>CM040831.1:1650000-1807500 GCA_022828995.1 Vimba vimba | reverse complement strand
TTTTATTTACCTTTAAATGACTAGATTTAATCAGTAAATAAATAGTAATATAAGCACATTCCTTAAACTTCATTAACTTAAATTTAAAATAACTCACAATTTCATGCCGAAACCTTTTAATTCAGCTCAGAATATCTTACATTGTGTCTTTGCCGACCTCTTGTGGAAGAAAAATATATATAACATAATATTTCATGACTCTAGATGGCCTTATAGCTCTCATCTAAATCATTTTTGTTAAAGTTTTAGCATTTTTAGTTTGAATTTTGAGCATTTTTGTGGTGTTTGTATGTGTACTGAATCATTCCTCGCATTCCATTCATTCCTATGGGAGTCAAATTGATCCGCGAGGGAAGGATGTTACTTTTTTAAATTTCAACCACAAAACTCCTCAAATCCATTCAATTTTTTTGTGTATTCGTGGTTCAAGTGCGACAAAAAAAAAAAAAAAAAAATTTTTTTCAAAATGACCCAAGCAGTTAAGCCTGCTTTTACTATATTATTTCTCTCTCTCTCACTCTCACTCTCACTCTCTCTCTCTCTCTCTCTCAGTATAAGATATTAATGCACGGCTGCTGGTACGAGGTGTTTGGAGGAACTCCTGATGATTTCCCCACGGAGATGGAGAACCGAAGAGAGGAGGAGCTTAACCATCCGTTGCTAGGCGAGGAGAGTCTGTTGGTGCGACGCTCGACAACCTATCAGAGCCTGTCGTCTGACGACTCGCCCTCCCACCACACACACTTGCCCCTGTACCTGCCGGGCCGGGTCATGTACATCACTGAGGACGGGCCCACACGCAGGTCAGAGCCGGAAACACTCACAGAAAAACACTTAACGCTGAGATTCAGACTCTATTGTCATGCGTTTCAAAGAGTCTCTTCTGCAAGGCTGCATTTATTTGATCTAAAATACAGTAAAAATATGAAATATTTTTATGATTTAAATCAGCTGTTTTCTATGTGAATATATAGTAAAGTGTAATTTATTCCTGTGATCAAAGCTGAATTTTCAGCATCATTACTCCAGTCTTCAGTGTCACATGATCCTTAGTATTTAAAAATATAATAATTAAAATAATAATAATAAACATTAAATAATTTATAAAAGTAGAAGAATATTTAATTAGAGTATTTGAAAAATATTAATGATTAATTATAGTAATAATACACAATGAAATACAATATAAAAAAAGACTAATTAGTTTTTGTAAATATAATAATAAAATAATAATAAAAATAATAATTAAAATGATAAAAAAGGATATTTGATTATTTAAAAATATAATAATTAAAACACTAATAATAAAAAATACTTATATGAAATGTATAATAAAAAACAAAGTAAAACGTTTATTTAAAATAATAATAACAAAATGCAATATATAATAAAAAGAATATTTCATTAAAGAGTATTTAAAAATATAAAAATTTAAATAAAATATTTAATAAAAACAAAAAGTAGTATTTTAAAAATAATAATTAAGAATAGTAATAAGAAAATTGTATTTAATTAAAGGGTATTTAAAAATATAATAATTAAAATACTAATAAATAATAAATCATTTAAATATATAATAAGCAAAAAATAGAAAACAGTATTTAACTATTAATAAATATAAATAATTTAAGTATATAATAAAAACCAATTAAATGGATTATGTCTGTCACATTTAATCCCAGTTGAATTCTCCTCTTCACAGACACTGCTTCTCTCAGGTGAGATACCGTGCGGAGTGGTCGAGCGAGACGTCGTTCCGGAATGTTCTGATCAGCCCGAGGATGATGGTGGATCACATGCCTGACGTGGTCCTGCGGGCCCTGAGGAGTCTGACCCGAGATCAGCCGTCCGCTCTCTGCCCGTCCTCCACGAGCAACAGCCACCTCAACGTCATCTGAGCGCTAACAGATCCCACTACAGACATTCAACATGCGTATTTATTTCTGCCTTCTGATCCCAGTGGTGCGTCTGCTTCATCAACAGCTGTATATTCCCTCCGTCATCACATTATTTACAGTGCTGTGTCGTTCAAACGTGACAATTCCTTTCATTTCAGTGGTTGTGCAAAGATGAGCGACTCAGAAGATCAGTATTGAGTGTAATGGTGCCGTTATGTTTTGTGATGTGTCTTTGTCACATGGGAATTGTGTGATCATTTGCCAAAAAGCGTGTTTTGCATTGATTATAGATCAGCGAAACGCATCCGCCGTATGAGACTCTGATGCATGGCACCAAACGCATGAAAACATTTCCTCGGCTTCAGCGTCTGGTCAGTTACTCCACAGCAGCCTTTCAGGGTTTTCAGGGTATCATGCTTTTTACAATAATAAAAAATGTTGAGGAAAAATTGGTCTGGTCCATTTTGGAAAAAGTGAGATTGAAAAGTGCATGTTTATTATTATTATTATTATTATTATTATTAGTGGTTCTTGTGAAAAAAAAGTGACCACAGTTGCTATAACATGTGTATGTGTTTGTGTACATATACGTGTGTGTGTAGGTGTATATATGCGTGCGTGTGTGTGAGTGTACGCATATATATATATATATATATATATAGTGTGTCTGTGTGTGTATATTTGCATGTGTGTGTGTATATTTGTATGTGCATGTATAAATATGTTCGTATATATACACACACACACACACACATATATATATATATATATATATATATATATATATATATATGTATGAAGAGTTCAGATGCAAAAGCCTCTAAGTGCCATCTGAAATTTTCTTCTAGAATGATCATTTTTATCAAGCTTGTATATTTAAGTTCAATAATTTCACTTAAATGGCAATGCAAATTACCTATTAATTGTCATTTAAGTTAAAAATACAAGTTTTATAAAAATGATCATTCTAGAAGAAAATTTGTGTGTGTGTGTGTGAATATAATATAGTTATATATAGTTTGTGAAATTAGATTACAGAAACCGTGGTCACTTGTTGATTCCCGCTTGACACGGTGCAGATAATAAAATAAAATGTAATTTTCAATCAACAAGCTATTTAATTGCGATGTTTTTATGCAAATATTGAAATGCCAATTGCTAGAGTCAAACTAAAATAAACAAACAATCCGAAAACGCAAAAGTTTGAAGGGTGTCAACAAACGCCCTGGCTCCTCCCCCTTCTCCAGTGGAGCGTGACGTCATCATGTGACGGTCAGGTCGGGACTCTAGTACTTAACGACTGCCGTTTAGTGCAGGTTATCCCGGTCAAATAACTGTCCCCGAGGACCGAGGCGAGTTAACTTGACAACGGAGAGGTTTTATTTTCTCTTAATGTTAAAGTGGCTTCCAAGAAAAAAGTTACTCGTAAATGTAGTCCAACACTAGTAAACCCGAGATCTCAACGGTTAGCGCGCGAGCTGGCTGTTGCTGCTGCTAGCGTCTTAAAGTAAAGTAAAACGAAGTAAAAGCGAAGTAAAGATGGAGTTGGAGGACGGTGTGCTTTACCAGGAGGACCCGGGCACTTCTGCGATGATGTCCGAGCGGGTGTCCGGCTTGGCGAGCTCCATTTACCGCGAGTTCGAGCGGATGATCGGGAGATACGACGAGGACGTGGTGAAGGAACTTATGCCGCTGGTCGTGGCGGTTCTGGAGAACCTGGACTCGGTGTTCGCGGTGAACCAGGAGCACGAGGTGGACCTGGAGCTCCTGAAGGAGGACAACGAGCAGCTCATGACCCAGTACGAGCGAGAGAAAGCGCTGAGGAAGAGCGCAGAAGAGGTGAGGTTCGCGGGCGGAGGGATATCTGACAGCACGGGTCAAACTAGGCCACTTGAGGAGCTTTAAAAGTCACTTATAAATCAGAGAGAGGCGATTGAGGTCAAATATGTGCGCGCGGAATGTAAATAAACAGTGTGATTTAACACCTAAAGTGTCTGAGGGAACATCAGCTGTTCGCTGGTCTGTGTGAGTCATAACATAAGTCATAAACATATTTATCCCAAGTCTACTGTGTTTTGAACATTCAGTGCGAGACACTACACTCAAAACCTATTATTTTTTACATGCACTGGTCAGTTTTGAAGTCTATTTTGAGGTTTTCTTTCAGACTAGTGGAAAGACAACATCCAAAACAAACTTTTAGGTCTTTATTTTAGTGCACATTATCTATTTGCGCTGTATATTTCAATTGCAATACATATATTTAAAGATTTTAAGGATTCAGAAGCACTGTGTTGTGTAACTGTATTCAAATAGTGCATTTTATGCCTCGTTTGTAGGCTATATTTAAACATAACAGAAATCTTACCGTACAAAACCGTTGTCTTAAAGGGTTAGTTCACCTAAAAATGAAAATTATCCCATAATTTATTCACCCTCAAGCCATCCTCGATGTATATGACTTTCATTTTTCATCCAAACACAATCAGAGTTATTTTAAAAAATATCCTGGCTTTTCCAAGCTTTATAATTGGAATAATTTATAATATAATAATCACTGGCTTCCGGTAATGGCCGTTTGTGAGTCTAGTTCTGGCAGAAGAGTGACCTCTGACCCAACGCATGACCTCTGACCCGACACATGACGTAGGATGTAGGAGTAGCGTAAGCTCAAACAAGAAACTCAAGCTCCTTCCACATTTCTCTTAAAAATTCTTGTTTTAGACTTATAATTTGTGACTGGTGTTTTGTTTTGCTCTATCCTCTGTGCTTCCGCATTCATCAATGCATCATTTGTCGGGTCAGAGGTCATGCGTTGGGTCAGAGGTCACACTTCCGCCGGAACTAGATTTGCGTACAGCTGGTACCAGAAGCCAGTGATTATAGTTTATAAAGTTATAAATATGGATATATTTCTTTCAAAAACATGGCTTCTCTTCAGAAGGCCTTTATTAACCCCTGAAGTCGTATTGGTTTACTGTTATGATGATGGATGCGCTTTTTTGGGCTTCAAAATCTCTCCCATTCACTCCCATTATAAATCTGGGAAGAGTCAGGATATTTTTTAATATAACTTTGTGTATAGATTGTGTTTAAATGGAAGAAGAAAGTCATATGGCTTGAGAGAGTAAATTATGGGATGATTATGATTTTCATTTTTGGGTGAACTAACCCTTTAATATACTGAGATTTAACCAACTGGTACTATAAAGTTAAACGCCAAAGACTCTGCTTTCCTTATCTCCAAACCTGTTCAAACTACATCCAGCCCTGGTTAAACACCTGAAGCTGTTCAGAAGTATATCAGGGGGTTCTTTTGAGAATGCCTTCTCTCTAAAAGTCCTTATTAGTCCCAGTATTCACCAACAACTGGGAAAGTCATGGAAATGCATTGGTCAGAAGGTGTTCAGAGTTGAAGCAGTGTTGGATGCTTATTCACAGCAGTGCCATTGATTTTTAACGGGTATGAAAGCGAGGCTGTGAGGGATAGACAAGGTCGGACTGTCATTTAATGTGTTTGTGGATTGTTCTCCTGACAAAACACTGCAAAAATATCTTTCCAAGTGATTTTTACAGCGAATGCTTTTGAAAACACATTAAGGGCCCTTTCACATTTACCTTGTTTGGTCCGGATTTTCTGACTTTTCAGTTTGATCCGAATCAGAATTACAGGTGTGAAACCTCCCCCGGACCACGATCCGGATCAAACAGACGAAAAGAGGTAGTCTCGGTCCGGACCAAACAGACGAAATTTGGTCAGACGAAAAGAGGTAGTCTCGGTCCGGACCAAACAGACGAAAAGAGGTAGTCTAGGTCCGGACCAAACAGACGAAAAGAGGTAGTCTCGGTCCGAACCAAACAGACGAAAAGAGGTAGTCTCGGTCCAGACCAAACAGACGAAAAGAGGTAGTCTCGGTCCAAACCAAACAGACGAAAAGAGGTAGTCTCGGTCCAGACCAAACAGACGAAAAGATGTAGTCTCGGTCCAAACCAAACAGACGAAAAGAGGTAGTCTCGGTCCGGACCAAACAGACGAAATTTGGTCAGACGAAAAGAGGTAGTCTCGGTCCGGACCAAACAGACGAAAAGAGGTAGTCTCGGTCCGGACCAAACAGACGAAAAGAGGTAGTCTCGGTCCAAACCAAACAGACGAAAAGAGGTAGTCTCGGTCCGGACCAAACAGACGAAATTTGGTCAGACGAAAAGAGGTAGTCACGGTCCGGACCAAACAGACGAAAAGAGGTAGTCTCGGTCCGGACCAAACAGACGAAAAGAGGTAGTCTCGGTCCGAACCCAACAGACGAAAAGAGGTAGTCTCGGTCCGAACCCAACAGACGAAAAGAGGTAGTCTCGGTCCGAACCAAACAGACGAAAAGAGGTAGTCTCGGTCCGAACCAAACAGACGAAAAGAGGTAGTCTCGGTCCGGACCAAACAGACGAAATTTGGTCAGACGAAAAGAGGTAGTCTCAGTCCGGACTAAACAGACGAAAAGAGGTAGTCTCGGTCCGGACCAAACAGACGAAAAGAGGTAGTCTAGGTCCGGACCAAACAGACGAAAAGAGGAAGTGTCGGTCCAAACCAAACAGATGAAATTTGGTCAGATGAAAAGAGGTAGTCTCGGTCCGAACCAAACAGACGAAAAAAGGTAGTCTAGGTCCGAACCAAACAGACGAAAAGAGGTAGTCTAGGTCCGGACCAAACAGACGAAAAGAGGAAGTGTCGGTCCAAACCAAACAGATGAAATTTGGTCAGACGAAAAGAGGTAGTCTCGGTCCGAACCAAACAGACGAAAAGAGGTAGTCTCGGTCCGGACCAAACAGACGAAAAGAGGTAGTCTCGGTCCGGACCAAACAGATGAAAAGAGGTAGTCTCGGTCCGGACCAAACAGACGAAAAGAGGTAGTCTCGGTCCGGACCAAACAGACGAAAAGAGGTAGTCTCGGTCCGAACCAAACAGATGAAAAGAGGTAGTCTCGGTCCGGACCAAACAGACGAAAAGAGGTAGTCTCGGTCCGGACCAAACAGATGAAAAGAGGTAGTCTCGGTCCGGACCAAACAGACGAAAAGAGGTAGTCTCGGTCCGGACCAAACAGACGAAAAGAGGTAGTCTCGGTCCGGACCAAACAGACGAAAAGAGGTAGTCTCGGTCCGGACCAAACAGACGAAATTTGGTCAGACGAAAAGAGGTAGTCTCGGTCCAGATCAAACTGAGCAAAGGTTTGGTTCGTTTCTAGTGTGAACGCATTGTTTGTATGGTTCGGACTTTCAGGCCATTTACAGGAAGATCCGGATGTTCCCGCAGGATTGCTTGCTCTTCTCTTCCTGCCGGCGACCATAAAATGTTCGCACAACGAGGATGTTCGTTTGGCGAATGTGAACTAGCCTCGAGTATAGCTGGAGCTGCAGGGAGTAACGCCGTAATAATAACAGTATAGTGGGAACGATATGCGTCTGTTCATTCATTCTTGTCAAAGTTTCCCGCCAAATAGACAACACGCTGACGTCAGACGCACGTCCGCTTACAAACCAATCAATGTCGAGATGCAGCGCACAGAGATGATGACGACAGGACGCAAGTGTGTCATGTAAAGTGCTTTAGTGTGCTTGCATAATTGCAATGTGAAACCAAACCAAAACTTACCGAATGTATAAAATGTATCAAAACATGAACTTTGGTTCGGACTCTCAGGTGTGAGAACGCCCTCAGTCTTTCCCTCACAGCCTCGCTTTCATAATTCATATACCTGTCATGGCGCCGCTCTGAATAAGGTCTGTTGTCACGCAGTGGTGAGGGAAAAAATCGATTCTGTTCAGTATCGCGATATTTTGCGCACGCAATTCTATCGATACAGTAGCGCAAATTATTACAATATTTAATTATAAAATGATCTGTTTTACTTTCGGGTTTTCTCCGATAATTTACATTTGCGAATTACATCCACAAGGTGGCGCTTGTTGCGGTGCTTTGTGCATTCAACAGCAAATTCAAATGAAAATGGCTTCACCATCACAACCGGTTGCTCACGATGCTCCGTCTTCTTTCATATCGAAAGTGTGGGTAAATTTCGGTTTTCATAAAAAAAAAAAAAAGCGAATATAGGATATTCCCAAATTAATGTTGGTTGATGAACTTGCAGCCAAACAGGACTGGACTCTAGCAGTGCACATTTGTTTATTTTTCTCAATTTGATTGAAGCTCTAAGTTACTCTTATTTATATCATTATTCTCAGGTGTATGTTACTCTATTATGTCTGCTTTATGTTACTCTATTGTATTTAAATAATTTTAAGTTATGTGCTGGAGCTCACCATTCATGTGAGAGGTCTCCTATTCAGAGAATAATTACGTCCTGTGTCCTGAGTGTTCAAGGACTATGGCAAGCCGTTTGAACTTTTATTAATTTCCAGGATACTGATTCTTGATATCAACAATTACATTTTTACTAGTTAAAATTATAGTTATTGATATCAGGAATTAATTTTATACTATAACAATGGCAATTTTTTATATCAACAATTTAATTTCAACTAGTAAAAACTATAATTCTTGATATCTGTAATTGTATTTTCACTAGTGAAATGTCACCATAGGCTGCCATTCAAAATCAATTGTTGATATCCATAATTGATTTCTTACTTGTTGAAATTCCAATTTCACAGATCAGAAATACAATTCTTACTAGTAAAAACCTCAATATCAAGAATTAAACTGTCACTAGTTGAAATGTCTATTCTTGATATCAATAATTCAATTTTCACTAGTGACAATGTTAATTTCTGATATCATGAATGTGATTGTTACTAGTAAGAAAGCCATTTTAGATATCAAAAATGAAAAATTTTACTAGTAGCAATTATGATATCAAGAATAGACATTTCAACTAGTGACAATTGAATTATTTATATCAGTAATTCGCATTTTTACTAGTAACAATGTAATTATTGATATCAACAATTGATTTTGAATGGCAGCCTATGGTGACATTTCACTAGTGAAAATGTAATTACAGATATCAACAATTAAATTTTTGATATCAAGAGTTCATATCCTGGAAATGAATAAAAGTTAAAACGGCTTGCCATACAAGGACAAAGTTTTTGCACTTCAGTTAATGTGTAGAAGATGATGTTCACAGAATTAAATGTGAGTCTTATTTTCCTCATTTTTTGTAATGCCTTTGAATAAAATGGGGGACATGAATCGCAATATATCGCAGAATCGAATCGCAATACTTGCTGTATCGCAATATGTTAAGAATCGCAATAACATTGAATCATGGCCCAAATATCGCAATGCTATCAAAATCGTCACATTTTTGCCAATTCCCACCCCTGTTGTCACGCATGCATTACGTGCAAAGGGACAAACCCCACAGACTCTAAGTATAGCCAGCAAAACTGTGATTATGTCAGAAATAGACGTTTCCAGTGGTCACATTACTTCAGATTTGTGCGTTCGTGTTTCCATGTGTGTGAGAATGTAAAAAGGGGAAGTTGAGTGTCTTGTCTCAGCTCATGGGTTTCTCTTCAGACACACCTAATAGTTACAGGGCGTCTGTCAGGACGGGTGAGCCGTGTCTTGTAGTTGTAATGTGGTTATTATGTGTTGCATCATGTATAAGTCAGCTAAACGCTCCTAATCGTTCCTGCATGACATAACTTTATGACACTCGTCTGTGTGTGCAAGCGCTGTCATCCATCTCGGCTCTTGGAGAGAATACACTTGAAAAAATATTTATTTTAAAAGGAATGTGTCATAAATCACAGCTTCAATGCAAAGAGGATGTTTGCTGTCCAGCGACCGAGTTATGGCCACTTCAGCCGTATTAAACACATTAAATCAAACATTACCCATAACCCCCCCTGTCTGTTTTAGCTTCAGAACATTTTTTAAATTATTGTAATGCCTCATGTTTTAAAATATTACCAGTTGTGCAGTTGGTTATGCAGGCGGACACTAGCTATGTTCCTTACACCTATTTTTTAATTTTTTTTTCATGCATTTTGTGATATTGCATAAAAAAACACTGGATGGAAACGCCAAGATGTGCATATATTCTAAAAATGTGCATAAAAAAACACTTTAAAAAAAATATGATTAGAAGATATGCACATAAACTACGATGGAAACACATTTACTGAATTAATTCCTCGAATGCGCAGCAAAACCCTCAGCGGAGGCTGTGATTGGATAACTGGAGTAAGCAGCGGACCAATGGCGTCGCAGCGTCTCTAATGTTGGTTTGGAGTTTCTGAAACGCCGGAGTCGAAGTGTGTGATCAGAATGATTGGGTTTAATTCCCTCCAGAAGCGTCTCTCACACGAGTGTGTTCCCGAACACCAGCATCCGAACGCTAGAGAACACGACAGAGTTTATTATTTATTCATTTATGATGAGAAACTTCCATTTTGCGGCTATTTTGTTTGTTTTAGGCAAGTCGCTTCTGCCAATCAAACTTTACTTCCTGCTGGAAATCAGCTGTTTAAGAGACGCTGCCCTCCTGCTGTTGCTCTGTGTCCTCAGGCCGAACGAATGCACTCCCTCTGAGACGGGTCACTTTCAGGTCATGTGACTCTTTGTTGGGAGCAAGTGAAGTGAATGGCCTGGCATATGATGTGCTGTAAACTTCAGGCCTTTGTTTTGATGCTGCTCACGAGTGTCTGTGGTGTCGCTGTAAACACACACACACACTGACTGAACACACGCTGAACACATACACACACACACACACACACACACACACACACACACACACACACACACACACACACACACACACACACACACACACACACACACACACACACAGTGACTGAACACATATACACACACTGTCTGAACACACACTGACTGAACACATATATATACACACACACACACACACACACACACACACAGTGACTGAACACATACACACACACTGTCTGAACACACACTGACTGAACACATATATACACACACGCACACACACACTGACTGAACGCACACACACACTGACTGAACGCACACACACACACTGACTGAACGCACACACACACTGACTAAACACACACACTGACTGACTGAACACATACACACACACTGACTGAACGCACACACACACTGACTGAACGCACACACACACACTGACTGAACGCACACACACACTGACTGAACGCACACACACACTGACTGAACGCACACACACACTGACTAAACACACACACTGACTTTGACTGAACACACACTGACTTTGACTGAACACATACACACGCTGACTGAACACACACACACACTGACAGAACACACACACTGACAGAACACACACACACTGATGTTGACTGAACACATACACACACTGACAGAACACACACACACACTGGCTGAACACTGAACACATACACACACGCTAACTGAACACATACACACACTGACTGAACACATACACACACACTGACTGAACACATACACACACACTGACTGAACACATACACACACACTGACTGAGCACATACACTGACTTTGACTGAACACACACTGACTGAACACATACACACACACTGACTGAACACATACACACACACTGACTGAACACATACACACACACTGACTGAACACATACACATACACTGACTGAACACATACACACACACTGACTGAACACATACACACACACTGACTGAACACATACACACACACTGACTGAACACATACACACACACTGACTGAACACATACACACACACTGACTGAACACATACACACACACTGACTGAACACATACACACACACTGACTGAACACATACACACACACTGACTGAACACATACACTGACTTTGACTGAACACACACTGACTGAACACATACACACACACTGACTGAACACATACACACACACTGACTGAACACATACACACACACTGACTGAGCACATACACTGACTTTGACTGAACACACACTGACTGAACACATACACACACACTGACTGAACACATACACACACACTGACTGAACAC
The DNA here is from genome assembly GCA_022828995.1 of Vimba vimba. Lineage (NCBI taxonomy): Eukaryota > Metazoa > Chordata > Actinopteri > Cypriniformes > Leuciscidae > Vimba > Vimba vimba. The sequence goes on along the minus strand of CM040831.1, from coordinate 1,795,606 downwards.
ATACACACACACTGACTGAACACATACACTGACTTTGACTGAACACACACTGACTGAACACATACACACTGACTGAACACATACACACACACTGACTGAACACATACACACACACACTGACTGAACACATACACACACACTGACTGAACACATACACACACACTGACTGAACACATACACACACACTGACTGAACACATACACACACACTGACTGAACACATACACACACACTGACTGAACACATACACACACACTGACTGAACACATACACACACACTGACTGAACACATACACACACACTGACTGAACACATACACACACACTGACTGAGCACATACACTGACTTTGACTGAACACACACTGACTGAACACATACACACACACTGACTGAACACATACACACACACTGACTGAACACATACACACACACTGACTGAACACATACACACACACTGACTGAACACATACACTGACTTTGACTGAACACACACTGACTGAACACATACACACACACTGACTGAACACATACACACACACTGACTGAACACATACACACACACTGACTGAGCACATACACTGACTTTGACTGAACACACACTGACTGAACACATACACACACACTGACTGAACACATACACTGACTTTGACTGAACACACACTGACTGAACACATACACACACACTGACTGAACACATACACACACACTGACTGAACACATACACACACACTGACTGAGCACATACACTGACTTTGACTGAACACACACTGACTGAACACATACACACACACTGACTGAACACATACACACACACTGACTGAACACATACACACACACTGACTGAACACATACACACACACTGACTGAACACATACACACACACTGACTGAACACATACACACACACTGACTGAACACATACACACACACTGACTGAACACATACACACACACTGACTGAACACATACACACACACTGACTGAACACATACACACACACTGACTGAACACATACACACACACTGACTGAACACATACACACACACTGACTGAGCACATACACTGACTTTGACTGAACACACACTGACTGAACACATACACTGACTTTGACTGAACACACACTGACTGAACACATACACACACACTGACTGAACACATACACACACACTGACTGAACACATACACACACACTGACTGAGCACATACACTGACTTTGACTGAACACACACTGACTGAACACATACACACACACTGACTGAACACATACACACACACTGACTGAACACATACACACACACTGACTGAACACATACACACACACTGACTGAACACATACACACACACTGACTGAACACATACACACACACTGACTGAACACACACACTGACTGAACACATACACACACACTGACTGAACACATACACACACACTGACTGAACACATACACACACACTGACTGAACACATACACACACACTGACTGAACACACACACTGACTGAACACATACACACACACTGACTGAACACATACACACACACTGACTGAGCACATACACTGACTTTGACTGAACACACACTGACTGAACACATACACACACACTGACTGAACACATACACACACACTGACTGAACACATACACACACACTGACTGAACACATACACTGACTTTGACTGAACACACACTGACTGAACACATACACACACACTGACTGAACACATACACTGACTTTGACTGAACACACACTGACTGAACACATACACACACACACTGACTGAGCACATACATACACACACTGACTGAACACATACATACACACACTGACTGAACACATACACACACACTGACTGAACACATACACACACACTGACTGAACACATACACACACACTGACTGAACATACACACACACTGACTGAACACACACACTGACTGAACACATACACACACACTGACTGAACACATACACACACACTGACTGAGCACATACACTGACTTTGACTGAACACACACTGACTGAACACATACACACACACTGACTGAACACATACACACACACTGACTGAACACATACACACACACTGACTGAACACATACACACACACTGACTGAACACATACACTGACTTTGACTGAACACACACTGACTGAACACATACACACACACTGACTGAACACATACACACACACTGACTGAACACATACACACACACTGACTGAACACATACACACACACTGACTGAACACATACACACACACTGACTGAGCACATACACTGACTTTGACTGAACACACACTGACTGAACACATACACACACACTGACTGAACACATACACACACACTGACTGAACACATACACACACACTGACTGAACACATACACACACACTGACTGAACACATACACACACACTGACTGAACACATACACACACACTGACTGAACACATACACACACACTGACTGAGCACATACACTGACTTTGACTGAACACACACTGACTGAACACATACACACACACTGACTGAACACATACACACACACACTGACTGAACACATACACACACACTGACTGAACACATACACACACACTGACTGAACACATACACACACACTGACTGAACACATACACACTGACTGAACACATACACACTGACTGAACACATACACACTGACTGAACACATACACACACACTGACTGAACACATACACACACACTGACTGAACACATACACACACACTGACTGAACACATACACACACACTGACTGAGCACATACACTGACTTTGACTGAACACACACTGACTGAACACATACACACACACTGACTGAACACATACACTGACTTTGACTGAACACACACTGACTGAACACATACACACACACACTGACTGAGCACATACATACACACACTGACTGAACACATACACTGACTTTGACTGAACACACACTGACTGAACACATACACACACACACTGACTGAACACATACACACACACTGACTGAACACATACACACACACACTGACTGAACACATACACACACACTGACTGAGCACATACACTGACTTTGACTGAACACACACTGACTGAACACATACACACACACACTGACTGAACACATACACTGACTTTGACTGAACACACACTGACTGAACACATACACACACACTGACTGAGCACATACACACACACACACTGACTGAACACATACACACACACACACACTGTCTGAACACACACACACACACACACACACACTGACTGAACACACTGTGAATCCAGAGCATCAGTGGTTACAGGAGTTGCACAGGCAGGAATGAAACGCGTTGACTATCGAAGAGAGAGACGCGTCATTAAACTTGTGAATGATTTGAACTGCAGGCTTTACTTCATCAGAGATTACACTTGCAGGTTTGATTTTTTTAATTTTAATGAAATTCATGATTCATCAGAACTTTAAAATAATTACAGCCCTATGAAATTCCCACATCCCACTTTACTTTTCCCAAATTCCATGTTTTTACTTTTTTCTGGATACCATTTTAATAGTTTCATTAAAGGGTTTCGTATTAATCGCTTTTTATTGCCAATGTGAAGAGCTTGTAACGAAACTTAAAAGCGAGACCTTCCCCGACGTCCTGTGCTGTCTATGAAAGCCTGCAGATGATTTTTATGTGAAGGATTCGGGACGTGTGTGTGTGTGTGAGTGTGTTTTTGTAGGGGTGTGTGTGTCTCTGTGTAGGTGTGTGCGATATAGACGACAAAAATATCTCTATTTTCTGGGATTTTATCGCTAATGATAATTAGACAGTATTTTTTTTTTTAATTTTGTAATGTTCTTTTACAATATTTATTTAAATAGATTTTTAACATTTTTATCTTTTATAAAGCCATTTTTGAAAACTAAATAAATGTATGCATCATCTTTTGTGTCAAATTCTTATATTAAATCAATAAATTCAATTAGAATATGACTAATAATTTTTTTTTTGCTGTTTTACAGTAACCGTGACACATGATTCAAACAATTAATGAATTAAACAATGCTAATCTGTAATGATTCAGCGAGGTCAACTACAATGGCACATGAAATAAATGCTTATACAATGTTCAGGATAAAGTTGAAAGAGCCTGTAATGTTAATGTGTCATGCAATGAAAAGCCATTGATAGAAACTTTAGTCTCTCAGAGCCAGATCTATATAGTCTTCAGTCTCAAAACTATCATATATCAGTGTAATCTGTCGACAGGATGGGTTATAATTTGAGGGAAAAACGCGCAGCACTTATTTACATATTCATCTAAACGTCTCTCTGATGGCGTCGGGGTGTTCAGTAACAGTGTATCTCTGCAAAGCTATTTCCAACATCTGTTTACTTCTAAGAAAAGAATGAAATAGAGTTTCAGCGTAACTCTGTCAGTGTCTTGAATCACGAACGTTACTTCACTGATCCGTCGCACGGGCAATACGTTTCTGGCTGCAGTTCACTTAATGGCCACCGGTGTCACTAATAACATGGGTTTCTGGATTTGATGTATAGTCCCTTTTAAATATTTAATAATATTAAACCATAAAGTTTAATAATCAAAAGGGATGTCTAATCAAACAATTTAAAGGGATAGTTCACTTTGAAATTAATTTTTGATATGTTTTAGCTTACCTCAAGGGCATCCAAGATGTAGGTGTCTTTGTTTCCGCAGTAGTTTCAATTTTGATATTTTTAGGTCAAACCGTTCTTGTCTGTCAGTCATATAATGCAGGTCGATGGTCACTGTCTCAAAGAGTATGCACAAAGTCCAAATTAAAACAATTCCCCATCGTCCAAATGAAACAATTCCCCATCATAAGTACACTTTGATGGCCTAAGACACGAAACGAGCGGTTTGTGTGAGAAAACGAACAGTATTTATATCGTTGTTATCTCTTGAAAACAGCACACGTCCAAATGATCTGACGGCGCGGGCGGGTATAGATATATACATAGATGTCGCTATGTTTCGTTCCAATGAACTGCAGTAGCCAAGGCGACATCTATGTATATATCTATACCCGCCCGCGCCCTCAGATCATTTGGACGTGTGCTGTTTTCAAGAGATAACAACGATATAAATACTGTTCGTTTTCTCACACAAACCGCTCGTTTCGTGTCTTAGGCCATCAATGTGTACTTATGATGGGGAATTGTTTCATTTGGACGATGGGGAATTGTTTTAATTTGGACTTTTTGCATACTCTTTGAGACAGTGACCATCGACCTGCATTATATGACTGACAGACAAGAACGGTTTGACCTAAAAATATCAAAATTGAAACTACTGCGGAAACAAAGACACCTACATCTTGGATGCCCTTGAGGTAAGCTAAAACATATCAAAAATTAATTTCAAAGTGAACTATCCCTTTAATACTTTATTACAATTTTAACAGTAGTGGGTCCCTAAGTGTTTTATGGGTGTGTTTTTGGATTCTGTTTTGTAATTGAATGCAAATTTAATATAAAAAATGGTGTTGTCCTTTTGAATCCTTTTGAATAATTGTTCTCTGAATATTGACAGAATCCTCTGCTGAATATCCTCCAGTTTTTCATAAACAGCCGCTGGCAATGAGAGAAAAACCACCCGTGTTGTTTAACCGGTCTGAAGCTCAGTGAAGTCCTGGGGCTCTTCGGGGATGTTCTCACACAAAAGTGGAACTTGTTTGACAGTAAAGCTCTAACTCGCTCAAGCTGTGATCGGGTTGTTAACAATTAAGGACTAAATGTCTCGCGAGCGTCTGGTAAAAAGCACACCGACGTTACAGTGGACATCCAGAGCTGTCAATCATTTTGACTAGTTTCAGAAACTCATCGCTTCAGATGTTGATTCATGATGGTCATCATCGCATAGTGAAAGACTATAGCATTGGTTTCGTTTGAATTTTAACGATTTCGATTCTGCTCATCGCTTCCTAATTTCGATTCCAATAAGGTAAAAAATAAATAATTTTTTGTGGATATCATTCACATTTAGTCTTATTGCATAAAATTTCATTGTTGCTGAATATCATGAACAAAAATCAACAGGCTAAAGAACACTTACACAAGGAACGTTTGCCTGTGGTTTAAAAATACCATAGAAAAACAACTAGCCTAACTAATGTAAATGTCAAGCATTATTAAAGACAAGTAAACACTCAGTAATTTAAAAACAACAAATAAAAAATTAGCAGTCGCATTAAATAGATACAGCTGAACAAAGATATGATTGAAATAAACAGTGTTTTAAGATACAGAAACTGATCAAATGTCAAATAACACTGCAGTTTATAAATAATATATACATTACAAATATAGTTACAAAAGTTATTCAGTGAAGAACGAGTGAATTTTCTCTTTGTCTTTTGTTGTTTGATTAGTGTTATTATAGAGACGGCAGCAGGAAAGTCGTCTCGCGTTTGAATGGTTTAAAGTCATATTGAAAAATGCTCACAAGAGGAATCGAAATTTTAATTTGATAAGTATTTGATTCCAGAAATCTGATTCCCGACCCTAAACCTCAATAACATCAAGCAAAATTGAACAGAAGTGCAATCTGGGTTAATGACTTAGACTTTTAATGGTATAACTTTATATTTGACGTTTATTAGTGCCATAGTAAAGCAGCAGAAGTGTGTATGTGGACTCAAGAACTTTACGATTGCAATGCATTGGTCAAACATATTTTCGTATTTGTGACCCTGGACCACAAAGCCAGTCACATGGGTCAGTTTTTATAAATTGAGATGTATGCATCACATGAGAGCTGAATAAATGAGATTTCCATTGATGTATGGTTTGTTAGGATAGGACAATATTTGGCTGAGATGCAACTGTTGTAAATCTGGAATCTGAGGGTGCAAAAAAATCAAAACATTGAGAAAATCTCCTTTAAAGTTGTTCATTAATGTTCTCGATTGTGCATTCACTCACAAATATAAATGTTTTATATATTTACGGTAGGGAATTTACAAAATATCTTCATGGAACATGATCTTTACTTAATATCCTCATGATTTTTGGCATAAAAGTGTATAATTTTGACCCATAACATGTATTGTTGGCTATTGCCACAGATATAGCCGTGCGACTCGTGACTGGTTCTGTGGTCCAGGGTCACATTTGTGTATATTGGTTTGCATTTGTATTTCTAAACTCTGTAAGGAAATGTGAGGGAATGGCTTTGAATGCACCGGAAGAGGAGCTTCCTGAGTTCCTTTCTCCCGTCAGGATATTTCTGAGGCTTTCCCTCGTTTCCTTTCAGTCCCTGAAGTTTCTTCACAGCAATTAGTCTTCGGAGACTTTAATGTGCGCCGTTCTTTCAGTCCTGCTTTCTTCACTAGCAAGTAAATACTTCGCTATGCTCCAAAATCCTTCTTGAAAGTTTGGTTTCCTGAAATAAGTATAATATTTAACTCTATAAAGTTACTGTATCATATTCAATACATGAATTTCTAGGGCCTCTAAGTGATCAACATGATCAAAACTTTGCTGATAAACTTGTTGAACAAAATCTCCTCTGTCGTCTGATTGATAGTTTAGACTTTTTATTTAATTTATTTTTCATACCAAGTAAAAGCCTTTTAAGTATTTTGTGGTTCATGTGTTTTTTTGCTGTGAAATTAAAAGGTGAAAAGTAAACGTACAAATAACTTTTATAGTGCTAGTAATATTTCAAGATAAACCCTTACTGGACTGAAGCAGGTTTACTTGATTATCCATACATCATTTTATTTTTTAAATATGATGAGTCTTAAATATGATCATCAGGCTTTTGAGGAAGGTTTATTTGTCTTAATTTATCTCTCAATCATCATTGTATTACGTTGAATTACATGTAAAACTACAGAGCTTTGATCATAAAACTAAGCATTTAAATAGCATCTTACTAAGACATTATTTATAGATACTGATATTTATATACATTTTATGTCAGTATCTGCTGTACTGTTATAAAGATCTCATTGATTTACATTGTAAGCATCCGAATTTCATCACTTTTTGTCCATAGAAATATCATCTGCAGCAAATTGCTTATTTTTGCTCAGTTTGAGTCTCCGCACATCATGACTCTAATGAATATACATGTATTTTCATAATCAAAGTGATTCCAGGCATCACTTTGTGCTTCCAAAGCCATAGTTTCACTTTAGTTCTCCAGTCTGGATGGCACACTGTCCTAATGCTATCCTAAATACAGCAATAACCAATCAGGGGAAAAAATAAATGTATTTCTTTACAAGTCATGGTGATCATCGTCACTGTCATGTTCCCATCCCTTCTCACTATATCGTAATATTTAAACCATAAAAGCCTGATTCATCACATAAAACACATAACATGTGTCTAGGTTCCATTAACTGTTCCCAAAAAAAAAATCTGACTTATTTCATGTTACTAGGATTTACTGGGTTAATAAATAGATATTTGGACTCATTAAACTAGGGATGCACCGATATGAACATTTTGGCTGATACTGATAACTAGGGATGCACAATATATCGGCCACCATATCGGTATCGGCCGATATTGGTTCATTTTTAATGTTATCGTTATCGGCCCAGTAAGAAAATTTGGCCGATATATTAAAGCTGATCAATAATGTATTATCTCCTTCAGCTGAGACACTTCAGATGCCACTGTTCAACATGATGGTTTTGAATTGCTTGAAATATGATTGAAATCACTTTAAAAAAGGAAAATACGGTAATATGCAACATGTGCAGTGCAAGTCTGTCATATCGGCTACATAACATTATAATGAGAACATCATAATTGTGCGTTTGGAACATGACTTTTAATGGTGAGACTTTTGTTTTTGTATCAGGCTCTCAAAAATTATATAAAAATTTGGATTTTTGGTTTATCGGCCAATATATCGGTTATCGGCTTTCAAATATAAAGAATCATCGGTCATCCAAAATTTTCATATCGGTGCATCCTTACTGATAACCGATAATTATTTTATATATGTATAACCGATATATTGGCCGATAAATCTAAATCCAAATTTTTATATCATTTTAGAGATCCTGATTACAAAAACAAAAGTTTCAATTTTAAAAGCCATGTCCCAAACACACAATTATAATGTTCTCATTATAATTGTATGTAGCCTCTATGACAGCACACAACTGTATCTTCCTTTTTCGATTCCAATCATATTTAATATTTCAAAACCATCATGTGCAGTGCGCATCTGAAGTGTCTCAGCTGAAGGAGATAATCCATTATTTATCGGCTTTAATACATCAGCCAAATTTTCTTATCGGGCCGATAACATTATAAAAATCGCGTATATCGGTCGATACCGATATGGTGGCCGATATATCGTGCATCCCTACACTAAACCAATAACAAAAAGCTCTAAGTTTTAAGCAAAGCGAGAGATTTACAATTACAGGATGCATTCAGAATTTCACATTTAAGCATTGCTGAATTTGAATGCATGTTTCCAAGATTCACCACACTGACCTCATGTGACTCAGTTCAGAGCCAGTGAACCCATGCATGACGCTAAGCTCGGATAACCAGAGCTGGGAGCACCCAAGACGCGAGTGAAACCTTGCTATCGGCGCGTATCTCGTGGCTCTGAGCCCTGAGGAAGCACAGTTGAGTTAAAGAGAGCTCTATCAATAGTGGCGTACACAGCAGCCTCTATCTGTGAGGCACAATGGGGATATTATGCGGAGCGAGAGCCTGAAGTCTGTATGCAGCCAGACACTCTTCCTCTGCTCATATGAGCGCTGTCCTCCGCATCATATGATGAACGTGCTCGCTTTCACAAGCCTGTGCGCCAGCTTAGCTGGAAGTCTTGTAGGTTGGCTCTGAATTCTGTGTTTGTAAATCGTGCATAAGGACTTCCTTCAGAGTCGCTTCAGAAACATCTGTTGTGGCCGGAGAAGAGCAAGTCCTTTGTGTGTGTTTTAAAACATGTCTCTCTTTATAAAGCAAGCTCTGGCTCGAACGCTAATGCTCTTATTCAATTTAGCTCCAGTTAACCACTACAGTCACAAGTTTGTGTCTTTCACACACAAATGATGCATGTTATTTCCTGACCCGCGTAATCCGTCACTGTCTTTCCACAGTGAGCGAGTTCTCCGGTTTTTAAGCCAATATAGACATCATATCATATTTTGCTTTTGGAATTTCATAAGCGGTCATATGTTTTTTAAGTGCCGATCTGTGGTAATGGGTAACACCAGAATACTGCCCTAGTTAATTATGGCCCACTTGTTAGGAGACACACTGATGAGAGAGTTTCCGTAATGAAACTGTTCTTGCAAAAGGAGTTTACATAGAGAGTTGTATGACTTTAGAGGTGGTGTAAATACAATAATTGGCCTTAATTAACTAAAAATTTGGGATAGTTAAATTTGTTATGCTCACCAAAGCTGCATTTATTGGGCCAAAATACAATAGCAATTGTGAAATATTATAACAATTCAAAGGTACTTTGGATGCACGATATATCGGCCACCATAACGGTATTGTCCGATATATGATCAGTTTTTAATGTAATTTGGCCGATATATTAAAGCCGATAAATAATGTATTATTTCCTTCAGCTGAGACACTTCAGATGCCACTGTTCAACATGATGGCTTTGAATTGCTTGAAATATGATTGAATCACTTCAAAAAAGGAAAATAGTTTAAGTGCAACATGATCAGCGCAAGTCTGTCATATCGGCTACATAACTTTATAATGGGAACATCATTATAATTGTGTGATTGGGACATGATGAGACTTTTGTTTTTGTAATCAGGCTCTCAAAATTTATATAAAAATTTGGATTTTGATTTATCAGCCAATATATCGGCTTTCAAATATAAATAGTTATCGGTTATCAATATCGGCTAACATTTTCATATCGGTGCATTCCTAAAAGGTACACTGTGTAACTTTTTGTTCAAAGTTAACCCTGTCAAGTTTAGGATTGATATGAAATCACCAGTTTTAAACAAACGCTGAACAGAGGAGAGTCTGCTGGAGAAAAGAGAACGAGACCGAGCTCGTAATAAAACAAGAATCAACATTTGCTCAGCTTTTCCGAGATGGTGAGAACTGAGGGATTTTGAAATGTTGTAAAAGCTTTGCGGAGATGGCGTTTTTATCACTCAACAGGAGAGTAAGGCGTTTTATTGAACAGATAAATTGCCATATGAATCTCTCTAGCAGAGTGCATTGTAAAGCATGATCTGTTGTGAAGGCTCATATTCATCAGCACAAACACGCAGAGACGAAGCAAAACCAAAACAATGTTATTCCTCAAAATGCTTGCAGTTTTCGCTCTCTTTCTAAAGAAGACACTCAGCAGATTATTGCTGAAGTGAAAGCATTTCAAAAAATGAAAGTGTAATAAAGTTATAGACGTTTAAGTTTACCGTAAAGCAAATTTACTAACCTATTTTATAAAATATATATTTCACAAAATATTTTTTACTCTAAAATTCCTATAAAGTCAAAGTCATATGTCTAACCCAGTTGGGTTCCAAATTTGAAGTTGATATCACAATTTTAGTTCCTTTGAGATTTTGTTTAGGCTTAATACAAACATTCAATAAAAAAAATGTTATGCTTTCTCCAGTAACATATTAATACAATTCTTTCACAATATCACTTCTATCATAAAAGCGTTGCCAAATATAGAACATTGAGACTCAGACCTTTCTGACGATATGTGTATTGTCAGGATTAAAAAAGTTGTTTATAAAATAGTTCAAATAATTTTTGTAATATGAAATATGACACCGTCCGCTAAAAGTGTTCAAAGTGCCATTTCCGTGATATCACAATGTCCAATTTCAAAGTTTTCACAGGATGAATTTTGAGTGTTTAAGCTTTCAAATGATAGGCCTACCTAATTTATGATGATTACTAAAATATGTGATGGGGAAAAAGGCAACAAAAAAGCAGTTAAAATCAGCTGTTCTCTATGTGAATATACAGTAAAGTGTAATTTATTCCTGTGATCAAAGCTGAATTTTCAGCATCATTACTCCAGTCTTCAGTGTCACATGATCCTTCAGAAATCACTCTAATATGATGATTTGATGCTTAAGAAAATTTTGATTATTATCAATGTTGAATACAGTTCAGATTTTTGTGGAAACCGTCATGCAAATAAATGTTCAGGATTCTTTGATGAATATAAAGTTCAAAAGAACAGCATTTATTTGAAATATAATCTTTTGTAACATTATAAATGTATTTACTGCCACTTTTGATCAATTTAATGCATCCTCTCTAAGTAAAATCATATTGTTTGAGAATCGGACTATCGAGTTATGTTTTCATGCTGTAGATGTTTATGGACTTTTACTTGCTGTAAATAAAACAAATTAACAGTGTAGTAATGGAAGGCAGTACTTCATTACTTCAATGAGCTCATTGTTTCTGCATTAAATTATTACATTGTTTAAATTAATACATTTTTAGCTAACTGTGATTTTGTATATGTACATTTCTGAAATACATAACTTAGATAGTCACCGCTGATAACAGATCACTCTAAATTGACTCATGCATTTCCTGTAAAGCTGCTTTTGGAATGATGTGTATTGTGAAAATTCACAAATAAATGTGAATTGGATTGGATTGAAAGCTTCCATCTGTTATGATGTTAATGTTGCAGGGGTTTAGTCCGAGGTTAAGCAGGGATATGCAGTTTTGACCCGCGGCTCTGAGATCATAAGACCCTCACACACACACACACACACATGTGTGTGTCAGGACTCTCTGATGTCCCGGAGCCTCCTTTTATCAGCAGAGACACGACACAGATGCACTTCTCTCCGTGTGAAGTTTGAGGCAGTTGCTTGATAACATCATCAGGTAGAGGCTCATGTGAGCTGCAGACGCACGTAGGCGTCTGATTAAAATTAATAGCTTGGGCTGACAAATATACTGTATGTGCTTCACACTTTTAGGGGTGATAAAGGCAAGATGACCTTATGAGTTTGTGTGTGGTTGTATTAAAAAATCTGAGTTTAAGGAGCACTGTAGACTAAAGACGTAAGCTTGTTTAACCAGATAAAATGAATTACGTAAGGAATAATTGACAATGGGCCGTTGACTTATTTGAAAAAATAATGCACACCTGAGATGGTAATGCGGTCACGTAATTCAATTCAATAATTCCAACGGCCCGGAGTTAATTATTCCGCTTATACTTAGGTTACCGCACCTCAAAACGTTGTTTAGATGTTGTTTTTAAGACATTTGTCAGGTTTTGTCCTTAAAACGCTCTTGTGTGTGGGACTAATTTCTTATGCATCTAATCCCACGTCTCCGATGCTAATTCCAAAACATCATTTTAGAGCTAGTGAAGGAGGATTGAGCCACTGATGGCAGTTATTTATGCAATTATTTATGTGGTTATTAATGAAGTTATTTATGCTGTTGTTTATGCAGTTTTTAATGCAGTTATTTATGCAGTTATTAATGCGGTTATTAATGCGGTTATTTATGCAGTTGTTTATGCAGTTATTAATGCAGTTATTAATGCGGTTATTAATGCGGTTATTTATGCAGTTGTTTATGCGGTTATTAATGCGGTTATTTATGCAGTTGTTTATGCAGTTATTAATGCGGTTATTAATGCGGTTATTTATGCAGTTATTTATGCAGTTATTAATGCAGTTATTAATGCGGTTATTTATGCAGTTATTTATGCCGTTATTAATGCAGTTATTTATGCGGTTATTAATGCAGTTGTTTATGCAGTTGTTTATGCAGTTATTAATGCAGTTATTTATGCAGTTATTTATGCGGTTATTAATGCAGTTGTTTATGCAGTTATTTATGCGGTTATTAATGCAGTTGTTTATGCAGTTGTTTATGCGGTTATTAATGCAGTTATTTATGCGGTTATTAATGCAGTTATTTATGCGGTTATTAATGTGGTTAATGCAGTTATTTATGCGGTTATTAATGTGGTTAATGCAGTTATTAATGCAGGTATTTATGCAGTTATTTATGCAGTTATTAATGCAGTGAGTTATTAGCGAGAGAGAGAATTAACGGAGTCTCTCTCAACAGTGTTCAGCTTCAGCGTCTCTAATAGTGAAACTGTAAGTTGATCTGCTTCAAGAACAACACCGTTATTTACTCGTTAGTGAGAAATGTCATGTAGCTTTTAAGTTGTTAAAAGTATTTTACTGATAAGAGAGTGTGTCTGTACTGTGTGTGTGTTTCAGCGGGAGAAAGGGAGTTTGTGCTTTCCGTACATAATAACATAAAAACATGGAAATAATTTGTCGATTTTACCCTGTTGTTTACTATATTTATTTGCGTGGTCAGTGTCGTTGTGGGTTTTGGTTCTTTTGCTGTTGCCGTCTGAAATAACTGAAATCATTTGGCGTAGTGATATGGAGCTGTAATGCAGTCGAAACCTGCCGGAACTACTTTAGCTGTGAGATTCCCTGATATAACTGCACACCTTATAATGTTCATCAACCAATCAGATTCAAGCATTCATCAGCCCTGTAGTATAACCGTTTTTAAGGACTCCACTTCACCTTTTTCTGAAAATGCCTCTGAGAGTTTTGTAACTCTTTCTGGATATCAGGAAAAATCCCATTCTTGTGGCATGAAGCAGAAATATTAACTATTTCAAAGCCAGGAAAATACCATTAATGATCCCATTAATTGTTGTCCTATAGCTTTAACCAGTTGCTGGTCTGGATACTGAAATGTAAACTTCTCATTAGTGGATTCAGGAAAGGTCAAAGCACCACCTTCTCTTTCTTGAAAGTCATGCTTTTATTATGAAAGAAAATGTTGTTGCTGTCTTTTATAATATGGAGAAAGCCTATGACACAATATGAAAACATGGCATTTTAAAGGATTTGTACTAAATTAATTTTAGAGGACTTTTCCTATCTTCATTTAAAGCAACAACATGGAACTTTTCCTCTGCGGTCGCCCTACAGGTTGGAAGCGGAATTGTCCATTACCGCTGTCGTAAAATGATTTACGGTTACTGTATATGAAGCATGCAGGTTTTTTTTCATATGGGCAATGATAATATTATTAATCTTCCCCCTTTCATAATTTATACATGTTTAGTAGACTAAACATTTTAACTCAAACATTTGCGATTTGCATGTCGATTGCAATGCTCAAATCTGAACGAGAATGATAGCGACAGCATCCTAACCATCTAAAACTACCATGTTAGTGTTTACTAGCTACCAGATTGATAATTCGCTCATCTACTAGCTGATTCATGAAGATAAATAAATGGAGGACCAGATAGTTTCCATAACGTAGCCAGGCAGACAACAGATTAGAAAAACTAAAGATAGTATGCAAGCAATTTACAGTTACTTACTAGTTCAACAGCATGACGGCCAAGTCAGCATCGGTCTGGTAACTCTCCTCCTCCATAAGCTAACGCCAGCGAGCAAACGCTCGACCAATATTGATCCTCGTCCTGCCTTTCAGTTTATCACTCTCCCTTTTCCTCTTCCGACTCTACTCCGACAAAACCTTGGACTTCTTACGTTTCGCTGCTGCTTCAGCCATGACGAAAACAGACGCACGAAAACAAACGCGCTGGTTGGCCACATTTGAGGAAGTGGTGGGCAAAGTGACGTATGCCGTAAAGCAGTCGAATTTTGTAGTTCTTTTTGAGGGCTGGTTACTACCCGCACCCCGAAGTTACATAGTGCCAGTAAAAGCGATACAGACCCCGTCAGGCTCTGGCAGACGTCTCATTCAACCTATTGTAAGTCGATGTACTATCACAAGGGTCTTGGAAATATATTATGAAGGTTGAAAAGTTACATGTTGTTACTTTAAATTATTTCTATCGAACAGACTCTTTAGAGTCAAGATGTCGCGAACCCTGTCTGGCCTTCATGAACAGGAACTTTATCTAGATTTTATCTGTATTTTTTTTGTATTAAAATAGACAGCATTGTGAAGTCATTGGTTCTGATGTTCATATAGGCCTAGATGATATCTGTATTTGCTACAGAAGCAAGGACATGAATCCTATCGAGCAAAAAAATCCAACTGAAGATAAACAATAGAATCCGGTTTCAAGTTCTCACACACAAAAACTGTCTGTACGCATTTCTGTCAGCTTCATATATACGACTTTTGGATTCTGTACACCACCAAGCATACGACTGGCTTTGGGAGCCTACAGAACATCACCAATCCAAAGTCTGTATGTGGAAGCCAATGAATGTTGTCTTCTTTACATATGCAATCAAACCTGAGACAAACAAGGAAAATCCAGCCTATTCAGCATTCAATTAATATATAAAAGAAAACCAAGTTGCATTTGTCCATTTGGTCTACGCATTAAAACCCATCTAGAGAATCTGTAGTCAATAATTTTATACCTTAAAACTCTTCTTTGATCACCAAATAGACATATTTAATGTTTTTTCCTTGGAAAAAATGTCTTCATGCCTTAAAATAGCTTGAAAGTAACTCGACACCCTTGCCTCATTTAGTATGCGCGGTCTATGAATATGCAAATGAGCCCCGCCTCCACTCACTCACTCAGCTCAGAGATCCACTGGTTGACGATCACACGTTGATCTGATTGGTTACAAGGTAGTTTGTGACGTCAGAAACACCAGCGATTTCAAAGCGTGTTTTTGAGACTGTCTTTGGTTCACTGCAGTTTTAAAGGGATACTCCACTTTTTTTGGAAATAGGCTCATTTTACAACTCCCCCAGAGTTAAACAGTTGAGTTTTACCGTTTTCGAATCCATTCAGCTGAACTCTGGGTCTGGCGGTACCACTTTTAGCATAGCTTAGCATAGATCATTGAATCGGACAGGACCATTAGCATCTCTCTCAAAAAAATGACCAAAGAGTTTTGATATTTTTAATTAATTTTAATTTAAAACTTGACTCTTTTGTAATTACATTGTGTACTAAGACCGACGGAAAAAGAAAAGTTGCGATTTTCTAGGCTGATATGGCTAGGAACTATAGTCTCATTCCTGCGTAATAATCAAGAAACTTTGCTGCCGTACCATGAGTCCAGCAGGCGTAATGATATGACGCAGCGCCTGAAAATAGGTCTTAAAAAAACTTAGTCCCAGTCACGGTGGAAGTTACCGAGCTGGGGACTATTTTCAGGCGCTGCGTCATATCATTACGCCTGCTGGACCCATGGTACGGCAGCAAAGTTTCTTGAAACTCTTTGGTCATTTTTTTTGAGAGAGATGCTAATGGTCCTGTCCGATTCAATGATCTATGCTAAGCTATGCTAAAAGTGGTACCGCCAGACCCGGAGTTCGGCTGAATGGATTCGAAAACAGTAAAACTGAACTGTTTAAAGGCCATTGCACACCGAGTCCGAAATTCGCATCCGAAATTTTCGCACGTTAAAAAATAAATACGACCTCACGTTATGTCAATCACGCTTGCACACTGCCTCCGAAACTTTCGTCCGTCAAAAAAAAATTCGGATCAGGTTCGATTTTCTGCGTTTTTCGCATCCGTAGCAAGCATTTTGAATGGTGTTTTCACAATTCAGAGCCACCGTACAAGCGAACGACAAAACCCATGTATTATTTGGGTATAAAATATAACCTGTATACAGCTGTTCTGTCTGCCCAGCGCTTCCGCCGGCCGTGTGTGTGTGTGTGTGTGTTTGTGTGTGTGTGTGTGTGTGTGTGCGTGTGTGCCAGTCTCTGTTCAGGATCGATTGGTTCACGGAAATTGGTGGTCTTCTTTTTAAAGGCCATTGCACACTGAGTCCGAAATTTTCGCATGCGTTTTTTCGTGTTCGTCAGCCTTAAAATTCGTCACGCACAGAAACCTTGCACACTGAGTCCGATGCGTATTTATTAAACCTTTGCGGAAAAAAACGCAAAAAATACTAAATTGATTCGTCAAGCAGTGAGGATGATTTTGTTGCCCTCCTTCTAAAAAGAGAAAAAGAAAGAGGAAATATTGGGTCCATCCAATCCTGAGATTGCGCCGAGAGGAAGGAGTTTCAAGGATTTGCGAAATTATCCCGAGCGATTTAAAATTTACCTCAGAATGTCAGTGGAACAGTTTGAAGCTTTGCAAGCGATAGAATACTGGAGCCACATACTAAAAAGAAGACCACCAATTTCCGTGAACCAATCGATCCTGAACAGAGACTGGCACACGCACACACACACACACACACAAACACACACACACACGGCCGGCAGAAGCGCTGGGCAGACAGAACAGCTGTATACAGGTTATATTTTAATTATACCCAAATAATACATGGGTTTTGTCGTTCGCTTGTACGGTGGCTCTGAATTGTGAAAACACCATTCAAAATGCTTGCTACGGATGCGAAAAACGCAGAAAATCGAACCTGATCCGATTTTCTTTTTGACGGACGAAAGTTTCGGAGGCAGTGTGCAAGCGTGATTGACATAACGTGAGGTCGTATTTATTTTTTAACGTGCGAAAATTTCGGATGCGAATTTCGGACTCAGTGTGCAATGGCCTTAATATGTGGCTCCAGTATCGCTTGCAAAGCTTCAAACTGTTCCACTGACATTCTGAGGTAAATTTTAAATCGCTCGGGATAATTTCGCAAATCCTTGATAAGGAGGTGAAACTCCTTCCTCTCGGCGCAATCTCAGGATTGGATGGACCCAATATTTCCTCTTTCTTTTTCTCTTTTTAGAAGGAATGCAACAAAATCATCCTCACTGCTTGACGAATCAATTTAGTATTTTTTGCGTTTTTTTCCACAAAGGTTTAATAAATACGCATCGGACTCAGTGTGCAAGGTTTCTGTGCGTGACGAATTTTAAGGCTGACGAACACGAAAAAACGCATGCGAAATTTCCGGACTCAGTGTGCAATGGCCTTAACTCTGGGGGAGTTGTAAAATGAGCCTATTTCCAAAAAAAGTGGAGTATCCCTTTAAGGAGAAAATACTCAGCAATGGTGTCGACTTATGAATTTACACATGGTTTGTCTTAAAGCATATTAAATACACCACATAGACATATAAACAACATTTAAAAGCTGGATTTTCACCACAGGGGGACTTTAAACATTTTGAAACAGACACATTATTTTGCAGAATTCTTCAATGAAATCAAAAGGGACAAAATCCACCTGGATTTTAGCAAGAAGCCAAAAATCTAAAACTCATCCGAATGACAATCACCAGCAATTTCTGGAAATAATATCTATATTCCCACAACATACCCCAATATACACAGATGGATCTATATATGGACATTCAAGGGGAAAATTCCTAAAAGTGTTCATCTTGTCAGAATCCACTCTTTAAACATTTTACTGGACTATAAATAATACTTATACACATTTTGAGGAATTGTGTTGTTCTGTAGATACTTTTGAAAACGTTTTAACCAAGTAAATCAAATTTTAGTCTTAAGGTTTCTTATTTAGTTAAATTTTTGTATAACTAAACCTGACTCTCGCCATGAACATAAAAAAAGGAAAAAGAAACAAATATGTCATTTTATATCTTAGATGAATCATCATTGCAGTAATTTGTGTGATTGTAATATTATTTTTCTTGGTCATTTTCAGTTAATCATGCAATTGTATATACACCATATTTGCATGCATATGCATCAGCTTTATTTTTTGTATAACTAAACCATGAACTAAACCATAAGCCATGAACATAGCCGTAGAAACTGGCCTGGCGATGGAAGAGGAAAAAGAAACATATGTCATTGATTTCTAAGAGGCGTCATTATGAACTCTCATTTCATCATTTGTTTACCAAGTAACATAATGCAGTAATTTGTCTGATTGCATATTATTTTTCCTGGTCATTTTCAGTTATTCATGCAATTGCATATACACCATATTGACTTGCATATTTGTCTCTCATTATTGTGAATTTCATTGGAGCTCTTAGTGTTGTGGTCCATTGCGCTCATTCATGTTGCTGCAGGGCTTGGGTGACATCTAACAATAGAGGTGTGTGTGTGTGTGTGTGTGTGTGTGTGTGTGTGTGTGTGTGTGTGTGTGTGTGTGTGTGTGTGTGTGTGTGTGTGTGTGTGTGTGTCTGTGTCTGTCTGAAGGAGGGGAATAACACACAGACCTCGCACGTCATTGGCTCGTTCATCTTTAGTGCATGAGAGAGTGAAGCAGGAATGAGTGACGGATCAGCAGCTGTTGGTCTCTGGCTTCCACCAGCTGAAAGAGTTAAATGGCTTTGCACCATCATGAAAATGACCCCTGGTTCACGTCCCGCTCGGACTGCTGTGTTGACCTTGTGTTTTGCACTTGACTTTTATATACTCCGGAGTAACCGAGAGCCCTGACCCTGCTGTGTGTCTGATCGGCACATCCCATGCGAGATATACTTGTGTCGTCATCCAAAAATGCTGAATAAATGCTTCAAGTGACGGAAAAAAATCGCAGAAAATTGTCTGTTTTTCCTTCTTAAATGCACATTAAAAATGTACAAAGCAATTAAAAAAGAACTTTTATTCAGCAAGGATGCATTAAATTGATCAAAAGTGACATTAAAGACACTGATAATGTTAAAAAATATATATTTTAAATAAATGCTTTCTATTAATCAACAAATCCTGAAAAATAAAATGTATCACAGTTTCCACAAAAACATGAACTGTTTTCAACATTGATAATAATCATAAATGTTTCTTGAGCATCAAATCCTCATATTATACTGATTTCTGAAGGATCATGTGACACTGAAGACTGGAGTAATGATGCTGAAAATTCAGCTTTGATCACAGGAATAAATTATATTTTACAATATTACTGTTTTTAACTGTATTTTTGAGCAAATAAATGCAGCCTTGGAGAGCAGAAGAAACGTCTTGTATGAAAAAACATAAAACTAAAAATGTACCTGTAGAATATCTCAGAGTGTGTAAAATCTCTCTCTGTCTCCTCTAGAGATATATTGAGTATGAGGACTTGCAAGAGCAAGACAAGAAGGATCTACAGAACCGTGTGCAGCTTCTGGAGGCTCAAACCAGACAGATGGAGCTCAAGACCAAGAACTACGCGGATCAGAGTAAGTGAACCGCTTTCCCTCACCTCAGCGCTCTAGCAAATGTACATTTTATTAGCAGCTGACCATGGACTCAAGTGCAGCTTAAGACACGAAGGATCATGTTTTTCTGTTAGACTGCCGTGACCGGTGTGTCTGGGTAAATGAAGTGACCTTATGTTGGTCCTCCTCTTACCTGGAGGCCAGAACTTTCACAGGGGAAATTGGGAATCATCATCATTCTTCTGCTCCTATAACTTGCGGGGTACCTCAGGGCTCTATTCTAGGGCCGCTACTTTTAGCATATTTAATAAACATGACATTTTATATGATACGCAGTTGTATCTTCCCATCCATCCATCCATCCATCCATCCATCCATCCATCCATCCATCCATCCATCCATCCATCCATCCATCCATCCATCCATCCATCCATCCATCCATCCATCCATCCATCCATCCATCCATCCATCCATCCATCCATCCATCCATCCATCCATCCATCCATCCATCCATCCATCCATCCATCCATCCATCCATCCATCTTTATTTTTAAGGAATAATCACATTTTGTCTTCTGTGTTTTTGCTTGGCAAAAAAAGTTTAATTTTATATGATTAAAAGATAAATTAAATTAATGTTTTATTGCTTCATTTGATTGGCAGAAAAAATTTAAATACACAACACAGAATTTCTGGGGGGGGGGGGGGGAAGAAAAGAAAAATCATAGAATTCCTAAATCATTGATTATTAAAATCAGATTAAACCATTAAAATAGAATCCAGAATAGAGAAAATAGAATTTGGTAAAAAAAAAAAAAAAAAAAGGAATTTGAGAAAAAAATATGTATTTCATATGGCCCTAAACATGTAATTAAAAAAAAAAAAAAACCTTTTAATAAATTATTGTTAAATTGTCCAAAAGTCAAAAAAATAAAATAAAAGGAAAAATGTGGAATTTGGGAAAAAAATAAAAGGGATTTGAGGAAAAAAATATGCATTTCATATGGCCCCTAAACATGTAATTTAAAAAAAAAAAAAATTATTAGACATTTCAATTAATTAGACATTCTTTCTGATTACTAAAATTTTATTTAACCATTACAATTGTCCAAAAGTCTAAAAAAAATTAAAAGGAAAAATGTGTAATTTGGGAAAAAATAACAGGGATTTCACAGGCCCTGCTGCACACACACACACACACACACACAGTGTTTAACTGAGAACGGGCTGAACTGGATTACAGATTAAGGGCTGCTGAACTCGGCCACATGATGTGTGTATGACCGTGTTTTACTGCCAGGCTGGGCTCCGGGCACTTTACGTAAACACTCCTGTCAGGTGACACACACACATCTACTGAATCTCATCAATTCTTTCGGTGTCCTGAACGAGGATTAAAATCTGTGTTCCCTGCACTTCAACATTCTGGTTCAATCAATTGTGTTTGTGCAGGAACTTCCCATTTTGTGGTTAACGACAATATTTTCTGTTTCCCTACTGTAACCATATTTTACAGTCTGATATAATAAGTGTCTGATTATGATGAATGACTGTCATGGACACACACTTTCATTCACTTACTATGTTCCCATAGCTAACTTTCAAATGCCTAGATTTATAGCAAATCAACCTTACAAAGACTTCTTTTTTATTATACTTCTTCCCCAGGAACTATAATTATGACCAAAACAGCTTTTGTTTCCATGTTTAATGCAACTAAAAAGGTAGATGCAATAGTCAAAGGCATGTTTTTGCACTATTGTCAGTGAAAACTAGAATAATGAATAAGGAAGAATGATATTTAATTATTTTTGCTTATGTAGGTACACTACCTTTCAAAAGTTTGGGGTCAGAATTTTTTTTTTTTTTTTTTTTCCCAGCAAGGATTCATTAAATTGTTCAAAAGTGACAGTAAAGACATTTATAATGTTACAAAAGATTATATTTCAAATAAATGCTGTTCTTCTGAACTTTCTATTCATCAAAGAATCCTGAAAATTAAAATGCATGACGGTTTCCACAAAAATATGAACTGTTTTCAACACTGATAATAATCATAAATGTTTCTTGAGCATCAAATCCTCATATTAGAGTGATTTCTGAAGGATCATGTGACACTGAAGACTGGAGTAATGATGCTGAAAATACAGCTTTGATCACAGGAATAAATTACACTTTACTATATATTCACATAGAAAACAGATGATTTACATTATAATAATATTTCACATTTTTACTGTATTTTTGATCAATTAAATGCAGCTTTGGTGAGCAGAAAATACTTCTTTCAAAAACATTAAAAATGTGACAGAAATGGAACATAAAACTTGACATGTTATGACATGAGCACATTTTTGAATCAGAGTTGTGAATCGATTCACTGATACAGAATCAAACTGATTCATAGAGAGTAATCTTACACGGTCAACACCATCGTCTCTAAGTTACATTACAGACGGAAGATGTGAGACGAGGATCCTGACATTATTTATGAGGCTTGTCAAATTTAAAACCCCATTAATCAGCATCGTGAATATTTGATGATGATAGACCCACAAGATCCACAGTCATCAGGTCATGTGGGAATTTCCCCACCGTTTCAAAACAATGTTAATATGACCATTTCATGTATGTGTGTAACTTTTCCTTCTATATTGTTGGGGTGTATTTATCCCAGGTGTGGTTTTTAAGGTTTTATTGTTATAATGCATTATAATGAGAGATTTACTGAGAGACAAAGTTTCCTGTGCTGCTTTATTTCTGTGTCAGTACTGCCCCCTTCTGGCTGTGTGTTGGTACTACAGCGTGTAACTTCTGTCCTGTTTAGATCCATACAGAAAAGCCTCTCTGTCAGAAGCTAACATCACAGTAGACCTGCGTTTAAACACATAAAAACACAAGTAATCTTTCCTCTGTTTTTAGTTGGGCGATTAGAAGAGCGGGAAGCCGAGCTGAAGAAAGAGTACAACGCCCTCCATCAGAGACACACAGAGGTAAGAACCATGTGCTTGTGTAAAAGATGCCTTTGCATGTGTCGTCAAACGATAACGTGAGTGTTTGTGTTTGCAGATGATCCACAGTTACATGGAGCACTTGGAGCGAACCAAATACCAGCAGCAAACGGGGGAGACGACAGACACGGGCAATCAGAGCCGGATCAGGTGTTTCATCTTTAATATATTATGATATTTATCACCTACACGGTTAAAAACAAGTCCCATGACCAGCTGCTGTTTGTATAGAGCAAGCGATAACAGCGGCCTGTGTCATATTTCCTGAATGAAGTCAGGGCCGGTTTCTTCATTAGGGCGATACCACCAAAGTGTGAAAGGGACTTTTCAATCACATTCACATTCAACCCATGATTCAACCTCAGAGTTACGCTAGCCGTCACTGTCTGCCTCTGGATATAGTCCAATCAGCGTCGAGTCTCGTTCTGTGGAGTACTGCCTCTTTTTGGGCGATTTCACTCTGGCCGAGAATCACCTAGAGTTCCCATAGACTTCCATGCAATGCATTCTCTATGGGTTCCGGGAGGACTAGCACTAACATGCCTTCGTCATCATACGTAACCTTAACTTGTATAGCGATTGGTGGGGACAAATATACCTCTATTGATAATCTTTAAAGCAACACTAAGGAACATTTTTTACCTTAAAATAATGTTTCCAAAATCGTATCAGTGGTTCATCAAGTCGTAACGGGGTGAAAGGCACTTCTGGATCTGCTTTGCGGCCCTATATCTGCTATAACCGCACTATGCAAGATTGCCAGATCGGGTCACGTTTCTGTAGTTCGAATGAGACATAAGAAAACTACAAATTTGACTTGCTTTACGTCAAGCGTTACAATAGTAATTATTTCGTTTTTCTTTGTTTCTGATGTCGCAATACGTCATACTTTCATGAAATCATGCAACATACTCTACCTTGTCTGTGGACATCGTTCATTCCAAAGCCGGTGCTGGATAAACAGCGAGTGTGTGTGCGACGGTCGGCTGCGGACGGCGAAATTATTTACCACAGCGGTAATGGACAATTCCGCTTCCAACCTGTAGGGGGACCGTAGAGGAAAAGTTCCTTAGTGTTGCTTTAAAGGGATATTTCACAGCTGGAAAGATGAATGTGTATTTAAATTGGGTCATTTATGTAGTAGAAATGTGAAATTATTTTAGAAGTTGGTGCCTTCTAGACTGAGAAAAGCCAGAAAATGTATTTTTGGCTCATGTGGATGAAAGACTACAACTCCCAGAATGCACTTGCTTCGCTGCTCTACGAGGACAGTCCCAAGCCACGCCTCCCGGTTACAGAGGGCAGTGTCGGGAGAAATGATACAGCTAGGCTAGTAGTCGACTGAAACTGAAAGACGGCGTTTTATCGTGAGCTCCCCCTATGGGCGGGTTGAAGACATGCGGGACGAGCGCCCCCTACTGGCTGGAGTCTCTCGCCTCGGGACACAAAAGCCTCTGATGACGATAAATGACGATTTTTGCGTCATCTGAGGTTTTTTTCCAGACACACAATACAGAAATCTCTGGTCTCAGGGGGACATGGCAAGGGAAGCACGGTCATGCGAAAATACCACCGGGTTTCTACTGACACAAAGCTTAATGCTAACCGGTGAAGTATCTCTTAAAGCTGAAGTAACATCGAATACTTTCCTCAGTGCATAACTTGCATTTCACTGACATATTCTCCATCTGTAAATGTTAGAAAATCAAGCAAATATTTCCATGTTGCCGTCATGAGTGGACGAGCTTCTGCAGGCTGAACTTCCGTGAACGAGCGCCGAACAGACGGAGCGCAATAATTCTGACTAAAATATACATTAACACTAAAATATAAATATATTTTGCTCAAATATGTGTTGTGCTAGGCCTATAGAATTCCAAACCTACGAGTGTATTTTTATGATAGCAGTTTTGTTTTTATTTATTTATTTATTTATTTTCATATTTAGTTTAGTGAAAAATACTTCTTTAAAAAGCATTATTTTGTTTTTAAGATTGTAATGATACAATGTTAGAATGTAATGTGATTTGACTTTTTGACTGTTTTTGGTATTTTGATGTGTGCATTACAGCTGACACACACATACTTTGAAAAATAATTCTAATTTTGTGAGAGAGAGAAAAACTGCATCACGGAAAGTTTTTATTGATATATTTGAACTCTGCTTCATCAAATTAGGTAATATTAGGCCTTTTTTTCCAAATCAACTTATTTTTCTTTTTAAGATGCAGGGGGTGTGTTATTAATAATTTTCACTTTAATATTTATGCCAATTCCATTTCTGTTCCCCATCAGTCTGCTTTGATTCTGCGTTTAAATAACCCATGTGAGGTCTCCCACATGCAACCGCTGTGAGCATCTCCTAATGTAGGTCGTGTGTGTGTGTGTGTGTGTGTGTGTGTGTGTGTGTGTGTGTGTGTGTGTGTGTGTGTGTGTGTGTGAGATGTAGAGGGATTGAGAGAGAGAATCGTCTGGTGGATGTTTATGAAGACAGAAGCATGAGACGGCTTCTGTAATAGACTGACAGCATGAAAACTGAAGCAGATCCTCATATAATAAACATATTTCAAGCAGAAAGTGTGGATTAGTTTCTACAAGGGCTTCAGTGACGGCCGGATCTAGTCATGCTTGGGATTATTTTTGCATGGCTTTTTATTTAACATTTTAATATCAAGGATGTAGAGCTGCATGATATTGAAGAAAAATGCGATATGTGATAACTAATTAAATAATGTTCAATATTCGATATGCAATACAATAATGCTTAAAGTGTGTAAAATAAGCTTAAATTATCTTTAACATATATTTAAAATTATATAACCTGCATATGTGTTTCACATTCTTTTTGTGACTAGAAAACATCCCTGAACTTCTGCCAGTGAACATCAGTGTTTTACTGTATATCAGAAGTGTTACTGTAACATCAGAGTAAACCTCGGGGTTCAGGGGTTCAGGTTATCCTACATTAGAGTTATTAAACAACACAAACTGAATAATCAAATGTAAAAATAAACACTGCTTAGTTTTCACTGTATAGATTAAATATATCCTGATTCTTATTAAAGCTACAAAAGTGATTCAGCCGAGAGCAGCGAGTGATTTACTCTGTCTTTTGTTCAAGACCCCAGTTATTTCAAGCCGTTGTGATATGCATATCACGATATATACATTTGCGATATTTAGATAATTTCGATATATTGTGCAGCCCTACAAGGATCCCCCATAATGGTGATCCTAAAATCATAAAAGAAGATATAGCAAACCCTTTTATTTGACATGATCACGTTTTTAAAGTAATCCCATAATCCTCTCCGCACACGGACCCTCTGATCGAGTGCGTCTATAAAGCAGCCGTCTCGTCCTTCACAAGCGACATGTGATTCTCACAACATGTTCAACATGGTTCAGTTTAGGAAAGGGCTTTTCAATCAAGCTTTAGAGTTTTACTGTTTCATTCTGCTTTCTGATTAGGATATTAATTGTGATTATTCTATGACAGGCGTTACGTCACATCTGTCCACATGAAGAAGAGTCTCGGCTAGTCGGCTGTGAGTGTGAGGATGCTGGAGGTGGAGATTTATAGCCTTTTCTCACAGCACTTGATATAATTATAATAAAACTAATCAGTTTGATAATATCGGAAGGGCATTAAATGTAGTCACGCAACGCTACACGCCACTTTTGTGTACTTTTAAAGCTCTGCATACCCTGGAAATCCAGAGTTATCGCGAGAGCACAAGTTGAATTTGCTCAGCGAGTTACTCTGGCGTCGAGTAATGATGCTCATTAACTATGCCCCTCGATCTGAGCTGCACCAATCACAGCGGGTTATCTGATATAGCCGCCCCTCGAGCTGGCCGAGCTTCATTAGTCGATGCCATTAATCTTTCAGATTTAGGTCTGGATTTCCAGGCTAAGCTCTGCATGGACGGGCACCAAAATATGTTTCTGAACTTATACATTTTAGTTGCTCACAGAGATCTCTGAGATCCCAAAATCAGCTGCTCCTTAAAATTCCTTAATCATGCTTAAAAACTAAAGGAGATCGTGCTTTCTCAGTGGCTGCTCCTGAGTTGTGGAAGGGGTCACCAGTGTTTATCAGATCCTCTACTTCTGTAACCCTGTTTAAAACTCGTCTTAAGACATATTTGTTTGATGAGGCCTTTGTTACTTTGTAAGGACCGTTAGGCTTTGATTTTGTTTACATAAGTAGTATTATTATTTTTATATTGTATTATTTATTTTTTTTGTATTTTAAAGTAAAGTTGATAATTCTTTGAATAACTGCAATTGCAGATTTCGAACAGAGAGGGCGACAAAGAGGAAAAACTACGGACTGCAGCTTTAAAGTTGTATTAAAGTTTTAGTAGATTTTTTTTATTAGTTATAATTTTTTGGTGATTTCTATAGTTTTTACTAATTTTATTTCAGTTTTAGTTTTTTTAGTACATCAAGTTAAAGTAAATGAAAATGAGAATTGTTGCTTTGGTAACTAGCTGAAATAAAGTTTTAAAGTTTTTATTTCAGTTAAAGTTTATTTTATTTCAAGAAATGAAAATATAGTTTTTATTAATTTAATGGTTTTAATTTTATTTATTTTACTATATCAAGTTAAACTAAATGAAAATGAGAAGTGTTGTTATGGCAACTAGCTGATGAAAACCGGAAAATGCATAGAGAATTAGCGCGTAAGTAACAGAGCGGTTCATTAATCAGCCGCGCGGAGGGAAAACAACACGCTAGGAAGGACAGCTGCTGCAAAGCCGGTCGTGTGTGTGTGTGTGTGTGTGTGTGTGGAGTGGATGATGTCACAGCACAGCAGTTAGAGGCTGCAGAGCTCTCTCTCTCTCTCTCACACACACACACACACACACACAGATTCTCGTGTCGATGGGATTGCTGTGGCGTATCGGGGGCCGGCGCGCGGCCCGTAGCGCGTGTTGTCAGACATGAGTCCGGGTTTCGTGCTGCTGTTCGTCTTTGGCTTCGTGGGGGGGGCGGTGGTCATCAACTCTGCTGTTCTCGTCTCTCTCTCTGTTCTCCTGCTCGTGCATTACTCCGTCTCCAACCGGCTGCCCGCCATCACACACTCCCTGCCCCGGATCAGCAGGTACGCAGACACACACACACACCGGCGCTTTTAGCATAGTTCTTCTGTTTCACAGGCTGTGTCGCATCACAAGAGTTTAGATGCCTCAGAAACATGATCTTGCGCAGGCGATCAGGGACCCTCAATTCTAGGGCTGGGTATTGACACAAATTTCACAATTCGATTCGATTTTGATTCACAAGCTTGCAATTCGATTCCATTTCGATTCCGATTCGATTCAATATTGATTATTTTGGATATCAGGTTCAATACATAGCAAATTTTCTCAAGGGAAACAAATCTCTGAACTATTATTGTAAACTATGGGAGTCAGTGGTAGCCTATAGGCTTCATTAGCCTACTATAATATTAAAGGTAAAAATTAACTGATTTGTATACAAACACTTAAATTACACTTTTATTTATTTTTATAATAATAAAGTTATATGAAATATAAACATTTAAATGGTGGCTGTCATACAAACCTGCCAGATTTATTCAAAGCTGCGTTAAAAATTGAAGAACATTATAATGAATATGTAATATGGTGCATATATTTAACAAAATGCTCCTCTCTAGAGTTAATTTTTCTCGCTGACTAACGATTTTATGGTCACTGGATCTGGTTTTTCTGAGGTAAATGTGACGTTACATGACATTGTTTACAAGCTGATTTACTGACGTCTTTCCACGGTTGAAACACTGATTGAGCGACTCCATGTCACATGATACGGATTTCGATAAGTTGTACTCTACCTTTTAACACACTTTCAGATGCTCATTCATGTTTATTTCGCGCGGTAACTGGTGTTATTAAGGCGGAAGAGAAGATCATGTGCTTCTCTTGAGCTGCGCCAGAGCGATCTCACGCCACAGCGACAAAACGGTATTTATGTTTTTGAATTTCGTAAGAAAATGGACGTAATTTGAAATCTGAGACTTTGTTTCATATCAATAATAACAAAGCACAAAGATTATTGCGATTTATTGGATGGGATGCGCGCAACAATGTTCCATTCATTCATCAACTGAAAACAGGATGACATCGATTCTTGGGATTTAAGAATCGATATCGGTTCGTAAAAATGAGAATCGATTAAAATGGAGAAATCGATATTTTTTACCCAGCCCTAATGAATTCTAACATTTTAAATGCAGCTATTTTTGTATAAAGACTCAATTTATACTGTAAAAAGAAATGTGATAAGGAAAATGCACGAGATATCGGCCACCATATCGGTATCGGCCGATATATGATAATTTATGTGATTGTTATTGGCCCGATAAGAAAATTAGGCCGATTATATTAAATAATAGTGATAAATAATGTATTATGTCCTTCAGCTGAGACACTTCAGATGCCACTGTTCGACTGGATGATTGGAATCACTTTGAAAAGGAAAATAGATATATCGGCCGATATATCGGTTATCGGCTCTCAAATATAAAGAATTATCGGTTATCGGTATCGGCCAAAATTTTTATATTGCGGCATCCCTAATGAAAATATTTATTTTCTATTATGCCATATTGCATTTTTTTCTTCTCACTATAGTACTTTACCGTTAGATAGATTTATTATTTATTTTAATCAAATGTATTAATTAGTTTTTGTTGTTCTCTAAACTTTTCCACAGACCCCAGTTTGAAAACCTCTTGCATTATTGGACTTTGCTTCTCTTGATCTTAAGCCTCTATTTTCCCTCTATTTCTGTCTGTGTACGTGCATGATTTTCCTCCGTTACTCGGGTTACTATTGTTCATCATGTGTGCGTTAGCTCTTCGAGAGAACCGTTAGCATGAGCAGTGTTGTGCTGCGGCAAGAACCGACAGATCTGAGAGTTCATTTCTCTTGCCAACGTTTGTACTGGATCCCTTCTCATTCTAACAGGCTTATTGTTCATCACGGCTTGTTCAGTCTTCTGTTCATTCTTGCACTAGAGCTGCAGTTGAACACCTGATATTGTTGGATGCTTTGAAGAGCTTTCTGTTCTTTTACTCCAAGATGTTAAACTGGTTTCAGGGTTTTAGTGTCGCATGTTCAGGTGATTATAATAGTAAAGTTGTCTGAAACGGAGCTGTTCACCCAAAGCTGATATTTTCACACATATCATGTAGAGAGTTCAAGGTTGAATTTCATGAGCCTATCAAATCTAAGAATTAATATTTGTGTAAAGATGATGAAAAATGTACTAGTAGAACTACCATTCAAAAGTTTTGGATCAGTAAGAAATTAATACTTTTATTGAGCAAGGATGCATTAAATTAATCAAAAATTACAGTTTATAATGTTACAAAAGATTCTATTTTAAATAAACGCTGTTCTTTTGCATGAATCCTTTCAAAAACATTTTAAAAAATCTTACCGATCTCAAACTTTTGAACTGCGTTGTGTATTTTAGATGATTTGGGAGGTCAGGATTTGCTTAATTTCAATACAAAAATCACAAATAAGGCTTCCAAAAATAAGCTTAATTTTATCTCTGTACAAAATGTTTATTTTACTCTTATTAGTGGTAATTCTGGAAAAGTTGACAGGAGACTTCTTATTATAAGCCAAGCTAAAAGCTATTATATGCATTGTATAATAAATGTAATTTGAGCAAAATGGATAAAAAATGTAATTTGATACTCATCAAATGCCTATTTCTGACTGTGTTCTATATTATCATAACCAGTGAACTTCAGTAGATGATATTTATTGATTAAATCTGATTTAATTGCTTTTAAACCTCTAACTGATCCTGACTCGACATGCTTTGGTTAATCTCAAAGCCAAGAAATGAAATGCTCACTTTTTATGCGTTGATAAAAGGGAAACTGTGCTTACTTCTGAACTATTTCTATTTTTCATCAAGTTTTTTTGTATAATTTAGTTGAAGACAACTGGACTTGGCTTGTTCTTGCAATCCAAACATTATATTAGTTGCTTTTGAACAATTTCTATTGGTGTAATTTTCATTCTGCTTTTATTAATGATTTGGAACAGAAACTTCATGTGCTGTAATAGAGCTTTCCATGAATTGAACTTTGGACCTGAAGTTTCTCAACTCTGTTAAATCATGACCTTTACTGTGCGATTGACGCTACGTGTTATGTGACGTGTGTGTGTGTGTGTGTGTGTGATTACAGCACTGGTATTGATGTACACGTCAGATAGAGATCCAACACTTGACAGCTTCACTGCATTGATTTACTCCCTTTTATTTTTTACTTAAAAATTGGCAAGAAATCAAAATTGATCCTATTTACTTTGATAGTGCACATTAGTGTTGTGGTGAACAATCCACCCGTGCAAGTTAAGTCATCACAGAAAAAGTCTATATTTGTCTTTAATCAAAATAACTGGACTAACCAGCAGCCCAATCACATCGCGATCATTGTTTTATTATAAAAGAAGACATGCACATAAACTATGATGGAAATTTACTGGCATTTACTGAATAAATCAACAACCGAGGCTGTGATTGGATAACTGGAGTAAGCAGTGGACCAATGGCGTCGCAGCGTCTCAAATGTTGGTTTGGTGTTTCTGAAAGTCAAAGTGTGTGATCAGAATGATTTGGTTTAATTCCCTCCAGAAGCGTCTCTCACACGAGTGTGTTCCCGAACACCAGCAGCCGAACGCTAGAGAACACGACAACGTTTACTGTGTTTCGTCTGACGCTCCGAGACACACTCGTTTATGATGGAGGGAAAAAGTGCCTTTATTACAGATATTTTTCTTGGCAATTTCCCAGGAAGTGACGATTCTGTTCTCATAGGATTGAAACGCTGCTTTATTTGCAAATGTTTATGCCATAAGTGCATTAAACTTATGCATATGCACAAATTAAACTCTCAACTTTGGATGGAAACCCTCTCCTGAGGAGCACTGGACTTTGCACTATCACTTCCTCAAATTTGGTTCTTGTTTCCAAACCGTACTTTACCTTTTCTTTACTGTACAGTTTGAGCTGAATAGAGTGAATCCTGCTCACGTGAGCAGATCCGCTGTGTTCCCGACAGAATGTGCCGTCAGCAGGTTCAGTCTGAATGCAGATCTATGACAACAGGGACAGAGACAATCGGAGAAGACAAAAGAAATGTCTCTCCTAGAGGAGCTGTGGTGTTAGCGGTCATGCATCATGTTGCTCATGCTTCTTGCATGCAAAAACTTTGGGTTACACTTTATTTTAAGGTGTCATTGTTACAGTGTAATTATGTATTTAAGTACTGAGTAATATTAAGCAACTACATGTGCTTACTATAGAGATAGGGAAGGATTAGGATTTGGTTGAGGGTTAGTTGCATGTAATTATGCATAATTTACTGTTATTACTATGGTAAGTACATGTAACATATGTAAAAAGGACACTGTAAAATAAAGTGTTGTTTGGCAAAAACATTCCATAGACATGCATTGAGACATGTAAGAATCAGAAGATCTTAAAGACTATTAATACTCAGGAATATGATTGATTTCACTGCACTGACACTATCGGTAATGGCACTATTGTCTTCTGTAGAGCTGCTTGTAGCTGAGTTGAATTAGTTTCATAATTGATGAATGCAACATTGACACTGTTATTGAACTGAATTGAATCAGCATTTAAAGGTGAAGAATGTATAGTATAGAAAAATAGGCATATAAGCTTGCAAACGCTCCTTATGTAACTCAAATATCACAAACACAGGTCTTATGGGGGCTTGTGAAGGCACGTCTCGACAGGTAAAATAAGCTACTTTCAATAAAAGGTCCAACATATTAGGAATACTTTTAGCTGTGTTGTTATGTGTCATGAGTAAGCAATCGAGTAGACTAAAACACTCTTGAGCGAACATGTGCGTCTCGCTTATGATAAACCCATCCAAAGTGTCTGAACAGGGCACGTTTTTTGACATAACACACAACAACTGTTTAAAGCTTTTAATGTTGTTTATATGTCTATGTGGTGTTTTTAATATTAAGACAAAGCATGTGTAAATTCATAAGTCGACTCCATTGCTGAGTATTTCCTCCTTAAAACTGCAGTGAAACAAAGACAGTCTCAAAAACACGCTTTGAAATCGCTGGTGTTTCTGACGTCACAAACTACCTTGTAACCAATCAGATCAACGTGTGATCGTCAACCAGTGGATCTCTGAGCTGAGTGAGTGAGTGGAGGCGGGGCTCATTTGCATATTCATAGAACCACACATACTAAATGAGGCAAGGGTGTCGAGTTACAGTCAAGATATTTAAAGGCATTTAAGGAAAAAACATTAAAATATGTCACTTTGGTGATCAAAGAAGAGTTTTAAGGGATAAAATGATTGACTACAGGGGGACTTTAATGCTGGACACACATCACACGTGTTCCTGACCTGTTTAATCTCTGAAGGTCTAAATGCAGCGAGTTTGCACTTCTGTAACCGAAGCTGAATGTATTTTTCCAGGTAACGCATCAGTCATGGTCCTACCGTGGCTAAACACCTTCTGGTTCCGCCTACTTACAGTAGCCACGCCCCCAAACTCTCACTATTGGTTGAACTGGGAAAAGATTGACAGATCTGGACGGATGCTCTCAATGTTTTGATGGTGTCTGGGAGGATCAGTGTTTATTAATAGTAGTAAATGAACAAAAAACTGGAAGAATGCATTTTAACATTAAAAAAAATCTTACATACTTCACCTTCAACTGAATAAATGACAGCTTAAATTAGATATGTTCTTAATTGATAAATTTTACTACATTAACAGTTATTTTCCTGTTTATTAATGTGCAGCTGCTTTGAAAAGATCTGTATTGAATAAAGCGCCGTACAAATAAACGCGACTTGATTTAACTTGCGACTTAGCAACGCCCTAGTTACCACTCCAAACCCTAGTAACACATTAGCAACTACTTCAAACACTTTATGAAATACTGGGAAAGTTGTGATGCCAATTTTACCGTAGTGGCAGCAAGTTTTCACCGTAAAGCACCACTCACATTTCTATCTAGCTTAAACCAGTGTAATTCAGAAACTTGTTTCCCAATACTTGATATGAAATTGGTGTGAAAAATGTTCACATCTGAATACAGGGTTGATGTAATCCATTATGTTTCTTGCTCAAGTTTACAATCGTATGTTTTGTGTGTGTACTCAGGAAGGAGCGACCTGTCTCTCTGGGTGTTTTCTCATTGCCGGGAAGCGATGCGATGAGCCCGGATCTGCATAGGGAATCTGTGGAGACTCCAGGGACAGACACATGGAGATATAACAGTCTCAGCCACCCTCGATCCAACACCAGCCTCAAGGTGAGAAACACACCGATTTACACATCGTTTAGTTGTATTACAGCCCCAGTGTGGGAGCGAATGGAGAGAGAAATTGACCACATTCATTCCCCCTGTGGTGAAAACCCAGCGTTTAATGTTGTTTATGTGTCTATGTGGTGTTTTTAATATGCTTTAAGACAAAGCATGTGTAAATTCATAAGTCGACACCATTGCTGAGTATTTTCTCCTTAAAACTGCAGTGAACCAAAGACAGTCTCAAAAACACGCTTTGAAATCGCTGGTGTTTCTGACATCACAAACTACCTTGTAACCAATCAGATCAACGTGTGATCGTCAACCAGTGGATCTCTGAGCTGAGTGAGTGAGAGGAGGCGGGGCTCATTTGCATATTTATAGAACCGCGTATGCTAAATGAGACCTAAATATGTTATTTTGGTGATCAAAGATGAGTTTTAAGGGATTAAATGATTGACTACGGGGGGACTTTAAAGACATCAGGGCTGGCTTGACAATATCGATTTCTCGATTTTACTCGATTCTCATTTTAATTATTAAAACCCAAGATCTGTCTTTTGTTCTGTGCTGTTTTGAATGATGCAGAGACCAAACAAAACACTAAACATTATTTGTAGCGCCTGCCATCCAATAATTACAATAAGCTTTGTGCTTTGATGCTTTTGACATGAAATAAAGTTTCAGATTTCAAATCTGTCAATATTATCATAGAAGTCGGGGACAATAAATGTGTGTTTGTGTGTCTTTAATGTGTGTGACAGATGAAGCGATCATCTCTTCCTCTTCACTAATAGTTACAGCAGCAAATAAACATCAGTGAACATCAGAAGGAATGATGAAAGATACTAAAATCAATCATGTCTCATGTGATCCATCCATCAGTGTTTCAACCGCAGAAAGTAAATGTTTGAATAAATCCGTCATGAAAACAAGTTTATGACAGATACCATGTTTAGATTTCAAAAACGAAACATAATTATATCACTTAAGTTATTATTTGAAAAATGTATATATCTAAAAAATAAGTAGCAGTTAATTTAATAGTTTGTACTCTTTAATATTATAGTAATTTACCAACTGACAAGGTCCCTGTATAGTTTACAGCTTTAAAGATAAATGGACATGTATTGTACCTTACACAGTGTCCTCACTACACGCGACACGCGATAAAAGGTCTTTTCCATGTTAATGAGAGTGTGTGTCCTATCCAGCCGCGACGGCGACACGCGACGATTCTATTCTAGAAACGGTTTCTATTTTTCTGCGACGTCGCGCTGGAACAACAAACACAAAGTGTGGCGATGATAATCTCAGGTGCTGTTTATGTGCTTTATTTAATGTTAAAAGCGTGTCATGTGACTCTGAATATCATTTAGTGCTCCAGCTTTGAGGCTGTAAAAGCAACAGTGGATAATTCACCTCAGATCTTCAAATTAAACAAATGGAAACAAGAACGTTCAAACTGTGAACAAACAAGTGTATTCTTTGACAAAGATTGTTTTAGTAACTCAGTCTATGTATTTTAATAATGTTTAAATGGTGTAATATTTGTGAGTTTGATTATGTAGCAACTTATCCATTTTCTTGCGAGTGCGTCAAGATTACTCTCTGGTGCCGTGCACTCGCCGCGAGACTCCGCCCACACGCTGTTCTGATTGACTGACTCCGCCCACACGCTGTTCTGATTGTCTGACTCCGCCCACACGCTGTTCTGATTGTCTGACTCCGCCCACACGCTGTTCTGATTGTCTGACTCCACCCACACGCTGTTCTGATTGTCTGACTCCGCCCACACGCTGTTCTGATTGTCTGACTCCGCCCACACGCTGTTCTGATTGTCTGACTCCGCCCACACGCTGTTCTGATTGCGCTCCGAAGATCGCAAAACTCGCGAGACAATCTTCAAAGCGGCACGCTTTCATTCCTCCATAAAAGCCCAAACTTGACGTCCCGAGACGGAGTGGAACACAGAGAGTGTGAACTTTGAGCTTAAAAACACACAGAAATGTGTCAAAATGTCAGTATATAGGATCCGTGCAATCGGTCTTAAAGTGACAGCAGCCTAATATTCCTGCTCTGCTCTTTAGTAGATTTAGTAGCATTAATCTCCATTTAATTTATACAGCGAAGACTATGCAGTGTTTTACATTCGATTACTTTTGGTTGATAAAGACTCTTTTGTTTTTCTATTTTTAAATCAAGAATGCTCTATTTGTTAAGCTCTAAGTTGTTCCTAATCGCCTTTTAAGAGAGAGAATGGAATATGTTGCATTATGTTGCTTGCCAATAAATAAAGTTATGATACTTTCTCATCTCTTAATTTTTTTATACTTAAAATACATTGTTGTTAAGAATAGTCTTTTTCGGTGATCAGAATCGGTTCTCAAACAAGATGAATCATGAAGTGTGTGTCCATACCCAGCCCTACTATTGGTTGATCATGTTGTGTCATCATCCCAGCAGAGGCTGTTATCCGCTTCCCAGAAACTGAACATAGGGTTTTAGGGAACAAAGGCGATGACGACACAGTTTGTTAGTATTGAGAGAGAGAGAGCGAGAGAGAGAGAGAGAGAGAGCGAGCGAGCTTACCCCTCTGAAAGGAACATATGTTAAAGAAGCCTGAGCGAACACTGCCAGCGGGAAGCGAGCTCATTCTGAGAGTCTGCTGTGCCCTGCATGCTTAATCAGAGCCCTAACACGGGCCAGAATGCTTTGCTTTCTCGCTCTGGAACTTTCCCTGTCCTCCAGAGATCCACGACTCTAGGCCCCTTCATACATATTCATGTTGATGAAGTAATCATTTGCCTTCAACCTCTTCCTGGCATGTTTATGTTCTCAACCCTCGAAACTAAAGACAAACAAACCACTCAACTCATGTGCACTATTTTTTTTTTTTAACATAAAGATCATTGGAATGTTGGTTACTACAAGAAAGTTCTATTTTAGTCTTTCTACTTCAAAATTTCACATTTAATTCGACTTTCCCTTTTAGTGCATTTTTACATGTTCGTCGGTTTTTATTGTGTAATTTGAGCATAAAAAAAGTTCTGCAAAGTTCCAAAGCATAAATTATTCTCTATATCAGTGTCAGTGTTTCTGAACTCCTGAAACACCTCCATTGTAGTCTTGAGTTTCTTCCGGGAACAAACACGTCAATATATTCCTTATTTAAATTACTCACACGCATAATAAAGGGGCGGGGCCTGGTTGAGTTAGTAGTGTGTTAAACTGGCGGTTATGGAAAGGGGCGGGACATTTCCCAAACACACTCTAAGTTCCCAATCACAACACACTGCTCCAGCTGACCAATCAGAGCACAGTGTGCTTTTCAGAAGGAGGGGCTTCATAGAAACAGGAAGTAAACAGAGCGTTACTGACAGACTGGGAAGAGAGGAGCCGCAACAATGGAGAATATGAGGAGAATAATCAACATTCAATCAGGAAAACCTGTTCTAGTAGAGACCAGAAACAACAGCAAGACTTTGTAAAAGGGCATAATAGATCTCCTTAATTATTTGTGAAATGTACTATATAGTAGGGTTGTCACTCAAATTACCTAAATCTTTACCATTTTGAAGAACAAATGTCCCAAGTAATCTGCCATTGGGATTTTGGGAAAACCCATTTTGATCGACCACTAGACGTGCCAGATCTAAATCCACTCCTCTCCCCTTATTCGCATTGATTTTATCAGCAAATGATGGCATTGTAGGTTTCTAGAATAGACTGACCTTGAAGCCCGTCTCAATCTAGGCCTGATGCAGGAGTTTGTGAAGGATGCCGGTCATATTTCAGCTGTCAGTCTGATGAGGAGCCACACAACAGAGCCAAAGACCTTAGATATACCAAGAGAGTGCACTCAAATTACTAATAAATGGGAGAAAGTGCAACATGAGCCTCCAGTTGACCGTTCGCAAAGTCCCGCCCCCTTTAGTTGGTGCTATGTCCAACAAGCCACGCCTCTCTCACACACACATGTTCTCACACAGTGAAACACACATCGCAGAGCGGAGAGGACACTGACACACACTGACACACAGGACAGACCAGCTTATTTCTGATATTAAACAAAGTCTTAACTTTCAAATTTGGTCATTTTTTTTTAAGAAATGTAAACAATAAATAGCGTTTTGTGTCTCTTTAATGTGTCTGACAGATCGCTCAGTTAAAGCGGCTCGTGAACCGATCATCTCTTCCTTCTAGTTCATTTACAGCATCAAATAAACATGAATGAACATCAGAAGGAATGTTGTTTAACCGCGGAAAGACGTCAGGACACTCTAAAGACGTCTAATCCACCGATGTTAATCTCTAACTCTCCTGACTGATTTGTCGGACAAAAATGGCGGCGGATGGCGGATTATGATTGGTCCGATCGCCTGTCAATCAAACTCCCTGCGAAGGGTCAATTAATGTGCCAGATTGTGCAGGGCTGTAGGCGCTACACCCAGACAGACACAGCCCACCGTTTGCGTATCTCTTTCTTCTGAGTTTATGAATAATAATATCAATTCTGCTTCATCCCTATTACCTCATCATGACTGGATGAGTTTCTGAACACCGAATAGTTGTTGTTGATGCTTTCATTAGTCTGAAATCAGAAAGTTGTGGAGGCTCAACACATTTTTTAATCGTTTTTATTTTCATTGCGGAGACTTTTGAAAGTGGCAGTGGGTATTAGGGCTGTCAAATAAAAATAGAAATTAAGAATATTTGTCGAATTAAAAAAAACTGCACATTCGAATGCAAAAACCATGCATTTAATTTCAATAAAAGATGCGATGCTTGATTCGGCTTATATTTGCTTATTGCGCTCGTTTGCTCCCTCTTGTGGGCATAGGAGACAACACAGTACCTTTTCCCCTCTAACATTAAGTAATGACGTTAGACTTCAAATATAATTAAAATTTTGCCAATTTTTAAGAAGTAAATGTCTTCTTTTCAGCCGTTTTGACAGCCCTAGTAGGTATGCATCAGGCTCTTCAGTGAATATTTGATTTCTCATTATAAGGCCAGTGAGTTTCAGAAGCACAAAGGCTCCATCAGACTCCCACTGTGGAGCGATACAGACTGGCCTTTGTGCGCTTCATGACTCTGCATTTCTCTCTATATCATCCTCCAGAGTCTCGGGCTTCTGGGAGAGATGAGAAACTAGGCCATGCCTCGCTGTCAGCCTCTCCTCAGGTTAAACGCCTCTGAGGAGAAGTGGGCACATTCTGCCATGGAAACACCAGAGAGTCGGGGAGCATCTTGCAAAGGGTTTTGTTTTGTGCGCGCTTGTGCTTTTGTTGGTTTGTGCGCATATGTCAGTGAGGGGAAAAAGCGCTTTTGAAGTCTGTGCTTGTGTGAAACCAATTGTCGGTTCCTGCCACTCGCTGTGGATTAGTTGCTCTTCCACAACCGATTGATTTTAATGAGAGCTTTGGTTCTTTTTATAGAGCACCAGGTGTAGTGCTGTTTTGAAAAGGCATATTAATAAAACATCTCATTATCAGAAGAGCTTAAGGGGAAACGGCCGCTGTGTAGACACAATAACAAACCCAGAAACAACAACATTCACATTTTCTCTCATGCATCTTCTGATATACTTCGTCAGTAGAGAAAGACATACTGAGCATGTAATGATAACACACAAATATTAAGGCAAAAAAAGGCTCAATGAGATTGAGAACACACCTGTATATATAATTCACTGCAGTTTCCAGCTGAAATAAACACTAGAGGCAGTAAAACACCTACAACTTTGATTCCTTCTCACACAGATGATGATAGCAGGGGCAGATTATTGACACGGTTGCTTCAGCAAATGTCAGGTTTGCTTTTGTAAACACTATTGATCAGGTTTAGTGTCTGTCCTGCATTATTAAGCTAGAGATGCACCGATATGAAATTTTTGGATGATACTGTTAACCGATAATTCTTTATATTTGAAAGCCGATAACCGATATATTGGCTGATAAATCTAAATCCAAATGTTTGTATAATTGTTGAGAGCCTGATTACAAAAACTAAAGTCTCATCATGTCCCAATCACACAGTTATAATGATGTTCTCATGATAATGTTATGTAGCCGATATGACAGACTTGCGCTGCACATGTTGCACTTTACTGTATTTTCCTGTTTTGAAGTGATTCAATCATATTTAAAGCAATTCAAACCCATCATGTTGAACAGTGGCATCTGAAGAGTCTCAGCTGAAGGAGATAATACATTATTTATCGGCTTTAATATATCGGCCAAATTTTATTATCTGGCCGATAATAATAACATTAAAAATGATCATATGTCGGCCGATACTGATATGGTGGCTGATATATCGTGCATTCCTAGTTCAAGCAACTTAATCATTTTGCATAAATGCCCATTTTTCTAATGAGCCTGAGTTGATATTAAGGCATCAAAATCATTACAGTGGCAAATAAATATGGTCTTTAAAGTCAACATGAAATAAAATGTTAATAATTAGTTAATAATAGTCTTATTGTGCATGGTTTATTGTTTTGTTATTTTAAGGGAGACAATGTCTTTCATAAAATGTAATAGTCGATCCTCGGCCTCAGAAACAACGCAACTTTTTTGAGTTCAGAAATGCATCACATTATGTGAATTAAATGGGTTCCCATTGTCATCTCATGTTAATGTCAAACAACTGTCATAGAAATGTTGGGAGCTTGAGCACAGACTTACATATGGTCTTATTTTAAAGAAGACCCTTTGTAGATTATTGTTGAAGTAAAAAAAAAGTTTAAAAAGTGAAACCAAAACAAAAAAAAAGTTCTAGAAAGCTATAGAGGTTTAAAGGGAGAGTTCACCCAAAAATGAAACTGACCCCATGATTTGCTCACCCTGAAGTCATCCGAGGTGTATATGACATCCTTCTTCAGACGAACACAATCAGAGTTATATTAAAAAATGTCCTGGCTCTTCCAAGCTTTATAATGGGCACCTTTCAGAAGGCCTTTATAGATGCACTCTTATGATGGACAGATGCACTTGAATGGACTTCAAAAAAAAAGGTGCCTGTCTTTATAAAGCTTTTTTTAATATAACTCTGATTGTGTTCGTCTGAAAGAAGAATGTCATATACACCTAGGATGACTTCAGGGTGAGTAAATCATGGGCTAATCTTCATTTTTGGGTGAACTCTCCCTTTTAAGTTCACGAAAATGATTTATGAACATTATTTTATAAAAAATATATATTTTAATGAAACACGTTGAACTCTAAAACTGCTAGAATCGAGCCAGAAATGTATGCAGTCGGCATTAACACAGGCAAAATGATCAAAAAAACGAAACTGAAAAAGACAAAAGTGTCCATAAGGATGCACTCGGGTGAAGTTCAATCTGGCTTTTGCACCATAAAAACACACAAAGTACAAATCCCCTTAATAAACTCTCCGTCACGCATTGATCGACCATGAGAGACAGATTATGTGTAATCCTGGCCTACATTTCATTTCACCGAAGTTACAGCTTAATCTGGATGTTAATCTTGATGAGCTTGCTCCTGATGCTTTTTTGGGGAAGAACCGTCATGTTTTCCTCTTCATATAATGGCAATGCAGTTCCCATCAGCCACCTGGCCGAATAAAGTGCCTCCATTGATGTTTTTACTGTGCGTTTCTCTCTGGGCAGTTGGAGGCGGACGGTAAGAGTTCACAGGACAGTTTGGAAACCCAGTGGACCGACTCCAGTAAGGTAGCCGCCCGATAGTCCTGCCGTAATCTACACGGCAGCCGCAGTGCAGCGTAGTGTGTGTAGTGTGTGTAGTGTGTGTAGTGTGTGTAGTGTTTGTAGTGTGTGTAGTGTGTGTAGTGTGTGTAGTTTGGCTTGTCTCCACATCCATGACTGTTTTTGTGTGGATAGTGACGTGTTTCTTTGCATTCATAGTCCACAAACTGCTGCCTGCAACCATCTATTAACATATAAACCATATAAACATAACAAGTAACATATAAACATAACATCTGTTAGGATGTAACACATACACCGCTCATGTGGACTCACACATGATGTCAGTATCCCTGGTGAAGTTTCAGATGCGGTTGCATTCAGCATCTGTGTGGTTGATGTTAGCGCTTGTAATGTATCCTAAGGAATATTCCTGGTTAATTCCAACATATAACTTCTAAAAATGAATAGGAAACATGGAAAGGGTCTTTATGGTGCTTTTTTATTTTTTAAATCTCTATTCATTATATTAAAAAAAATAATAATTAACAGTGAATTCTGGTAAACGATAACCTGGAATATTTCTTTAATTTTGTATGTTAATTATTATGGCACCAAATCGTGTGTTTTTGTTTGTTTTTTTGTATGTCAGTGTTTTTTCTTCACTTTTTTCTCAATTGCTGAACATTCAGTCATTATTTATGTGGTTAAAAGCTCAGTTGAATATACAAAATGGAGACTAAAAATGTTTTGTTTGCATTAGATCATATAACATAACATAACATAACATAATGTAACATAA
This sequence comes from Vimba vimba, assembly GCA_022828995.1. NCBI lineage: Eukaryota > Metazoa > Chordata > Actinopteri > Cypriniformes > Leuciscidae > Vimba > Vimba vimba. Next base: position 1,751,777 of record CM040831.1, on the reverse strand, counting down.
CATAATAATCTTTCTAAATGAATGTGCATGCAGCGTGTCTGTCCTCCGTACGGTATCATGATGTGCTGATGACATTCTAGACTTGAATAATTGTGTTAATCTTCATGATTAATGTGGACAGTCCCGTTTAGCACATATGTGCAGTTGATTCCCACTATGACTCGATGTCTTATGCCGCTGGTAAAGCTTCATTTCACCTGGGTTTGTTTTCAGGAAAATTCCTCCCTCAGATATCAGACCTATTATTAATCGGTGTATATATCGGATAAGTTGCAGTGGAACGCGTGCAAGAATAATAATAAGTGAATGAAATTCAACTGGAAATTTCAAACTTTAGACTTTTAATCACTCTTAAAACTAGATCTGATCAAGTGGCATTCACCAGATGTCGTATAGGTCATACAAGTCATGCTTTTTTGCTTAAAAAGTGAAGACCCAACTTTATGAACGTTTTGTAAGATTCCCCTCTCTGTTAAACACTTTTTATTGGACTGTCCTGGGTTTAATACTAAGTAAAAGTTATGAATTTATTTCACTTATATACTTATTTAGTAAGATTATGCCTGAAAAGTTTTTTTTTTTTTTTTTTTTTATCATAATAAAAAATTAAAATAAAAAGATATTATACTTTAAAAAAAAAAATGTTTATTAACATGATAAATAATCCCAAACCTTTTCAGGCTTGTGTTTGTTTGCTTGGTTTTATTGTATTTATATGATATTTCTATTTTTATAATTGCATTTTTGCCATGAGAATAGCCTTAGATGCTGACATGACATTAAATAAAACAATCTATCTGTCTGTTGTTATCAGGATGAACTTTCTGGCGCTGGTCGGGGACGATCCAAACCCGAGTCTGATGTGCTCATGGTGTCGGTGGAGGAGGAGGCCGAGGGTTCGCACGGGAACACGGACTCGAGGAGCGCTAAACCAGACCGGCTGAAGAACATCAGCGCACAGGAGGCTCCGGCATCAGAGACGCCATCCACAGGTGAAGCCAACGGTGAAGCCAACGCGTACTCCAGACGGTGACGTAAACTACACTGAAAGTCTTCCTTCCTATTGGTTGTCGCTCGCGAAAATCGCTTCTCATTTGCATAAAGTTGACATTTCTGTACTTTTGTCGCGTGTGTCGCGCCGCTTGACACGCCCACATTCTGTCGCCAGCGTCTCAGCGCTCTCCTTGCTCTGCAGTCGCGGGTCTCTCATGCGGAGACTCTCCTCATATTAATGCAGAATGATGCATTTAAAACTTAATGGCCAAACGGATCTTTGTAAAAGTCCACATTGTTATTGCAGATGAAGTATAACACGGATAACATTAAAAAATATTTTTTTATCAGGTTAAACTTTGATTAGTCACAAACTTTTGATTATCACCTCTCACCGTCGGTCGCGCATTTCCGCCATGTTTTGTAGTTTTTTAACACTTTTAACTCGTGTTTGTAGTTCCTCCTCCAAAGCGCAGTGGGTTGTGGGTAATATTAGCTGTTATAGTGAGCATGGATCCACACTTCGAAAATCCGTTGGAAATAGTAGACCATCCGGGGACATCTGGCGTACTCTTTTCAGCATACTCTGCTTTGGGACTCATTCTAATCTCACACACTGTTTAGGATGAATAGTGGACATTGAGACGCAGGGCAAATGTCACTGTCACACACATCAATCCTGTGGGCGGGGCAACCTGTCACTCACATGAGATCAGCCAATAGCAAACCACAACCATCCAATCAATTCCCCATGGGATTTTCGTCAAAATCGAGCCCCACCCACATTTGTTCTTGTTCCAGAAGCGTTTCACTCGGATATACGACACAAAAGAGGAGAAAAGACCAGCGCAACTTCCATATCACAACGATTAAATACATTTGAGCATTCCAGTTAAACTGAAAGTTTAAGAGTTCTACAGGCTTGTGGTTTCAGATCAGTTTACAATCAGTGAATATGCAAATGTATGCCCAGAGATTGCTTATGATCTTCCGTTGATGTGTTGTAGATGGACGGTTGTAAGACGTTTATTTGATAACTTTTTAAAGTCCCCCTGTAGTCAATCTTTTATCCTTTAAAACTCATCTTCGATCACCAAAATGACAAAGTTTTTTCCTTAAAGATAAATTTCTTTATGCTTTGAAATATCTTGAATGTAACTCGACACCCTTGCCTCATTTAGTATACGTGGTTCTATGAATATGCAAATGAGCCCCGCCTCCACTTACTCACTCAGCTCAGAGATCCACTGGTTGGCGATCACACGTTGATCTGATTGGTTACAAGGAAACACCAGCGATTTCAAAGCGTGTTTTTGAGACTGTTTTTTCAGGTTTTTCATGTGTTTTACCATTTATACTCTCATAAACGGGACTGTGCATCACGTTATAAACAAGCTGCATTTGATGAATCTGCACCAAAAAACGTTGTCTCATATGCATGATGAATTTAAGACCTTTTGAAAACACCTAACTGATATTTTTGCACTCAGGAGCCGATCAGAGTGAGACCGCGGAGCGATCGGAGGTCCAGGCGATCATCGAGTCCACACCAGAACTGGACATGGACCTGAGCGGATGCAAAGGCTCCAGGTTCGTCAGTGCTGATTCAATCATCCACTCACTGGACTTGCCTAATCAGTCCAAACACACTCTGGGTTTCATCAGGACGTTATTAGATGAAGAAGCTTTCTGTGTGTTGTGTCCGTTCATCCTCTCTGTCTCTCTCCAGCACTCCCAGTAAAGGCATCGAGAACATGGCGTTCGACCGGAACACCGACTCGCTCTTCGAGGAGCTCTCGTCTGCAGGAAATGACCTCATAGGAGACGTGGATGAAGGTGCTGATCTGCTGGGTGAGTTTTCAGCCACAATAAATCACAGATGAAAATCAGTGTTATTTTAGTTGTAGTTTTTAATAATATTTTCAATTAGATTTTTTATTTAAGTATAAATTATATTTTAAATAATTTATTTAAAATAATATAATTAAAAAATATTTTAAATTTTTCTATATTTAAGTTCAAGTTTTAGAATTTTTTGGGTGATTATATATATTTTTTTTTTAATTATTATTTTTTTAATCTTTTATCCTTTTTTAAAAAAAAATTTTATCTCCGTTTTTATTATTTTTTTATTTTCAGTATAATAAAAGTGAATGAGAACTGAGGCTGTCAAACTCAAAATAACAGTAAAGCATCATAAAAGTGGTACAAATTGAAATAACATGCGGTAACTTACAGTAGCTTTGGATGAAGAACAGATTGTATTTTTTTCCATCTGATTTGTGAATGAATTGAACCGGATCTTATTGATAAATTAGTTCTTACAACTCACAGAGCCGGCCTGAATGATTAAATGACTCAAACTGATCCACTATCAGTGAATAATGATTTGGCTCAGTGATCATGTGACTAATATTACACTGCTTTTGTTTAAAAGCACATGATTCAAAGCTTCTTCTTTTGAGTTTTGTGATTCATGACTGTGTTTCTGAATGTGTGTGTGTGTGTGTGTGTGTGTGTGTGTGTGTGTGTGTGTGTGTGTGTGTGTGTGTGTGTGTGTGTGACTTGTTCCTGTATCTTTTCCTTTGTGTTATGTTCCTCTAGTAGTAAAGTGACATCAGTGACTTTTATTCATCTTTAATTTAAACCCATGGTTCTTCACTAACATTCACAGCCCATCTAATCATGTTGTCTTTCCTCCATGTCTGTGGCGCTTCATTTCTTTCCCCCAGACGAGTATTCTGGTGTGTATGTTTACACTGCTTTTATTCTCCAACACCAGATCCTCACCAGGTGCAATGCCACAACTTTACAGCAACAAGCAGCTCGTCTGTCCACACATTATCAGGTTATTGTTGAGGATCATATCTGATGCATCAGGCTTGTATGGCTCATATAGTCTGATATAGTGAGAATATGGAGGAAAACTGAGCAAAAATATTAAATTTGCTACAGATGCTGATATTTATATGGACATAAAGTGATGAAATTCTGATGCTTGTAATGTAAATCAATGAGATCTTTATAACAGTAATGCAGATGCTTGCATAAAATGCATATAAATATAAATATCTGCCAATAATTTCTTAGTAAGATGATAAATACTTCGTTTTATGATCAAAGCCCTGTAGTTTTAAAACATATAATGCAATGCAATACAATGATTGAGAGATGAACAAATAAACCTTCCTCAAAAGCCTGATGATCAAATATGAGACTCATCATATTTCTAATAAATGATGTCTGGATAATCAAGTAAACCTGCTTCAGTCCAGTTGAAATATTACTAACAATATTAAAGTTATGTTTACTTGATAAAATCAGTGCAGATTTGACAGCAGAAAGACACCGAAGGTTTGTACAGTTATACTAACAGGCTTTTACTTGCTAAAAAAGTCTAAACTATCAATCAGCAAAGTTTTGATCATTTAGAGGCCTTAAAAATGTGCGACTCAAATATGATACAGCAGACTTTATAAGGTTAAGATAACTTCAGATTTACATGGAATGAAGAGCTTTTGTTGCGTGTTGCTCCTGGTTCGGATACGGTGTTGGAACCGTTATTCATTTGTATTTCACTTGATTTTGTTTTGGTCATTCTCTGATCCTTTTTCTTGTTCTTTGGTTTGCATGCCAATTTTAGACCTTAATTTCTTTGGTAAGCATGATTTCATATCCTCTGGTGAAGTGTTCTGTCTCAGAAATGGTCAAATCAGCATTTGTGGGGTTTTCAGAGATCTGTGCATGATTACCATATATATATATATTTGTGTAAAACGAAATCTGTTTTATGTTGTTGTCATGCAGGTATGGGTCGTGAAGTCGAACATCTGATCCATGAGAACACTCAGCTACTGGAGACAAAGTACGTCATAATGTGGATTTCTGACTCACACCGGCTGAAAAACACCAAACAATCTGCGTTTAGTCTTCTACTGCCACCTGCTGTTTGACAGGAGTTACAGCAATCACTTCAACTGGAGACTCTAAAGTCTAAATGTTTTTAAACGAGTCATATTTAAATCCTTTTATTACAACAAAAGGGTATGGTACTACATATTGCAATTTAAACAGCCATTAAGTAATCTTACAAATTAGCTTTTTTAACATTTGCTTTCACAAGTACACAATTCTTGTTTCAGTTCAATCCAATGTGACTGAAAGTAATAAAGTCAGTTTAGTGGATCAGATGTTAATTTGGTCACTGCTTCAATCGATTCGTTAAGTCGTTAAACCAATTTGCATTGATAACTCATTAGTTTAAGATTGATTTGTGAGTCTTTGAATGATTCATTAAAAATAACTGGTTCATAACAGTCCGATATCACTGGATGTTTGTCTCATACAACCAGTAAAAACAGAGCAATGGAAATGTTTAATGTCTCTGTTAAGAGGAACTATTGATGTTTTTTTTCTTTAGTGAGTAATGTTGCTGTTTGAGCATGAAAAATGTTTCCAAAGTCCCTCCAGTGGGAGTTATTCTCTATATCATTTATAAAATTAGATATTTTCTTGCTGCATATGTTTGCAAAAAATGCATGTCAAGTGCTTTTGAGACTCTGTCAGTGTTTCTGAACTCCTGAAACGCCTCCATTGTAGTCTTGAGTTTCTTCCGGGAACGAACACGTCACAATATCCCTCATTTAAATAATTAATGCGCAGAATAAAGGGGCGGGGCCTGGTTGAGTGAGTTAGTAGTGTGTTAAACCAGGCGGGAAGGAAGTCGACCGGAAGTTGAAGTCGGCCGGGTGCCGACATCTTGTAGCAGAACTTCACTTGCGTTAGCATCCCATTGACTCCCATTCATTTTGGCGTCACTTTGACAGCGAATAACTTTACATCTGAGGCGTTTAAAGACTCCATTTGTCCATTATTTATTTCTAAAGATACACGACAATGTATAAAATGCTCCATTACCTTGTAGCTTATGTTATGGACCCGTAGAAGCAGTTTTTGTAAAAGTAGGCTAACGATTGCGTCATAACCACGCGACTCTCTGTCGCACAGTATAGAGATTACCGTATAGACGGGAGGAGAAGCTCGCGGACAATCGGGCGAACGTGGAGGCAAAATGACAATATAATTAATCAGAATACCTAGCAAAAGTTTCTCCTGCTCCAAGCTTATGGACAGCTCCTACTCACACTCTCCGTCTCTGCAAGATTCGGAAGGGAATGATTCAGATTTCTCTTGGCACAGCTACTAGAAGACAGACGGGTTGCTCACGTGGTCCGTGTAACGCTTTGCTCGGTTTGAGTCTGCGCGTCAGGAAAGGAAGTGCTAAGAAATCGCTGAAAATGGGCTTCACTTGTCTCAATTGAGTTCCAATGGGGTCGCTGTGTCCATTTCTTTTACTGTCTATGTGTTAAACTGGCGGTTAAGGGGCGGGACATTTCCCAAACACACTCGAAGCCCGCGGCCAATCACAACACACTGCTCCAGCCGACCAATCAGAGCACAGTGTGCTTTTCAGAAGGAGGGGCTTCATAGAGACAGGAAGTAAACAGAGCGTTACTGACAGACTGGGAAGAGAGGAGCCGCAACAATGGAGAATATGAGGAAAATAATCAACATTCAAGCAGAAAAACCTGTTCTAGTAGAGACCAGAAACAACAGCAAGACTTTGTAAAAGGATGTAATGGATCCTCTTTAATGTCTTTGTATTATTTCACAGTATGCCGTTTTTTTATCTCAACACATTAAATTCAAACCGCAAACTCATAACTTATACTGTGGATTTGCCTGACATAGAGGACTGTAATAAATTGTGAAACACACACTGAAAGCGGCATTGCTGTGTCTTCTGCAGGAACGCTCTGAACGTGGTGAAGAATGATCTGATCGCCCGTGTGGACGAGCTGGTGTGTGAGAAAGACGTTCTTCAGGGAGAACTGGAGGTCCTGAGACACACCAAAGACAAACTGGAGGAGAGGAACAAAGAGCTGGAGGACGAGCTCAAACGGTTCGGCGTTAAACACACCGACACACATCAGCATTCAGCCGGAGACAAACTCTTTCTGACCCAAGCCTTTGTGTTTTTGTCCAAACAGAGTCCGAGCTGAGATTGAGGAAGCCAAAGTGAAGACAAAAGAGGACGATGATGTAAGTCAACGTTAGAAATCTGGATTGTAGATCTGTCAGGCGACTCACGGTTCGATTCATTTTCAAGATGTCGAGGAAGTCGAAAACTAATTGCAATTGATTTTCAAATGGAAAATAGAATTTCCTTTAAAATTAAAATGATCCTTGTTCAATTCCACTGGGACAAATTCCCAACACATTAAACGCATAAAATATGAACAGTATAAGTTAATTTACTTTTAACCTCAAAGTATTTTCTCATCAGCTGAAACTCTGAGAATAGGATTCGATATTAATAACAATAGACAGAAAAAATGTGGATACAGCTGCACTGTAAAACAAAAACTGAATAGTTCATAAGTATATTAACTATTGTACTTTACAGTTGTAAATTTACAATACTTTTTACTTAATGTCTTCTCTTGCAAGAGTTAAAACCTTGCGCTTTAGTATTTTATCATCAACTGAAACTGAGATTGGGATTCTGTAATAATAATAATATCTAATACAGAAATATATTATAATTGTAAAATACAGTAAAATACTTCTGACTTGATTTCTTCACTTGCAAGAGTGAAAACTGCAGGAAGATCTTTAACAGTAACAGGTCTACAAACACTGCTCATTACAAAGCCAGTGAAATGCTGTAATTTTTTAGTCCACAGAAACTAAATTATGCAAATGATAAAATAGTGTATCTTATAATCACATTGTATTCCCAAAACAGCTTGTCTTTGCTCCTCTATTGTGTCGTATATCCGAGTGAAACGCTTCAGGAACAAGAGCAAATGTGGGCGGGGCTTGATTGTGTCTGTGGGGAATTGATTGGATGGTGGTGGTTTGCTATTGGCTGATCTCATGTGAGTGACAGGTTGCCCCGCCCACATCATCAGAGAAGAAATGCTGCAAGAGGGATGGGAAGTTATTTTAGATTTACGATTACAAGGCACAATAATGATGTGCACAGATAAATCATGTATAATAGACACTTAATATGTCATGTAAGTTTTGATTTCATGGTTTGTATGGTAAAACGCTCTCTCCAAAGATGAGTTTTTGCTGTGCTGAACACTAACAGGCCGTGTGTCCCTCAGAGCGACGTGCCGACGGCCCAGCGCAAGCGCTTCACTCGGGTGGAGATGGCTCGAGTCCTGATGGAGAGGAACCAGTATAAAGAGCGTCTGATGGAGTTGCAGGAGGCCGTCAGGTGGACCGAGATGATCCGGTCAGTCTCGCTCATCTCCAATCCACACTCGGGTTGGGAATCGAAAATTGATTCTAATTCTGGAATCGGATACTTTGTTAATAAAAATTTCGATTCCTCTTATCGATTCCTTTGTAAGCAATTCAATGACTTTAAACAATTCAAGCGCGAGACGACTCGCACGCTATTTTATGTGCTTCACACAACGCGCTCACAGAAAAAGTGATTTTAAAGTGATTTTAAACCATTCAAGCACTGCAGGCGTGTGTAACTATACTGGGCAACTCTTAAAGGGACAGCAGCCTAATATTCCTCTATAATAACACTAATCAAACAACAGGAGACAAAGAGAAAATTCACTCATTCTTGATCGAATAACTTTTGTAACTATATTTGTAATGTATATATTATTTATAAACTGCAGTGTTATTTTACATTTGATTACAGTTTCTGTATCTGAACACCTGAAAATCTTAAAACACTGTTTATTTCAATCGTATCTTTGTTCCGCTGTATCTATTTGTTGCGATTGCTAGTTTTTAATATGTTATTTTTTAATTACTGAGTGTCTTTAATAATGCTTGATATTTACATTAGTTCGGCTAGTTGTTTTTCTATGGTATTTTTAAACCACAGGCAATCGTTCCTTGTGTAAGTGTTCTTTAGCCTGTTGGTTTTTGTTCATGATATTCAGCTACAATTAAATGTTTTGCTGTAAGACTAAATGTGGATGATATCTAAGTTATTGTTTTTTGTTTTACCTTATTAGAATCGGAATCGTTAAAATTGAAAGATACCCAATCCTAATCAACACACACTTCCAAACTGGTTTGCCTTTGCCTGGTTTGCATTGACTGAAGTGTGTTTTTGTTGTCCGATACAGAGCATCAAGAGAGAATCCAGCCTTGTCGGAGAAGAAAAAGTCCAGTATCTGGCAGTTGTAAGCAACAACTTCTCAGTTCTCCTCAAAGTGTGCTGTTATATTGGCTTTTGTGTGGTTTGGCGTTCAAACTATCTCATTTTATGTCCCCCTTTTATTTGTTTTCCTTCTAGGATGTAGGTAAATCTTAGAAAACCTAGTAAAACTTGCACTTGGTTTGATCCTTGAATCCAAAAATGTGTTCTTGGACCTGGGAATGGGGTTGTGTTTCAAGCTTTAACAGAAGCATAACAGGAATTTACAGCCAGACCGTTAGATTGCTGTAAACTTCACGGGACTAATGCTTGAGCGTTCATTACACTTACTTTTAAAGGGTTTGGCAGAAAGCTGCTTGTTTTCTTCTTTGAAATGCCGTTCTCAGGTCATCTCAGTCTACTTGGGGTTTTGCGTTTGGGGGCATTTAAGGTTTTGCATCTATTTTAAACCCATTCATTCTCCTCTTGTGTGCTCCTGTGTGTTCTCTGTGCTCCTGCTCATGTTGTCCTGTGTGTTTGCAGAAGGTGTGTTGGGGACAGAGTGTGTTAGTCCGATACGTGTAGGTTTAGGATTTAGAGCTGCACGATTATTCGCTAAAACACCGCAATCTCGATCTCTACTCATTCCTATATGACTATGATTCTGCTCTGTCTATTAAAGGAGTAGTTCACTTCAGAATTAAAATATCCTGTTAATTTACTCTCCCCCACGTCATCCAAGATGTTCATGTCTTTCTTTCTTCAGTGGAAAAGAAATTTTTGAGGTAAACATTCCAGGATTTTTCTCCATATAGTGTCTTCAATGGGGTCCAACGTGTTGAAGGTCCAGATGTGAGTTTCAGTGCAGCTTCAAAGTCTCGACACGATCCAGCCGAGGAATAAGAGTCTCATCTAGACAAACCAGCAGACATTTATAACAAAATAAACATTTATATACTTTTTAACCACTAGTGCTCGTCTTGCACTAGCTATGACACATTACGTGTCAATCAAAAAATCATGATTCTCAGTTTATCCAGAATCGTGCAGCTCTATTTGGAATAAAGAGACCAGTTGATTCCTAAAAGCCTTTAGAATTAAGATTATTTAATTGAACAAAAACAGAGCGGGGGAGCATGACCAAAATATCACTAACATTTTTAATATAAGTTTTTAAAAATTAGAGAGAAAAAAATCTGGAATTTCATATTTTCGGAAATAACTATTATTTAAAGATTGTGGTTCGTAAGATTTTAAAAAAGGTTTTTGATACATGTTTCTTTTGCTCATCAAGGCTGCATTTATTTGATCAAAAATACAGTAAAAACAGTGAAATATTATTAGAATTTAAAATAACTTTTCTATGTGAATATATAGTAAAGTGTAACACATTCCTGTGATCAAAGCTGTATTTTCAGCATCATTACTCCAGTCTTCAGTGTCACATGATCCTTCAGAAATCACTCTAATATGATGATTTGATGCTCAAGAAACATTTATGATTATTATCAGTTTTGAAAACAGTTGTGCTGATTCATATTTCAGTGGAAACAAATATTTTCTTGATTTAATAAAGTGAGAGTTCATAACAGCATATATTTGGAGAAAAAAAATTTCACATTATAAATCTTTAATGTCACTTTTGATCAATTTCACGCATCCTCGCTGAATAAAAGAATTAAAAAAATTAAAAATCTTACTGACCCCGATCTTTTGAACTTTAGTGTATTTCATATTAGAGAAGGTGTGTTTGCATTGTCAGTTGTTCAGCATGTGGTGTCTGCACGCTGTGATCATGGTTGGACCGGGGCGGTTGGGTTTGGCAGAGCTTGGCATATATTTGGGACGTGACCCCAGAAACCCATAACGGTTAACCTTTGACCTCTAACCCCTGCTACCGCTTGTGTCCGCATATGAGTCTGTGTGTCGTCTCTCTCCTCTCCCTCGTCCTCCAGTTTCAGCAGACTCTTCAGCTCCTCGTCCGGCACCACAGCGAAGAAACCCGACGCTCCGGTGAACCTGAAGTACAACGCTCCCACCGCACACGTCGTCCCGTCGGTGAAGAAGAGGAGCAGCACCATCGCTCAGCTCCCCAGCGACAAATCCAAAGCCTTCGACTTCCTCAACGAGGAGTGAGTGACGTCCTTACACACTTCACACACATGCGTGTCATGGCGTCTCAGCCTGGGTCCAGGATTAACAGAATTAATAATACATTTTTATTATTTAAATAATAAAATATATATATATATATATATATATATATATATATATTTATTATTATTATTTTTATTTTTTTATTTTTAATTTTTTAAGTAATAATAATTTTAATAATAATAATTATAATTTTTTATAAATTTACAGTACAATAGTATTATTGCCATTGTATTTCTTTCTTGATTTGTTAATTTTTATCATTTAAATAATGATAAAATAAAAATATTGTTTTCCATAATAATAATAATATTATTATTATTATTATTAATAATAATAATAATACATGCTAATAATACCTGTTTTTATTTTAAAGTACAATAGTATTATAATTTTTTTTTATTGATTTAAGTTTCTGCTATTTAAATAATAAATGTAACACTATTCATTTTAATATTAATAATAATGTTAATAATAATAATGCAGAATTTTTTTTATTTTTTTATGGCACAATAGTATTATTGCCATTTGTATTTCTTTCTTGATTTGTTAGGGGTTTTTTTATCATTTGAATTATATTATATTTTTATATTATACAGTACAATAGTATATTGCAATATATTTCTTTATTGATTTGTTCAATGTTTAGAATTAAAATAATATTAAAATGAAAATATTAAAATTGTATATTTTTTATGTATATATATATATATATATATATATATATATATATATATAATAATACTTGCCATTGTATTTCTTCCTTGATTTTTTTTTTTTTATAATTTTAATACATAAAACAAAAATATTGTTTTCAATAATAATAATTATTATTATGATTAATAAATGCTATTCATATTTTTACAGTACAATAGTATTATATTTCTTTATTGATTTAATTTTAGAATTTAAATAATGATAAAAGAAAAATTATTTTAGTAATAATGAAACGTTTTTTTATTTTACAGTACAATTGTATTAATGTGGAATAGTCATATGGAATGTTTTTTTTGTGGTCCTGGTGTGTTAAGTTTGTCTCTCCGTGTGTGTGTGTGTGTGTGTGTGTGTGTAGGGCTGAGGTGGAGAGTGTGGTGTCTCGTCGAGAGCAGAAGAGAGCTCAGTACAGGCAGGTGAAGGATCACGTGCAGAAAGAGGACGGCAGGTTACAGGCGTGCGGATGGAGTTTACCTCCCAAATACAAGGTATCAGCTCAAACACACACTGTCTGTGTAACACTGCGCGCTCAGTCTCAGCAGCCACGCGCGTGTACATTACAGATGTGCGCAAAACTTTTGCCATATTTTCTAAATGTCGATGATAAACTATTGCAAAATGATTTCCATTGGGCGAATTTTCAATTTGAAGGGTAATGGAAACGCAAATACTGAGATAATATTCTAGTTAATTTTCTTGTGCTTTTTCTCTATATAGTTTTTATTTATTTAATTCAGTTTTAGTTGTTTTAGTGCATTAAGTTGGCTAATGGCTGAGAGTTTACTTTTTTATATTGTATTTCAGTTTGCATTTATTTTACTTCAAGGTTTTTTTTTTTTTTTTATGGTTTTAGTTCACTATAATAGCCCTGCTGTGTGTCAGACATAAACTTCTATCATGCATATTGTGAGAAAGCAAGAATCCCAATAAAAAGTTGCCTATAAATATAAAAAAAGTTAATATATTTGTTAAAGCCGCCATATTGTGTTTTTAAAGGTTGCTAATGGTGGACAAGCGGAGAACAAGATCAAGAATCTGCCGGTTCCCGTGTACCTGCGACCTTTAGACGAGAAAGATGCTTCCATGAAGGTGAGCCTGTTCCCGTTCTGATTCCTGTTCTCCGGTGACTCTCGTGGTTTGACCGTGTCGATCGTGTGTGTGTGTGTGTGTAGCTGTGGTGCGCTGCAGGAGTGAACCTGTCAGGTGGTAAGACTCGTGACGGAGGCTCCATCGTGGGAGCGAGTGTGTTTTATAAAGACGTGTCTGGAGACGAGAGCGAATCCGTCGGCCTCAGGAGGAAGAAGAGAGGATCTCAGAGCAGCCTCGACCGACTCGAGCAGGAACTCACGGTGAGGACACACACACACACACACACACACACACGCGCACACACACACACACACACACACACACACACACACATACACACGCATACACACACATACACACACACACACACACACACGCATACACACACACATACACACACATACACACGCACACACACACACACACATACACACACACACATGCACACACATACACACACACACGCATACACACACGCGCATACACACACACACACACACACACACAATCAGAACACAGTCTAGGGCTGTGAAACGATTAATCGCATCCAAAATAAAAGTTTGTGTTTACATAATATATGTGTATGTACTGTGTATCATTATTTTGCATATATAAACACACACATGCATGTATATATTTAAGAAAATTTTTGTCATTTATATATAAAATATTTATATATAATATAAATTATATATATATATTTATATATATATATATATATATATATATATATATATATATATATATATATATATATAATATAAATTATATATATATATATATATATAATATAAATATATATATATATATATATATATATATATATATATATATATATATATATATATATATATATATATTAGGGGTGTAACGGTACGCAAAAATCACGGTTCGGTATGTACCTCGGTTTTAAAGTCACGGTTCGGTTTATTTTCGGTACAGTAAGGGAAAGAAATGCAAACATTAAACTGCAGGTTGTTTATTACTATAAACTTTTTTTAACAATTTGTTTACACTTTTTTTAAAACACTTTTTAATAAAATATAATAATATATATATATAAAATAAAAAAAGAATAAGAAATAAAATACTGCTGCAAAGTTCTCCACTTAATAAAATACTCTCAGTCTCAAACCAATATCACATAATAAATTTAATGAAAAATATAAATAAATAACTATGATTACAGTGCAGCATTACCAACCCCAGCTTGTAGGCCTGCTCATATTTAAAAATTAAGACTGGGAAAAAAATGAACTTTAATTGCACAATTTGCTGTAATTGCAATTCCTCCAAGCTTGTAATCATCAATAATTAAACTTAGAATCACCTAATTAAATGAAACACGGGGGGAAAAAGGAACAGAAAATAGCCCTATATTAAAATAATATTAAACATATATATCAATGTATTATTCTTTTTCAATAATCAATCAACAATCAATTTAAGATTTTTTTTCCCATTTTTTTACTAATTATCAAAATAAAATATATTCCTACAAAGCTATTATTACCAGAGCATGTGATCAGAGTAGGTCATTTTACCATTGTTGCTAGCGTGACTATAGCAGCTCAGCAAACAGAAGCCTACTACCGAGAAATTTCACCTTATTTGAGCGGACTTTGCTTTTCCAGTGCGTGATCGGTACATGATTGGAGTGTTTGGGCCGTTAACGACAGAGCAGAACGCGCAGTGCAAACACGGAGTCGAACATTGAGCAGAGAGCGCAGCGCGCAGACACACACACACACACACACACACACACGGAACGGAGAGTGCGGCGGCGCACACGGAGGCGGAGTGGAAAAGCTTTTTTTCGCCCTGCAGTCGATTTCATTGGTTTAGGTCACAGTGACGACGGGTAAAACTAAAACCAGACGGGCTCTGGTAAAACTTTAGAATCAGCTGCAGGGCGGGATTTGCGCTGAACGCGAAGGCTTCCGCCACTTAATATGTTCGTGTGGAAACACGAAAATGTACCTATGTTCCGCACACAAAATATTGCATTCGGTCATTCGGTACACGCGTGCACCGAACCGAAAGCCCTGTACCGAAACGGTCCGGTACGAATACACGTACCGTTACACCCCTAATATATATATATATATATATATATATATATATATATATATATATATATATATATATATAGTATATACATGCAAATATTTCTTAAATATATACATGCATGTGTGTGTTTATATATGCAAAATAATGATACACAGTACATACACATATATTATGTAAACACAAACTTTTATTTTGGATGCGATTAATCGTTTCACAGCCAAAATACAGTCAAACCCAAAATTATTCAGACACCAGATATAATTTTTAATATTTGTTTACTAGTGTGTGCAGGACACTATAGTTCATTTATGTAAGTGAGGAGAGCAAAATAAAGTGACGTATTATACCCAAAAATTCTTCATACAGTGTAAAATTAATAAAAATTTGGACCAAAAATGATTCAGACACTTTGACCTGATCATGTTTTGCTGAAGTGTGTTTTCTTTAATTGCTAATGCTCTTTTTACACACAGACTGAACAGCTCTGCAAAGCTCCAGCTCTTCTCTATATCAGTGTCAGTGTTTCTGAACTCCTGAAACGCCTCCATTGTAGTCTTGAGTTTCTTCCGGGAACGAACACGTCACAATATTCCTCATTATAATAATTAATGCGCAGAATAAAGGGGCGGGGCCTGGTTGAGTTAGTAGTGTGTTAAACTGCCGGTTATGGAAAGGGGTGGGGCATACATTTAACACACTCAAAGCGCTCGACCAATCACAGCACACTGATCCAGCCGACCAATCAGAACACAGTGTGCTTTTCAGAAGGAGGGGCTTCATAGAGACAGGAAGTAAACAGAGCGTTACTGACAGACTGGGAAGAGAGGAGCCGCAACAATGGAGAATATGAGGAGAATAATCAACATTCAAGCAGGAAAACCTGTTAGTAGAGACCAAGACTTTGTAAAAGGGTCGTCTTTAAGGTTGTGCCTGTGTTGTGTGTGTGTGTGTGTGCAGGAGCAGGAGAAGGAACTGAAGCATCAGGATGAGCTCTCCAGCCTGGTGTGGATCTGCACCACAACACACGCCACCTCAAAGGTCATCGTGATCGACGCAAACCAGCCGGGAAACGTCCTGGAGAGCTTCTTCGTCTGTAACTCTCACGTGTTGTGCATCGCCAGCGTTCCAGGTCAGAGAACGCACTGCTTCGTTCCACTGAGACCTTGTTCATGATCTCCACTAGGGCTGTCAAATACATATTCGAATTTCTAATATTCGTCGAATAAAAATAAAATAAAAAAAAACTGCACATTCGAATGCAAAAACCGTGCTTTTAATGGTGTAAAATGGTTTAATGGCTTGACCATGTTTTTGTTAGCTTATCCAGTAGCGCTGCGTTGTTCAAAATGGTGAAGAAAACCGTCTCGGTTGGTGGCAAAAATCGTGCAACGACATACTTTACCAAGTGTGTGTGTTTTCATCAGCTGGAAACACTGTCAACAGAAAGCGCTCAGATCGAGTGGACCGTCTGGTGTTTCTGACGAACAATATGTAGATGTAGAGAGTAGAAGTGAGTGTGTCTGAATGTCAGTTTGCTGTTGTGTGTTCATGTAGTTCATTACGCGTGTGTTGAAGCGTGTTTTCTCAGGTTACTGATGCATGAACACAGTTTTATGCACTTTTGTTAGGCTACCTAATTTTCCTCTTGCACATTAAGGAAATTATATTTTATTTAAGAACAATTGCTTGATCAAAAGTTAATGCACTTTAAAAAATGTATGTCATTTCATTTCAATAAAAAATGCAATGCTTGATTCGGTTTATATTTGCTTATTGCGCTCATTTGCGCCCTCTTGTGGACACAGGAGACAACACAGCACACTTTCCCTCTAACATTAAGTATTGCCTTTAGAATTCAAATAAGTAAATAATAATATTTAAGAAAGAAATTCGAATTTAGCTTTTCAGCCATTTTGACAGTCCTAGTCTCCACAGATGCTCTTGATCTGAACGGGTTCTGTTGTGTGTGTGTGTTTGTCAGGTGCTCGTGAGACGGATTACCCCGTCGGAGAGGACCTGAGCGCTGATGGTGAGGGTGACGGAGCGTGTAAACTCAGCTGTACAGACAGCGGTGTGTCCACGGGCTCTGACGGGGGTCTGGAGGGCCTCACGGTCGTCGACTGCTCTACGGACGCACCCGTGGCCATCCCTCAAACCGTCTGCAACAACTCGAACTCCGGTAACTCGGCCTCCATCACAAAAACACACTTTTCCGTTCTCGCTTAGGGGTTTAAAGAAGTTGGTAATACTCTACCAGTCAAAAGTTTTGGATCGGTAAGATTTTTAATGTTTTTAAAAGAAGTCTCTTCTGCTCACCAAGGCTGCATTTATTTGATTAGAAATACAAAAAAAACATTAATATTGTGAAATATTATTCCAATGTAAATCAGCTGTTCTCTATGTGAATATATAGTAAAGTGTCATTTATTCCTGTGATCAAAGCTGAATTTTCAGCATCATTACTCCAGTCTTCGGTGTCACATGATCCTAATATGATGATTTGATGCTCAAGAAACATTACAAAAGATTATATTTCAAATAAATGCTGTTCTTTTGAATTTTCAATTCATTAAAGAATCCTGAAATAAATCCTCTAACTCTGGTAACGCATCCTCCATCACAAAATCACAGTTCTTTTCCATTTTTCTCTTCTCTTATTTATTTTCTTACCGAGCAAAACTTTTCTCCATTGGCCGGACATTTTTTGCCACCTGAGCAAAAACATTCTTCATACCAGACATGTTCAGCATACGTAAACACAAACAAAAAAATGGTTTCATCATGCAGTAACTTTTAACTTTAATGGGACATTTCTATTTTAGTTGACCCTTGATGTCATTTAGTGGTATTAAATCATATTTTTGAAAACAAGCAAAAATTAAGAAGTCACTAAATGAAGCACAATTTAAGTTACCTGAGTTTTTTTTTTTAACAGTGCTGTTAACTGTACCAGTTTTTACCAATAAATTCTATTAAAAAATCAATTTTAAAACTCTCTTTCAGGACAGTTCAATTCTTCACAATGATATAATATAGTGTGGGGAATAAAAGCACTTACACTGACATGGTTTGCGACAACTTGCGTGTTTTTGTACTGTATAGTCAATTATTGGCCACAGGCAGCCTTAAACCATTAAAATTAAATAAACATTTTTATTGCTTATCAATTTTCAATATTTTCTTTTTATGGGGTTTTCAAACTTTTTAATGGCAAGGAACCCTTAAAAAAATCCCCTTGTGGGATTAATTCTTTATTAGGCTTTATAATCTAATATAAAAACTAATTGTATTTTAAGTGATATAATATATCAGTTTAAATGCTTCAATTTGTTTGACCCTTATATTATTATAAAATGAAAACAAACTGAAGCATTTAAATGCATCTAATAGCTAAATATTTTCAAGAAAAGTGGATATGTGAACTCTTTATAGTCATCTAAACATCTAAGTCTTCTTTAAAACATGATGACGTTTTATTTATTTTTGTTTCGCTGTATTGACCTATTTGGTCCACAAACATGACAGTGTATTTTTACCGCGACTGATTTGGCATCATTCGCTTTCTATGAAACCTGTAAACTGCATTCACCGGTTCTAGCTCTTTAGCGACTCTAACTCTATAGTGGTTGACCAGAGCACTGCAATATTGCTCATTTAAATTACAATCAAATGGATTTACGCACACATTTCGCTTCTGTCCTCTGCGCGAAATTTTATTCTTTCCACAGCTTAGAGGGAACATTGCTTAGGAGGATAAAATACCATTGAAGTGATATACTGTTAGCGAACATCCCAACGCCATTTAGACGAACTTGTAGATATGTGCTGTGCACTTTCCTCTCAATAACAAAAAAAACACAACAAAAATGAGAGAACTGCAGTTCAGAAAGCATCTGTTCATAGAGATGTGGATATGTTTGCAGCAGCTCTATGATTCTATGATCTCGTCATGCTTCTTCACACAGCACTTTATGCAGTAGATTGCTTTAAAGCATTAGCTTTACAGGATTAAACATGAAAAATAAGTGCCACCGTTGCTTTTAATTAGAATTAAAGCTTCAGTTCCTACTATAAAGTGTCTCTCCAGTGTGTTCATGTTTTTACTCGCGTCTGAACTGAAGAAATGAACCGGAGAAGATTTACACCTCAAAGAAGGTGGAGCCTCAGAGCCACGCCCACCGGTTATGTCATCGCCACACTGACCAATGGTAGTACAGAGGTGTTTCCAGTCAGAACACTGCAAAGTTAAAGCTGTTTCAAACTCCCAAAACGAACGTTAGTTCGACAAGACGTCACACCAGTTTGTTCATCTATTTCACTTGAAGTGAATTGGGGCCTAAAAGAAATTGCAAAAGAAATCATAAATACACACAGAGCTTGACATAAACTTTTTTGCTCACCAGCCACTGTAGCTTGTGGTTTTCCAAAGCCACTCAGCATTTTCACTGGCCACAATTTTAACTGATACCATGGAGAAAAACTGCCATATAGATATTTTTAATATTATCTCATGATTTGGCAGATGGTATATTAGGTTACTGTCACTTTAAGACCTGACGCACGGATCCAATATACTGTTACACATGTGTTTTACACAACTGTTTATGTTCACTTATAATATAACTGACTGTGTTTATGTGTCTCTCAGCAGAAGAGGGTTTGGGTCAGCGCAGGCCGGACGCAGTAACGTCCGCAGAAGAAGCTCTGGAGGCCACAGAGAGCAGCACTAGCACGCCTGTAGACGAGAGCCAGACCGGCATCTACACCGAACACGTGTTCACCGACCCGCTGGGAGTGCAGAACAGCAGAGACACGCCGTCCAACTACACACAGAGGTCATAAAGAGCACTTCATGTCTCTGTCTCCATCAGTGTTGGGGGAAACTCATTACAAGCCAAGTTTTATTTATGGAGCACAAGTTTAAAGGGGTGGTTGATTATGATTTGACTTTTCTAACTTTAGTTAGTGTGTAATGTTGCTGTTTGAGCATAAACAACATCTGCAAAGTTACAACGCTCAAAGTTCAAAGCAAAGGGAGATATTTGCTTTTAAAGAAATCGCTTTTTAAGGACTACAACAAACGGCTGGTAGAGACTACACCACATTCCTCCCGGGTTAGTGACATCACCAACCCTAGAATTTACATAAACCCCGCCCCCTGAACACGATTTAGATTATCATGACCAAATATGCTAATCAATGACTAGAAGATAACTACACATCAGCGACATAAATTCATCAACTAACCATTCAGAAATGTTGCCCTCTACATGTTGTCACTTCTTTTTGAGTCTCTCCATCTTTGTCTGACTCTGGTTTTAACATAAAAGGCTAAACGTTTTTGACATTTTCAGGACACAAGCTCTTGAAGCTCCGCCCCCTATTTGCATTTAAAGGGACAGACACAAAAACAGTGCGTTTTTTGAGCTAAAACTTACACATTCTGGGGACATCAGAGACTTATTTTACATCTTGTGAAAGGGGCATTATACCACCCCTTTAACACAACCGTAGTTGATCCAAAGTGCTTTACAAGACAATAAAATACAAAAAAATAAAAACAGAATGGAGATCAAAATAAACTATCAAAATCATTAAATGTATATACATACATACATGCATAGCGTAGAACACCAACTAATTTAAAATACATACACAACATCACTTGAACGCAAGAGAGTAAAAATAGGTTTTTAAACTGGATATAAAAGCACCCAGTGATGGACAGGTCCTGATGTTTAAAGGTAAACTGTTCCAGAGCTTTGGGGCGACTACAGGGAAAGCTCGATCACCTTTTGATTTACAACGAGAACGAGGGACAGATAAAAGTGACTGAGCACAAGATCTTAGTGACCCAGAGGCTGTGTATGGCTTATTAAGACCACAAATATAATCTGGGGCCGAACTGTGTAGTGCCTTGAATGCGAAATTAAGTAACTTGAGCTACGTAATCAGATTACTTTTTCAAATAAGTAACGCTAGTTACTTTTTCACATTTATTGACTGACATGTTGACAGAAATAAAGTGAGAAGGTGTTGTGTGTAAAAACATGATGGTTATTTTAGTTCTAGACTAAATGTGAACATGCATTTACTCATCTCACTTGCATGCAAACATTCAGTATTCCTCAAAATGAATAAAAACAGTAAAATGCAATCTCAGAATTTTCTCAGAACTATATTAAATTACACAAATATACTTTAATTTAACCATACTAATAAGCAAAAAATACTTAAGATTTAGAAATAAGAGTGTTGAACTTCCTTCTCCTGTATCCTATTGTTCTTTAATCCAGAACAGCAGCAGCTGAAAGCTTAGTTTGAGCAGCGCCCTCTACTGTACTCTACCTCTACTGTACTCTACCTCTCTACCTCTACTGTACTCTACCTCTCTACCTCTACCGTACTCTACCTCTCTACCTCTACTGTACTCTACCTCTACTGTACTCTACCTCTACTGTACTCTACCGCTACTGTATTCTACCTCTCTACCTCTACTGTACTCTACCTCTACTGTACTCTACCTCTACTGTACTCTACCGCTACTGTATTCTACCTCTCTACCTCTACTGTACTCTACCTCTACTGTACTCTACCGTACTCTACCTCTACTGTACTCTACCTCTACTGTACTCTACCTCTACTGTACTCTACCTCTACTGTACTCTACCTCTACTGTACTCTACCGTACTCTACCTCTACTGTACTCTACCTCTACTGTACTCTACCGTACTCTACCTCTACTGTACTCTACCGCTACGGTATTCTACCGTACTCTACCTCTACTGTACTCTACCGCTACTGTATTCTACCGTACTCTACCTCTACTGTACTCTACCTATACTGTACTCTACCGTACTCTAACTCTACTGTACTCTACCGTATTCTACCTCTACTGTACTCTACCTCTCTACCTCTACTGTACTCTACCTCTACTGTACTCTACCGCTACTGTATTCTACCTCTCTACCTCTACTGTACTCTACCTCTACTGTACTCTACCGCTACTGTACTCTACCGTACTCTACCTCTACTGTACTCTACCGTACTCTACCGCTACTGTATTCTACCTCTCTACCTCTACTGTACTCTACCTCTACTGTACTCTACCTCTACTGTACTCTATCTCTACTGTGCACTACTGTACTCTACTGTACTCTACCTCTACTGTACTCTACCTCTACTGTACTGTACTCCACTGTACTCTGCCTCTACTGTACTCTATCTCTACTGTACACTACTGTACTGTACTCCACTGTACTCTGCCTCTACTGTACTCTATCTCTACTGTACTGTACTCCACTGTACTCTGCCTCTACTGTACTCTACCTCTACTGTACTCTACCTCTACTGTACTCTACCTCTACTGTACTCTACCTCTACTGTACTGTACTCTACCTCCACTGTACTCTACCTCCACTGTACTCTACCTCCACTGTACTCTACCTCCACTGTACTCTGCCTCTACTGTACTCTACCTCTACTGTACTCTACCTCTACTGTACTCTACCTCTACTGTACTCTACCTCTACTGTACTGTACTCTACCTCCACTGTACTCTACCTCCACTGTACTCTACCTCCACTGTACTCTACCTCCACTGTACTCTGCCTCTACTGTACTCTACCTCTACTGTACTCTACCTCTACTGTACTCTACCTCTACTGTACTCTACCTCTACTGTACTCTACCTCCACTGTACTCTACCTCCACTGTACTCTACCTCCACTGTACTCTACCTCCACTGTACTCTACCTCCACTGTACTCTGCCTCCACTGTACTCTACCTCCACTGTACTCTGCCTCTACTGTACTCTACCTCTACTGTACTCTGCCTCTACTGTACTCTACCTCTACTGTACTCTACCTCTACTGTACTCTACCTCTACTGTACTGTACTCTACCTCCACTGTACTCTACCTCCACTGTACTCTACCTCCACTGTACTCTGCCTCTACTGTACTCTATCTCTACTGTACACTACTGTACTGTACTCCACTGTACTCTACCTCTACTGTACTCTACCTCCACTGTACTCTACTGTACACTACTGTACTGTACTCCACTGTACTCTACCTCTACTGTACTCTACCTCTACTGTACAGGAGTAAATATGCATTTCCTTCATCCTGAGGCTTGTACATTTCACTTTTGGTGTGAAAGGGCCTTAACATTAGCCAAAAATATAACTTTTTTGTTGTTATTAAAAAAACAAATGTAACAAAGGTAACGCATAAGAGTAATGCAACGCATTACTTTTCATAATCAGTAACTAAGTAACGCAATTAGTTACTTTTTTGGGGGAGTAACGCAATATTGTAATGCATTACATTTAAAAGTAATTTCCCAAACACTGGACTCTATCAGATGTAACTGAGGTGTGTTGAGATGTCTGTGAGTGTAACGCTCTGATATTACTGAGGTGTGTTGGGATGTCTGTGAGTGTAACGCTCTGGTTCTGTAGGGAGTGTGACTTGGTGAAGGATGGCGTCAGCTCAATGCCTGAGGAACAGGATCTCATGAGAGAAGAAGCCAGTAAGATGAGCAGCGTTCTGCCTACGATGTGGCTCGGCGCTCAGAACGGCTGGTGAGTCCGACAAACCCTCACTCGCTAGGGCTTCTCGTACTCGAAGTAGTCAAGTTTGTTTATATAGCACATTTAAAAACAGCCAAACAGTGTATACCGAAGTTTAGACTGTCTTTGGTTCACTGCAGTTTTTAGGAGGAAATACTCAGCAATGGTGTCGACTTATGAATTTACACATGGTTTGTCTTAAAGCATATTAAAAACGCCACATAGACACATAAACAACATTAAAAGCTGGATTTTCACCACGGGGGGACTTTAATGTAAAATAACTTTTTTTATTTTTTTTTAACTAGGCAAACAAAACAACACAGATAAATACACAAAAAACATGCAAAAAAAAAAAGAAAGGAGAAAAAAAATAAATAAATATATATATATATATATATATATATATATATATATATATATATATATATATATATATATATATATATATACACACGTATACGTACGCATACACACACACACACACACACACACACACACACACACACACACACACACACACACACACATTGTACATCTCCACATCCAGAATTTGTGTTAGTGCAAAGCAATGAAAGCATGTTATTGGTAAAATAATATTCTATTGTTATTTTTTTAAATGCTCAATAATTTTTTTTTAAAGTAAAATATTGCAATATTAGTAATGTCTTATTTTTTGTTTTGTTTTTATTTAGCACTACTACTAATAGTATTATTATTATTTTATTGCCATATTGATGTGCAAGCTCAACTTTTTTGCCATATTGTACAACCATAAAAACAAGAAAAGCAAATCACAATCGTGGTTTATATCAGAAAATCCAAAACAAATTCAATTGTTTAGCCCTATTTAAGAGTCCCTAAAAATATTCAGATTAATGGTAGATAAATATGCTTTTTTTCCCCCAGTTACTCTTAATTCCTGCCTAAAATATTTAATCGGTTAGTTATGGCTCTTATGCAAATAAAACATACTCTCAAGCTCAGTTCAAGAAATCGTTCTGAATGATTCCTCAGTGAATCGAGTGATTTTTAAATGCCCTTATCCAGTAATGGCAATCAGCTGGGAAGGTCATGGAAGTGCATTGAGCGAGAACAGAGATGTATTGAGTGTTTTCTGCTGTTTCAGCGTGTACGTTCACTCATCTGTAGCGCAGTGGAGGAAGTGCCTTCACTCCATCAAGCTGAAGGATTCGGTCCTGGGGATTGTGTAAGTAAACCGTCATCATCTGGATTAATTTACATGGTTATAAACTCTAGATGCATTATTAATTCTGTCTGGTTTCTCTTTGTGAAGTCACGTGAAAGGACGTGTTCTGGTGGCCTTGGCTGATGGCACGCTTGCAATCTTCCACAGAGGTGTTGGTAAGACTACTTTTTTTAATACAAAACTAATGCAGATTTGAATTAGCATCAGTAAAACATGCTAACATTTGCTTTCACTCGTAGTACATGTACAGTAGTGGCCAAAAGTGATGATGTCTGGAGGAGGTGACCCTAAAAGTTTGATAAAACATCAAAATATGAGGAAGAAAAAATCTAAATATAAGGGAAGAACAAAATTATTTGTGTATTGTTCAGCACTTTGGTCAGCCTTGTTTGCTGTTTTTAAATGTGCTATATAAATAAATACAAACTTGAACTTGAAACTTATTTGTCAAAAATGCATCTTTTGGCATCTTACTATGCAATAAAATGCATAGAAATAGACAAGAAAAAACACACTTGACTACAAAATAATCAGTTATTAATAGGGGTGCAGGGAAAAATCGATTCATATACATGTATGAATCACGATTCAATCTTCTACTGATTCACATCGATTCACAAATTTCAAAAATCGATTTTCTAAAGTGTTACACTTCTTTAACTTCGCAGGACTACTTAAAGTTACTTAGAGTTATTGACGTTAATCACAATAAGCCGCGAACAAGGACTCGCACAGATGAAGTGTCCTATTGTTTGTAATTTGCTTCTTTGTTCCTATTTTAATATAAAAAATAAAATAAAATTGCCTTGCTTTATTACAGAAGACTGTGTATAATGATTGCAGTCAGCTTAAAGGGCTTTTATTTTATAATACTGGGTTGAGAAAATCGGAAGAAAAATGTAATTTTAATTTTCACATTTAAGGCGAGACACTACAGGTGAATAGGGTAACATTTTTAACTAGCAGATATCACCCTGAAACTTTCCCAGTTGATTACCTACATTAAGATGAGAAAAAAATGTATTACAAGTGTTCTGTAATTTAATGTTTAAATATGCAAATTAGACCATATCTAATTAAATATGCGCTAATTTGAGTATTGGATAAAGCCAGGTTAAACATTTTTTTTTCATTGTGTTCGCATATTAGATGGGAAATAAATTACAGGGGGATTTATGGATATCTACTTTTGTTATCCTGTAAATCAGAATATACTGTCAATAGCCTTAAAAAAATGATTTTCGCCATGTTTTTTGGAATAAAATGTTATATAAATCAGGCTAGGAATAATATATTTACAAATCCCTCTGTAAATGTCTTCATAATATAACTAGGTGCAAGACTGGATAGTGTGGTGTATATCGGTGCTACTGAAGTGGAGATTTCAGACTTGGAGTATGAGAGAAAAGTCATTTTGAGAAAACGGGCTTTAAAGATTTATCATCAGCCAATGAGATTGCGCATTCAACCGTTTTACTTTCATGATTGGTTGCTTATAAAAAGGAAATGACCATATTTGGATCCGACAGCATTGTACAGGAGAGAGAGAGCTTTCCAGCGGTGTGTGTGATGACAGGGAGCAGACAGAGATCGCGGAGCAGCGGGAGGATTAAGAACGACAACTTTTGTTGAATTTATGAGAAATCTACAGACGCAAACAGACAAAGTGTAATAAAATAAAGACCTAAATGTGTATTTCTGACTTTTTTCACCACAAGTCTGAAAGAAGACATGTTATTGAAGACAAATATCCAAAAATCTCAAAATTGACCAGTAAAAAAAAAAAAGATGTTTTTGCCCGCCGTGTCTCGCCTTAAGGATTTTTTTTCTTCTTTGACCTCAAGAATTTATTTGAATTGAATTGTGAGGTACCAAAAGATTCCCACCCCTAGTTATTAATATTTATTGGTTCCCTCTTGTTTTTGCACGTTTACAATTTCTGGCCAAAAATTATGTTGCACAATTTGACATGTTTCATTGTGTTGTTATCACAAATAAAGCAACTGATTCCATGCACAACTTCTAAATCTTTAATAATCTTTAGAAATATTTAAAGAAATGCTCTTTTAATGATGGACATTTGTGTCACAGATGGCCAGTGGGATCTGACCAACTATCACCTGTTGGATCTGGGCCGTCCGCATCACTCGATCCGCTGTATGACTGTAGTGCATGACAAGGTCTGGTGTGGATACAGGAACAAGATCTTTGTGGTTCAGCCTAAAGCCATGAAGATTGAGGTATGACTTTTCTATGGCATCTCTGGCACTGAACGCATCTCTGAGGATTCTGAAAGAAATTAATACTAGTATTCAGCAAGAATGCATTAAACTTATCAAAAGAATCATCAGCACAACTGTTTTCAACACTGATAATAATCATAAATGTTTCTTGATCATCAAATCATCATATTAGAGTGATTTCTGAAGGATCATGTGACACTGAAGACTGGAGTAATGATGCTGAAAATACAGCTTTGATCACAGGAATAAATTACACTTTACTATATATTCACATAGAAAACAGATGATTTACATTATAATAATATTTACCTGTATTTTCTGATTAAATAAATGCAGCTTCGGTGAGCAGAAGACACCTTTTTTTTTTAAAACATAAAAAAATCTTACCGACTCAAACTTTTAAATGAGACTGTGAATTTATTATTATTATTAAAGCATGTTTTTTTAAACACTATATTATTATGTTTCAAAATGAGAATGTTTTATGGCTTCATGTTTTTCATGTTTGTGGCTTGATTGTGTCTGTGGGGAATTGATTGGATGGTTGTGGTTTGCTATTGGCTGATGTCATGTGAGTGACAGGTTATAGCCCCGCCCACATCATCAGAGAAGAGAAGAGATGCTGCAAGAGGAACTTATTCTGATTCAACATTATTAAAACAATTTACACTCCAAAACAAAAAGAATTGTCAGTTTTGATTTCATGGTGACTTTAGAGCGACTATAATGAACTATATTAATTGGAGGAAGAATTGTTTGTAATTTTTCATATTTTTTTAATTATTACTTTTCGGTGGCTTTTCTCAAACTACAGTGTTTGAGGGCGGGGCAAAGAGACGCTTTTCAGCCAATCAAGACCACAGGCTGGCATTATGCTAATTAGTTACACACACTGCTGTCGTCCGAGTCCATAAAAACCCTTGCGTGTGATTAAATCAGCGTAACGAAATGCCTTATTTCTTCCCTAATGAACAGAAGTCGTTCGACGCGCATCCCCGTAAGGAGAGTCAGGTGAGGCAGCTGGCCTGGGACGGGGACGGCATCTGGGTGTCTATACGCCTGGACTCGACCCTCAGACTGTTCCACGCACACACACACCAGCATCTGCAGGACGTCGACATCGAGCCCTACGTCAGCAAGATGCTGGGTAAGGCTCCATTATTAAACCATTAAAGAGAGCGTTCATGTCGTTCCAAACCCATAAGACTTCAGAATTTTAGCCCTTGTGTGACTTTATGGACATTTTTGTCTTTCTCAGTTTTGTTTTTTAATCATTTTGCCTGTTAATTCAATTAAATTAAATTCACATTTATTTGTAAAGCGCTTTTCACAAGAGTCCATATGATTCCACATTATAATTTAGAGTGATCTGTTAATGCCAGCTGCTTAAGATTTGGCACAGGTGTGTATTTTTATTGGAATTTTTACTATTTCACCCCCATTTACTTAAATAAATCTTTTTTTTTTTGCACTATTAACACAAAATAGTTCCTCTCAGGATCTTGAAAATTTCCCCATTGAAACCTATTAAAACTGCAATTTTTAATCCCAGGGCCATTTAACTATAAAATGATGTAATATTTGTTAATAGGCTTTTCATTCTTTTGGCAAGGCTTCAAAATAAACATTTTGAGAGAAAAACTCAAATCCAACCATTGTGTG
Source organism: Vimba vimba (assembly GCA_022828995.1). Classification (NCBI taxonomy): domain Eukaryota; kingdom Metazoa; phylum Chordata; class Actinopteri; order Cypriniformes; family Leuciscidae; genus Vimba; species Vimba vimba. Next base: position 1,722,888 of record CM040831.1, on the reverse strand, counting down.
ACTAGTGGAGTTTTACTGGCATCTAATGGGGAAATCTGTTACTGCGCCCAAACACAATCTCACTGAAAGCTCATTTTTTGAGATATGAACCTCAAATTTGGAACGCAACTTAGATTTAGGGCTATTTTTTTTTTTTTTTTAGCAGTTTTAGAGTTCAACATGTTTCATAAAATCTATATATTTTATATAAAATAATGTCCATAAATAATTTTCATGAACCTAAACCTCCATAACTTTTTGGTTTCACTTTTTAAACTTTTTTGTACTTCAACAATCTGCCTAATATCTTTAAAATGAGTCCAAGCTTCACAATTTTTTTTTTTGACAGACATTTTTGTCCAATGATGAGAGAATTTTCATTTTTGGGTGAACTATCTATTCATGCCGTTGAAATGACTGATGTTACATGTGTCACAGGCACCGGGAAACTGGGCTTCTCTTTCGTGAGAATCACGGCGCTGACGGTTTCATGCAATCGCCTGTGGGTCGGTACCGGAAACGGCGTCATCATCTCCATCCCTCTATCCGAGAGTGAGTGCGTCAGCTAATCGTGTCATCCACTGTAACGTACAGTCACACCAAAGTTATTCAGACGCCTTCAACATTTCTCACATTATCACAGTTTATTCGCTATAGTTTAGATAAACGGTAATAAAATATGAGCAGAACTCAGTTGATATTTGACTGGTTTTGTCCGTCCTTCTGTTAGACTGTCTCACACATGAATTATGTTGAATATCTGTCAGCTGTTAAATTTAACTACACAATTAGATAATACCAGTTTAGCTCAACCAATCACCAAGCAATGCTTCATTTTGTTCAGTCTGTGTGTAAAAAGAGCATTAGCAATTAAAGAAAACACACTTAAGAAAACGTGATTCGTGTCCGAATCATTTTTGGTCCCAAATTTGTATACATTTTCATATTTTTGGGTATAATATGTCACAGTTAATTTATTTTGCTCTCCTCACTTACATACATGAACTATAGTGTCCTGCACACACTAGTAAAAAAATATAAAAAATTATATCCGGTGTCTGAATAATTTTTGGTTTGACTGTAACAGTCTGCTAATACTCTAATGAGAGTTAGTTGTATTATAGTTCATAGAATGTCTAAAGTGGACCATTGAAATAAAGTGCAACCTCAGGGGCCGAACGTTTGACATTTTAACAAGTGTTTTTCATTCCTACAACAGGAAGTAAAGAGACATCAGCGTCGTCGAATCGTCCAGGCGGTGCGATCCGAGTCTACGGAGACGAGAGCAGTGATAAAGTCACGGCGGGCACGTTTGTGCCCTTCTGCTCGATGGCACACGCACAGCTGTGTTTCCACGGGCACAGAGACGCCGTCAAGTTCTTCACCGCAGTGCCAGGTACAGGAATTCACCAAACAACAGCCAAAGGTGGTCAATTTAACGGTAACAAGGTTCATTAGTTAAAGGTGCAGTGTGTAAGTTTTAGCGGCATCTAGTGGTGAGGTTGTGAATTGCACCCAACAGAAGTTACGGTGGCCGACAGGAAGTGATGTCGTCGTCTGAGACAGCAGAGAGTAGCCGGTTAAAGCAATAATCTCATAGTGTTATATATGCATTAAATAGTCTCTGTAAAAGTGTCTAAATGCCACTTCAGATGCAGCTTCTGTGATGAAGATGGATTTTGCTGATACTGATTTCATCTGATCGGTAACAGCACTATAGTGTAATTAACGGATTGCATCGTAGAATATGACATTAAAAAAGATGAAGCATACATTTAATGAAGTTAGAAAAAAAATTGAGACAGAAATGAAAGAAAACAAAGTAGTTTTACTAAATCGAATCTAAATTTGATTCAAAATCAAGAATCATGACTCCTAGAATCGAGTCACGTGACTCCAGTTGATGGCTGCCTCTAGTAAAGTGATGTTTTGGCTGTTTTGCAGGTCAGGTGGTTTCGTCGACAGGCTCGGGTGTCGAGGCGAACGCTGACGAGTCTCCCACGCCGGATCTGATCAGATCTGTGCTGGTCATGAGCGGAGGAGAGGGATACATCGACTTCAGGATGGGTGAGGCGCATTACTGATGATCACACAAGATTCACCGTTCCATTTCCATTCACAAGCTTGTGATTTGATTCAGTTCCGATTTGGAAATATGTACAGGGTTTGAAATGAACTTTTTCACTCACCAGTCAATTTGGCTACTTAAAGGGATGGTTCGGAGTAAAATCAGCCTAGGGTCCTTTGCACCATGACCTCGAGCCAAACACCCCCCAGAAGCCTTTTCTCCCCTTGGTTGAACATTATTAAAGTTAGAGCTTATTTAGAGAGATCAGCCGGATGGTTTAGTGCAGGCGCTAATGGATCCAAGGCTGTATCTTGTAAATTACTCCACTAATAATGCCCAGAATGGTACCAAACTTCTACAGTAGTACAAATAGGTTCTGTACTCATAAAACGAGGCATTGGAAAGTTTGTAAGTACATCAGGAGTTTATTTAAATAACACTAGCCTGACGGCTAATGCTACCGCTAACCCGGACACCGACGTCACTTCATCATGTAAAAGTCCTGCAGAAAGCGATCATAAGGATGAAGTGTAACGACAAATTATTATTTTTTCTGAAGTGTTGACAACTTAGTGTTAACAAATAATTGTTGCAAACTGGTGCTACCAACAAAATATTAGTGCATTCCTGGAACTGGGCGTCGTTACACTTCATCCTTATGATCGCTTTCTGCAGGACTTTTACATGCTTTTCTCAAACCCCTGAAGTGATGTCGACGTCCGGGTTAGCGGTAGCATTAGCCGTCAGGCTAGTGTTATTTAAATAAACTCCTGATGTACTTACAAACTTTCCAATGCCTCGTTTTATGAGTACAGAACCTATTTGTACTACTGTAGAAGTTTGGTGCCATTCTGGGCATTATTAGTGCGGTAATTTACCAGATACAGCCTTGGATCCATTAGCGCCTGCACTAAACCATCCGGCTGATCTCTCTAAATAAGCTCTAACTTTAATAATGTTCAACCAAGGGGAGAAAAGGCTTCTGGGGGGTGTTTGGCTCGAGGTCTTGGTGCAAAGGACCCTAGGATGATTTTACTCCAAACCATCCCTTTAAATGTGCTGTAGAAATAAAGGTTGACTCGACTTGATAATGCCCAATCGGATAAAGTTTGACATATATATATGAGTTTATATAGAGAGCTGGGCAATAATATAGTGATATTTTGCAAGATTGCTAGGTAGTTTAAAAAGTTCCAATCCTATAGCATATAGTCTAAGTTTAATATTTTGGTCCATCCCTAACCCTGAGGGCGTGGTCACGATTACCTCGGCAAAGTTTCGCCCACGAAATCCAGTAATTTCAACAGAAATCCTCACAGTCGGGAGAGTGAAACAGATTCCCATGCAGATTTGTCCACGTTGAACACAGAAGAACTATTCATATAACATATTCAGAACTTCTACTAGCAACAAAAAAAAAAGAAATGAACCAGATTAACTACGTCACATCTTATATAGCATCTCCTCCTTTCCTCTTTCGTCCTCATCTCCAAAAATGTATTTTTGCATTTAAACAGACACAAAAAAACAGCACGTTTTTGCTCGCCCTCAAAAATGACAATTTTAACATGCTATAAAAAAAATATCTATGGGGTATTTTGAGCTAAAACTTCACACACACACTCTGGGGACATCAGAGGCTTATTTTCAACCCCAGCCCTACTGATGACACTCACTCTTCCTCTCTCCGTGTCTTTTAAATCATAGGGGATGAAGGAGACACAGAAAATCTGGATGAACCCACACTGAAACTACAGCCCTTTCTGGCCAAAGCTGAGCGCAGTCACCTGATCGTGTGGCAGGTCATGGCCAATGAGGAGTGACGTCACCTTGATCATGTGACCGGTCATGGCCAATGAGGAGTGAACCTTTCTCACTCAGTTCTGCTTTATTTAAGATGTTTTAAGCATTGGCTTATAGTATTTCTCTCATGCAAATCATGATAATCGGCGATTCTGTGTGTTTTCTGGGGCGAAAGCACAACAGACCACAATGCACTGCATCTTGAGGTTTCGTGTTGGGTGTAAACGGTTTTGTTTGTGGGAAGAAAAGGCTTCACAGATTGAAAGCACTATGAGCGCTAAAGCAATATCCTCATATGAATGTCACCAAAGGACACAGAAAAGTTGATTTTATAGCTCATTAATGGACAAATAAGCATCTAAAGGAGATCATGTCAGAAACTTTACGTTGTGCTCGTCCGCCGTCTTTTTTAACACTAGAGCAGTTTTTGCAGGAAAGCGATGTGTAGATAAACGAGCAGAGACAAAGGCATATTTTTATGAGACTTTTGTACGCGTCTTTTAGGCTGTAATGTGCTGACGCTGCGCTGCCGTTCTGCTGGGTTTGCAGTCGCTCGTCCTCGCGAGATAGCCATCGCAGTATTTATTTCTACGAACGAGCATTTGCAGTTCAGAATGTAACTCTGTACATTGAATATAAATATATAAAAATACAAATATGTATATGAAACGTAGACTGCTTGATTTTATTCTTTTTTTACACATGATTGATGATGTAAATCAGGCGGATTGATCGAGTGTGGATGGATCAATCTTTACCGTTCAATGATCTATGCACTATTTTTTTAAGGACTGCAGGGGTGCGCGTGTGTGTGTGTGTGTGAGTGTGTGTGTGAGTGTGTTTGTGCAACAGGTAGAGTGAACCGTCCCATGATGACATCAGCGTTACCCAGTGTCCCTTTAATACGTCCATCCTTCTCATCTTAGCCTTAATCTATTAAACTGACATTTTTGGGGAACTTGCTGTGTTTTACTGTTGTTATTATTATTATTATTATTATTATGTGCAATTTACAGGATGATTTATAGATGCACATAAAATGTAGATCAAGATTGTCCTTTACTGAGAGGAAACCATAAAGCAATTCATAAATAAAGGAAAGCAAACATCAAGTAAATCATTACATTAAATTGTTGTTCATTGTTCATCTAATGGCCCATAATTCACTGCACAACATGCTCACAAATATAAAAACTATTTTTTTTTACACTTACTGTCTGGATTTCATTGCATTAGAAAAGAAAAATAAGTCTAGCGTTCTTGGCTCAATTTTAAAGAGCCATTTGTGCTAGAAAGGTTCTTTGTAAAGGTTCGTTCATAGAATTAATGTTTGTAATTTCGGTTTCCGGAAACAAAGCCAGTCTAGTTTTGGATGATTCGGTTGAGTGAATGACGTTCTCACTTGCATGATGACGTAACCCGCAGAAAGACTCAAACATGGCTCATGAATATACAGACATTCGCCGATTAGATTCCACGGCACATTAAAACACTTGTTTTGTATTACAGGTTTTCTGAAATGTTGTTTAAATATGCAAATGAAGCATTATCTAATTAAATATACACTTCTTTGTATACATTTCCAGAAGTGAAATCTGAACTGTTGACAAATTAGAGTTAAACGTTCTCTTTTAACACACAATAAAAATCCTGTTTTTAGGAATGAAATGTATAAATCAGGCCAATGACATATGAACAAACCTTCAGAATATATAGATATGAATAAAACATAAGATTGGTGTGTGTGAAGATTTCTGACTCAAACTCGTCGCCTTTAAAGAGATGCATTGATATTGAGATCTTCTGACGCAAATAGGCAGTGGAATAAAATACACTGTTTTTTTTTTTTGATGATCTTTCACTAGTCTGAAAGCAAAGTATATGGAGTTAATTTCGTGCCATAATTAAATAAACAAATCCAGCATTTTGCAAACAAACTCGATCTGCTTTGCAAAGGGGAAAAAAAAAATGTTTGCGAGTCGAGTTTTCCTTTGCAAAGCAGATCGAGTTTGTTTGCAAAATGCTGGATTTGTTTGTTTAATTATGGCACAAAATTAACTCCATAAAAGTAGACCTCAAAACTGATCTGTGCTTGGAAAAAAAAAACACTGATTTGCCTGTAGTGTCCAAATACATTGTATAGTAGTCAACATCTGAAGTGGAGCAACACCTTTCAACCTTTTATACATGAATTTTGAACAAAACATTTTTTGTTCTTGTGTTAGGACAACTTTGATGAAGTTTTTTGATCCACTTCAAATGTTGACTACTGTAGTTCCTTCAATATGGGCCAGTTGATGAACTCTTGTCACACAGGAGTCAGTGTTGTGTGTGTGTGTGTGTGTGTGTGTGTGTGTGTGTGTGTGTGTGTGTGTGTGTGTGTGTGTGGTTCTCGCCACAGGAGGGCAGCAGAGAGTCACTGAATTACTGCCTTTCAAATGACATTCAGTGAGGAAGAGCTGCCCCTCCCCCTTCTGTGATTGGCTGATGGCTGAGTACAAACAGTACATGTTCTGACACACACACACACTCTCTATTGAACTTCTGAATCAGCACTCAGGCATTCAGTGACAGTGAGGGAAGCTCTGAACTCAACTGATCTAGTACCTATGAGGCTTTTAACTTGCAACCTTCACGATAATTATCTAATTTTTTTCTTCAAGACAAGATCAGTTGCATAAAAAGGCAGATCAGTCTCATTTGAATCAGAAGAGACTGATTACCTTTGGTCAAACTAGTTTTTAAAGTAGTTAAAAGTAATCAAGTTATTAATGTTGTTTATATGTCTATGTGGTGTTTTTAATACGCTTTAAGACAAACCATGTGTAAATTCATAAGTCGACACCATTGCTGAGTATTTCCTCCTTAAAACTGCAGTGAACCAAAGACAGTCTCAAAAACACGCTTTGAAATCGCTGGTGTTTCTGACGTCACAAACTACCTTGTAACCAATCAGATCAACGTGTGATCGTCAACCAGTGGATCTCTGAGCTGAGTGAGTGAGTGGAGGTGGGGCTCATTTGCATATTCATAGATCCGCGCATACAAAATGAGGCAAGGGTGTCAAGTTACTTTCAATATATTTTAAAGGGGACATATATAAATCTGACTTTTCCCGTGTGTAAGTGTTATAATCGGTGTTTCTACCAACACAGAAAACGTGAAAAGTGAAACCCAGTAACTGTGTTCTGGTGAGTCTTTCTCTGCAAGAATGTCAAAAAATAAGACAATCAGATTTCGCTCTCCTTCTGACGTATGAAGAGGATCTTATTATAATATTACGGCCCTTAATCTGCACGTTTACACACACCAGCCGACATTTGGTTCCACAAGCGACAACAGAGACCAGTTCTAACGCAGTGATGAAGATCCAGCAGAGCCTGAAGCTGTTCTGTGGTTGAGCACAGACGAGCACTGAACACTATTGACCAGAACATGTCACCGCTGTCTTATAAACACCTCAGGAACTGTGGACACTTGTGGAGAAGTTCAACATGATGATGAGATGATCAGTGTAACTCCACAACAACTACAGAAATGTCTCCACTAACATTCAGAAGCTCTTCCTGAGTCTCTCCGTAAGGCTGCACTCGCTACTGGGGATTCTGGGATTCTGGATGAGTGAGATTGGCCTGTTCTATTATTGCCGGAGTTTCTGAAGCTCGTGTAAAGACTCCGCCCTCTTCTGAACGGAGGCGGAGCTCAAGCTCATTTGCATTTAAAGGGACACACACAAAAACGGGGCGTTTTTGCTCATACACAAAAAGGGGCAAATTTGACAAGCTGTAATAAATGATCTGGTATTTTGAGCTGAAATGTTACAGACACACTCTGGGGACACCAGAGAGTAAATTTACATCTTGTGAAAAGGGGCATAATATATCAGCTTTAAGGCATGAATATTTTTTTTGTTTTTGTTTAAATATGTAATTTTGGTGATCAAAGATGAGTTTTAAGGGATACAATTATTGGCTTTAAGACAAAGTCTTAACATAGTGGCTAAGTTTATTCAACTGGCTTCTGGATAAGATGCTCTCAACAACTGTTTTGTTAATTTTTGTACTTTTTTTGCATATTTCCCCCACCTTGTTACTACACTCATGGTGTTCTTGGCCAAAAATGACAAACTTATAAAAATAAGAAAATTGCATATAAATCTCTTGTATGTTGTTACTCACTGAGGTGCATGAGCTCAGATCAATGAGGCCTGCGATCATTCAGTTCCAAAAATAAATACAAAACCTGTGCTAAATGACAGAAAACAAAAAGTAGTAAACAAAAAGATTGGATCCAAAATTTGATGATGATAAAGCATTATGAGAGATGGTCATTTTTTGACCTGAAACACCAAATTCGGTGAAAGTTTTTGAGCACTGGTTAAAATCGGGATGAAAGTGAAGTTGCGATTGTCGTTTCTCCTCTATTGTGTCGTATATCCGAGTGAAACTCTTCAGGAACAAGAGCAAATGTGGGCGGGGCTTGATTGTGTCTGTGGGGAATTGATTGGATGGTTGTGGTTTGCTAGTGACAGGTTATAGCCCCGCCCTCATCATCAGAGAAGAGATGCTGCAAGAGGAACTTATTCTGATTCAAGATTATTAACACAATAATGATGTGCACACATAAATCATTTATAATAAACACTGCATTATTCCATAAAAAAATAAGAATTGTCAGTTTCGATTTCATGGTGACACTCAAATCATCTCCAGCAGAAATCACTGCCGCTGTGAGACACGAAAAGTAACCATGGTTTAGCTACACTAACCATAGTTTAACCGTGGTATTTGTAGTAAAACTGTGGTTATACAAATGCTAATCAATCTGCCCAACAAAACACTTTTTTTTCTTCTTACTCCAAATCTTTTTATTGGTTTTCAGTGACAGTACAGAACATCATAAAAAACAGTAAAACATTGTCCATTACTAATCCCTTACATGCCCCCCCCCCCCCCCCCAATCCAATAACCAATAGAGAGAGAGAAAAATTGGTAACACTTTACAATAAGGTTCATTAGTTAACATGAACTAAGAATGAACAATAGTACAGCATTTATTAATCTTAGTTCATATTAATTTCAACATTTACTAATACATTATTAAAATCAAAGGTTGTATTAGTTAACATTAGTTAATGCACTGTGAACTAACATGAACACACAATGAACAGGTGGATTATTATAAACTAACATTAACAAAGATTAATAAATACAGAAGCAAATGTATCGCTCAGTGTTAGTTCATGTCAGTTAATGCATTAACTAATGTTAACTAATGAACATTATTGTAGTGTTACCAAAAAAAAAAAAACTTAAGTTTATACTACACTTTTACCGTAATAAAACGGTTAATTTGCATAAGGGGTGGAGCTCATCAAACATTCATAACCTGATCCCGCGTTCCCCACCTCTCCTGATCTGTTCTTCTCTGGGATCTTATGTAACTCGTCCAGCTGGCGTATCCAGGGATGTTCCCGGAGTCACTTCAGGATCCCTGAGGCTCAGAACACACCATGAGTTTATATATTTGATTGGTTGATTTATCCGTTGTCAATCCGTTTATAAAGCCTTTCAAACCCTCATATATGTTGATAATATACTGATTAAAACAAAAAGTCCATGCTTACACTACTGTGTTTGGAATAATTGCATTGTATTATGTTATTAAAAGAGTTTCTTCTGCTCATCAGATGCATTTATTAGATAAAATATTGTGAAATATTATTGTAATGTAAATCATCTGTTTTCTATGTGAATATATAGTAAAGTGTAATTTATTCCTGTGATCAAAGCTGAATTTTCAGCATCATTACTCCAGTCTTCAGTGTCACATGATCCTTCAGAAATCACTCTAATATGATGATTTGAAGCTCAAGAGACATTTATGATTATTATCAGTGTTGAAAAACAGTTCAGACTTTTGCGGAAACTGATTTTTCGGGAACTCTTTGATGAATAGAATAGAAAAAAGAGGAACAAGAATCTCTTGAAGTCGAGCTCGTCGTCTGTCAGCTGTGGGAGATTCAGAAATATGACTGTGCCAAACTAATAAAGCCAGATCTGACACTCTTCCAGCCTCGGCTCATCTGTGCGGGATCGTGTGGAGACGAGAGGCTGTTTCCTGGGAATGAGACAGGAGATATTTGCATTATTAGGATTAAGATGCGTTACATAATGCAACATCCCAGAGGAGCAGACCTGTCAGTCAACACTTTCCCAGATTCCCACTGCCGCCTTCTGTGGTTAATGAGTGACCGAAGCGGAGCCTGTGATTGGCTCTGAGTGACCGAAGCGGAGCCTGTGATTGGCTCTGAGTGACCAAAGCGGAGCCTGTGATTGGCTCTGAGTGACCGTGAAGCTGAGCCTGTGATTGGCTATGAGTGACCGAAGCTGAGCCTGTGATTGGCTCTGAGTGACCGTGAAGCTGAGCCTGTGATTGGCTCTGAGTGACCGAAGCTGAGCCTGTGATTGGCTCTGAGTGACTGAAGCTGAGCCTGTGATTGGCTATGAGAGATTGAGTAGAATTATTGATCAGGAAATACATCTTTGCATCTTTTCTGGTGACACTTTCATTTCTGTCTGATGTCGGATTCTCACGTGTAAAGAGACATTCTTTTAATAATTGGGTTGAAGATGTGAACTTCGTCCATGGACTTTTTCTTACCTTCAAAATCAAGAAATGTATATGACTGTATAAGCAAATGGTCAATTTTAGGTCCTGCAATTGGTCTCTTTATATTTTTCTTCATTTGTATTCGCCATTTTGCCTTCACTAATTATAAATAATTCTGCAGTGACAAATTAAGGTAACACTTTATTTTAAAGTAACTAACCCTAAACCAAATCCTAACCGTAACTCTATAGTAAGTGCATGTTGTTAATTAATATTACTCAATATTACGTCCCTAATATTACATAAGTACAGTGTAACTATGTCACATTAAAATAGTGTAACCCAGATTGATATTTAAAAGTAAAAATATTTCATGTAGTTGTTCAGTTAAGTCATAAAAACTACATTCATATTATTATTATTATTATTATTATTATTATTATGTGCATACACCTTTTATGGTGCTATTGAATATTTATACTTGTAAATTATTATTATTATTATGTGCATGCACCTTTAATGATGTCATTAAATATTTATACTTGTAAATTATTAATATATTATTATTATTATATTTATTATGTGCATACACTTTTTATGATGCCATTGAATATTTATACTTGTAAATTATTAATATATTATAATTTATTATTATTGTTATTGTAATTATTATTATGTGCATGCAACTTTTATGATGGCATTAAATATTTATACTATTAATGGTAATTCTTATCATTATTTAACATTTGGGAGAAATGTTCAGTTACAGCATGTCACATGGCAGGTCATGACAAGTTTATTCACTTAGTATTTCATGTCAACCATTCAGTTATTTTAACAAAAAAAAAAAAAAAAAATGTCAATCTACAATATCTCCAGTAATAAAATTATTATTTTTAGAAGAGCATGGCATATGATAACAGAGCAGAATGCAAATTCATTTTCATTTCCTTTGGTTCTATAAATATTCATGTCATCAAATCTCTCATCAGGACACCGCGGACAGAAGCGATCGTTCAGAGACTGATCTGGGGTGCGTTTCCCGAAAGCATCGTTGGCCAACTAACACCCCTGGCTAGTTACGGTGGAGAGACGAGGCTAAAGCTAACGCTAACATCAGGCCTTGTGTTTCTCAGTTTCAAGCAGACGAAGGTCTTGTTTGCAGGATTTTTTTATGTTTTTGCACCAAGGCTGCATTTATTTGATCAAAAATACAGTAAAACAGTAATATTACAATTTCAAATAAGTGCTTTCTATTTGATTACATTTTAAAATGTCATTTATTCCTGTGATGGCTAACTCATATGCTGATTTGCTTAGTTATTATTATTGGCAGTCGATAATTAAAAATGGTTCTTATTATTATCATGTTGAAAACAGTTGCTGCTTCAGATTTTATTTTTTTTATTTTTTTTTATTTTTGGAAACTGTGATACATTTTATTTTTCAGGATTCTTTAATGTATAGAAAGTTCAAAAGAACAGCATTTATTTAAAATAGAATCTTTTGTAGCATTATAAATGTTTTTACTGTCACTTTTGATAAATTTAATGCATCCTTGATTAATAAAAGGATTAATTTCTGTCCTTTATATTATTATTATTTACCCTAAACTTTTGAACGTTGTGTAGTAGTGCATCACAGTTTCCACAAAAATATGAAGCAGCACAACTGTTTTCAACTCTGATAATAATCATAAATGTTTCTTGAGCATCAAATCATCGTATTAGAGTGATTTCTGAAGGATCATGTGACACTGAAGACTGGAGTAATGATGCTGAAAATTCAGCTTTGATCACAGGAATAAATTACACTTTACTATATATTCACATAGAAAACAGTTATTTTACATTCTAATAATATTTCAGAATTTTTACTGTATTTTTGATCTAATAAATCTGCTTGGTGAGCAGAAGAGACTCTTTTAAAGGCAGTGTTTGTAACACATCTCATGCTGCGGATCAAAACACGCGTTGCATTTCTGCCTTCTGACGGTTATACTTTTTAAAGTTCACCTCCTGTTGGGTGTTTATGGACACTGCGTATGAATCTGCATGAGTGTGTCTTCAACGTCTGTCCAGTGAACCGAGCGAGTGCTGAAACGTCGGGATTAGTGGAAGCCTCCATCGGCTCCGAGCCAGCGACTTCTAAATGTGGATTGTGGAAACTGGATATAGTGTGTGACCCGTCTGAGATCCTCCTCCTCTTGATCTGGTGTCAATGATCATGTGCTCACACACACACACACACACACACACTCACACTCTAAGGATCATCCATCAGCCTTAAGTGGATCTATAGATTCCCGGATGTTGGAAGTTAGCAGCAGAAATGCGGTCACTCCAGCTTCATCCGTGCTGTGGGACGAGTTTGATTTGTGTTTTGACTGCTGAAGGAGACTGAGTCAGGAGTGAGATGAGTCAATAGCTCGAAAACACACACATAAACAAGCCTCGTACGACCTGTCTGTGTCAGGCTGAACTCCAGCATCTGAGCCCTCGGGTTCAGGACCGCACTGGACACGCAAAAATAGCCGTGAATAAATCGCTGGAGTCAACACATTAGCATAGCGATGTTCGAAGGGTCATTTGATTAGCAAGGTCGATGTCATAATAACACACACCACACGCTTCTCCATCGACCACCATTTAAAACAAGCTGTTTGGATAATCGTCAATATCTGACATGATGAACCTTAGAGCAATAGTTCACTTCACACAAAAAATGAACGTTCTGGCATCATTTATTTACTTTAAACCAGCATGACTTACTCTCTTTCTTCTGAATGCAAAAGAAGGGTTTGGACCCCATTGACTTTCATTGCACTGAGACTTTTTTTTAAATCTTTTAAATGTCTTCTTTTGTATTCCACAGGAAACAAAAAAATGTTTGAGAAATACATGTAGCAGATGGTTTTTTTTTTGTTTGTTTTTTTTTCAAGCAAAATGACATCAGGTATAAATATAGTCTTGTTTTTGAAATAATAATAATAATGTATTAATTATGTATATATAATGTATATGCTTAAAACAAACAAATATCTGCCAGTGGGGTCAGAAAAATAAACAGAAAACAATATAAATTTTCTGACCCCATTGGAAGATATTTGTGTTTAAATGTGACATATTATATCCCTTTTCACAAGATGTAATATAAATCTCTGGTGTCCCCAGAGTGTGTCTGTAACATTTCAGCTCAAAATACCAGATCATTTATTATAGCTTGTCAAATTTGCCCCTTTTTGTGTATGAGCAAAAACGCCCGTTTTTGTGTGTGTCCCTTTAAATGCAAATGAGCTTTAGCTCCGCCTCCGTTCAGAAGAGGGCGGAGTCTTTACACGAGCTTCAGAAACTCCGGCAATAACAGAACAGGCCAATCTCACTCATCCAGAATCCCAGAATCCCCAGTAGCGAGTGCAGCCTTACGGAGAGACTCAGGAAGAGCTTCTGAATGTTAGTGGAGACATTTCTGTAGTTGTTGTGGAGTTACACTGATCATCTCATCATCATGTTGAACTTCTCCACAAGTGTCCACAGTTCCTGAGGTCTTTATAAGACAGCGGTGACATGTTCTGGTCAATAGTGTTCAGTGCTCGTCTGAGCTCAACCACAGAACAGCTTCAGGCTTTGCTGGATCTTCATCATTGCGTTAGAACTGGTCTCTGTTGTCGCTTGTGGACCCAAATGTCGGCTGGTGTGTGTAAACATGCAGATTAAGGGCCGGTAATATTATAATAAGATCCTCTTCATACGTCAGAAGGAGAGCGAAATCTGATTGTCTTATTTTTTGACATTCTTGCAGAGAAAGACTCACCAGAACACAGTTACTGGGTTTCACTTTTCACGTTTTCTGTGTTTCAGAAGCACCGATTATAACACTTACACACGGGAAAATTCAGATTTTCATGATATGTCTCCTTTAAGTATAAACTCACAAAACAAGACTTTATTTCTTATAATTTTCTTCTCCAGTAAATGAATCTTGATTTAAGAATGTTTGGATGTGGAAAACAAGACAAAATCACTGAGTGGAAAAATCACTTTTTGCAGAGTAAATATTTTTGGTTCTTTGACTAATTGCTTGTGTAATGATTAACTGTCATACAAATAATTGCAATTCATGATTTTATTCAATTTTGTTCAAGACACTTCCAGTGTAAGTCTATTTTTTTTTTTTTACTTGTAATCGTATTTAATATAATTATAAAATTTACAGTAAAAATAGGCCCATATGATTTAATGCTGTGTTATTTATCAATATTTATTTAATTAGTTATTTAGAATATAATATAACTACATATAATTTTGGATGGCACAGTGTGATTGAAATTTAAACTGCACAATCTAATGATTGTGATTCGATCGAATAACCACGATAATTGCAGCAGGCCAATATATGTGAACATAAATGTGATTGTGAAGCATGTCCGGTTATGATTTCTGCTGTAGTGTCAGCGGTGGATTCGCTCTGGCCTGTAAGGAAAACATTGACATGTTGTCGGCCGAAGATAAACACATACACACACACACACACACACACACACATGCTCATGAAGTCTCCAGCCGGCAGATTTGCTGAGTTAAAGCCCTGACGGTGGAGCTGGACGTGCTTCTTGAGAACAGTGTGTGATACAGGCCTGAAAACACACTCCTCGAGCACAGCTTCACACACACACACTCATCTGTGAGCCAGTATTGATCGGGTGTCCAGGCGAGGCTGCGTTTATATTCATTTGCAGTCTTTGGCAAGACTAATATATAGTTTTCAGGGCTTTCAATAAAGCAGAAACACATACGGCTCCTAATGCCGGAGAAGTGCATTCGCAGTCATGCAGTCATCCACTGGGAAAACATGCTTCTGTTCGGAATACCATTAAACACACTCATCCATACAATTCACTGCAGTTTCCAGCTGAAATAAACACTAGAGGCAGTAAAACACTAATAACTTTTATTCATTTTCAATCAAATTATGATTCTAGCGGCAGATTACTGATTAAAAAACACTCATTTTCATGCAGTTTCTTGCACAACACTGTTATGAGCTCAAAACACTTTTCCCATAGTGCATGAGTTATAAACCTACACATTTTAAGGTTTGCATCACATGTGTGTGTTTTCTGGCGTAGTAAACTCTCTCGAAGCTGCTAAAATGACGCGGTTGCTTCAGCAAATTCAGTGTTTTTATTTCAGGTTTGCTTTTGTCAACTCTCTCGGTCGGTGCTGCGTTATTTTCAAACGTGACAGAGCATTAACATTTAGCGCAAATCACATTTCAATTCCGAACTGTTGCGAATGTACAACAGCCAACTTAATAAAACACTGCCAGATTCACATTCATCTGTTTCGGATAAACTGAACATGCTTTTAATGCCACTCACTGCACATTTCACTCTGAAAGCATCACGAAACGTGCAAGAAGCAACGTAATCTCATTTCACATGCATTCCCACAAGCCTGAGCTGCATTAAAGGGGTGGTATAATGCCCTTTTCACAAGATGTAAGATAAGTCTCTGATGTCCCCAGAGTGTGTGTGTGAAGCTTTAGCTCAAAATACCCCACAGATATTTTTATATAGCATGTTAAAGTTGTCACTTTATGAGCAAAAACACACCGTTTTGTGTCTGCCCCTTTAAATGCAAATGAGCTGCTGCTCCCGGCACAGGGGGCGGAGCTTCAAGAGCTTGTGTGCTTTTACCTCACACACACATGCACTGAACATTTCAAAAACTTTTTGCCTTTTATGTTCAAACCGGAGTCAGAAAGATGGAGAGACTCAAGAAGTGACAACATGTAGAAGCAACAGGACATTTCTGAATGTTAGTTGATGAATTTATGAAGCTGATGTGTAGTTATCTTCTAGTCATTGATTAGCATATTCTGTCTTGATAATCTATATATCACATTCCCGGCGGCGGGGTTTATGTAAATTCTAGGGTTGCTGATGTCACTAACCCGGGAGGAATGTGGTGTAGTCTCTACCAGCCGTTTGTTGTAGTCCTTAAAAAGCGATTTCTGAAAAAACAAATATCTCCCTTTGCTTTGAACTTTGAGCGTTGTAACTTTGCAGATGTTGTTTATGCTCAAACAGCAACATTACACACTAACTACAGTTAGAAAAGTCAAATCATAATCAACCACCCCTTTAAACAGGACACACACTATAACGGCAGATGATCAGTAAGAACAGTGTGTTTGACTGTGTTTGTTAGTTCGCACACTCTCGCTGAGCTCTCCTGATGGCGGGATCTTCTGTCACTGGAAACGGATGCTGTTGATGCTGGTTTCAGTTTGCCAGCTCTTCAGTCCTGCTTGGTGCGTGAAATACAATAGTTCCTCGATAAACACACATAATTGTGAAAAAGGAGCCTTTGACTTATAACGCTGCACATGCACTGGCTAAATTTGAGCTTGTACTAACATCTCATGCCAATATCTGGTTTCTCTGGTCACGTCCCTTTTTCTCAAGGTCTCGGATGGTCTGTGCGGTAAAGAAGCGTTCACCACAAATGATATCTGTGAGAAAAGCAGCGACGTCCATGTGCCATTATTACAATGCTCTGCGTTTATATGAACTGGAAGTGCTTTTTATCCAACATCCAACATATTCAACTGATTTGATCCATGCAATGAAAGTCAAAGCAACATTGAACTCATTGACTTTCACTCTATGAACTAAAAATATAAAAAATATCTTCGCTTTCCCTTTAACATGATTGGTTGGGGTCAGCCCTATGTTCCCACGGCCCTATGTTCCCACATTTCTAAGAATTTTTTTTTTTACGATTTGTCTAAACCCCAGTTACGGGTAGGTTTAGGAGTGGGGTCAGGGGTAGGCCATTTGTGGGAACATGGGGCTGTGGGAACATAGGGCTGTGGGAACATGGGCTGTGGGAACATAGGCACGCTCCCGATCGGTTCACATGATGTCCATGTAGGTGTAAATGAAAATGCATGTTATTTAATGAGATTACGCTGCAAATAATCATATTGCTCATGTTTAGAGAGTGTTAATGTTATAGATTCTGCAGACTTGAGCTAAAAAAAGATCCAGATACTGTTGGAATATGAAACCATTTTAAAGGAGGCCTAGCAATGTGTCACCTGTATGATTTATGCTGTTTAACAAACCGTCTTTCTGGAAGTTTGTTTAATGTGGATTTTACTGTGACCCCCAAATATGGAGCCAAAATTTACAGGACAGACACACACATTTACCAACTGACACCCTGAATGACCTAATGAGTGTGTGTGTGACAGAGATCGTCTCTGAATCGTGGCTTCTGATTGGCCGGCCTGCTATAACAGTGTGTGTGGTGTAAGTGTGTTTGACGTGTGATTCTGCCGATGTTCATGGCGTCGTAGTTCGTGAGTGAGGTAATGAGATCTTCCCCGCTCAGGTTCACTTTGCCCTGATTCTGTCACGAAAGGAGTTTTTCCAGATCTTTGCTGGACACTCCAACGGATTCTTTGATTATGACATTATGACAATCCCAGATATTTATGAATCATTTCAACACCTGTTCTGCAGCTCATATGAGCTCAGTTCCTGTTATTCACTTCATAACATAACATAACATAACATAACAAAACGTAACATAACATAACATAACATAACATAACATAACATAACATAACATAACATAACATAACATAACATAACATAACATAACAAAACGTAACATAACATAACAAAACATAACATAACATAACATAACATAACATAACATAACAAAACATAACAACATAACATAACATAACATAACATAACATAACATAACAAAACAAAACGTAACATAACAAAACATAACAACATAACATAACATAACAAAACGTAACATAACATAACATAACATAACATAACATAACATAACATAACATAACATAACATTACAAAACATAACATAACATAACGTAACGTAACGTAACATAACATAAAACGTAACATAACATAACATAACATAACATAACATAACAAAACATAACATAACATAACATAACATAACATAACATTACAAAACATAACATAACAAAACGTAACATAACAACATAACAACATAACATAACATAACATAACATAACATTACAAAACATAACATAACATAACATAACGTAACATAACATAACATAACATAACATAACATAACATAACATAACATAACATAACAAAACGTAACATAACATAACATAACATAACATAACATAACATAACATAACATAACATTACAAAACATAACATAACATAACATAACATAACATAACATAACATAACAAAACATAACATAACATAACATAACATAACATAACATTACAAAACATAACATAACATAACATAACATAACATAACAAAACATAACATAACATAACATAACATAACATAACATAACAAAACATAACATAACATAACATAACATAACATAACATTACAAAACGTAACATAACATAACATAACATAACATAACATAACATAACATAACATAACATTACAAAACGTAACATAACATAACATAACATAACATAACATAACATAACATAACATAACATTACAAAACGTAACATAACATAACATAACATAACATAACATAACATAACAAAACGTAACATAACATAACATAACATAACATAACATAACATAACATAACAAAACGTAACATAACATAACAAAACATAACATAACATAACATAACATAACATAACATAACAAAACATAACAACATAACATAACATAACATAACAACATAACATAACATAACATAACATAACATAACATAACAAAACAAAACGTAACATAACAAAACATAACAACATAACATAACATAACAAAACGTAACATAACATAACATAACATAACATAACATAACATAACATAACATTACAAAACATAACATAACATAACATAACGTAACGTAACGTAACGTAACATAACATAAAACGTAACATAACATAACATAACATAACAAAACATAACATAACATAACATAACATAACATAACATAACATAACATAACATAACATAACATTACAAAACATAACATAACAAAACGTAACATAACAACATAACAACATAACATAACATAACATAACATTACAAAACATAACATAACATAACATAACGTAACATAACATAACATAACATAACATAACATAACATAACATAACATAACATAACATAACATAACATAACAAAACGTAACATAACATAACATAACATAACATAACATAACATAACATAACATTACAAAACATAACATAACATAACATAACATAACATAACATAACATAACATAACAAAACATAACATAACATAACATAACATTACAAAACATAACATAACATAACATAACATAACATAACATAACATAACATAACATAACGTAACATAACATAACATAACAAAACATAACATAACATAACATAACATAACATAACATAACATAACATAACATTACAAAACGTAACATAACATAACATAACATAACAAAACGTAACATAACAAAACATAACATAACATTACAAACATAATATAATATAATATTATATAATATTAATAAAAAATAAATGATTTAATTTTATAATCATTTAAAATTATATTTAATTGGAATTTATATTCCAGTTACAATTCACATGTGATAGACTTCTACACAATAATCTAATTGAATATATTAATTAAATTTTAAATATATATACTTTATATTAAAAGGTTCCAGTTATAATATAATATAATATAATATAATATAATATAATATAATATAATATAACATAATATAATATAATATAATATAATATAATATAATATAATATAATATAATATAATATAATATAATATAATATAATAATAATTTGATGTTATATATTTATATAAAAAATTCCAGTAACAGTTCATATTATATTATATTATAATTTGATGTTATATATTTTATAATAATTTTTAATTTATATAAAAAAATCCAGTTAGTTTATAATGTAATATAATATAATATAATATTCATTTTCTATAATATATTTTATATTAAAAACTTCCAGTTGTCAATGTGACATATATTTTATAATAATCTAAAATGTTTATTAAGCGGCTGCAGTTCCAGTATGACTGGCGTCTGCCCTGATTCTGTCATCACTAAAGCAGATTTCCCTAAAGGACTCTCCAACAGATTCTTTGATTATGTCATATCTGGTGCAGAATCTCAAATATTGAATAATCATTTCAGCACCAGCTCATGCTCTCAGTTCCTCATCCTCACTTGACTTCAACAACAAACGTTTGAAGTCGAACAGATTGAGATGATTCTGAACATCATGTGACCCGCAGCTGTTCATCAGTGATTCCTCTCTCTGTAATAAACATAAATCAGTTCTTTTACCTTTGCCCTGCGTCAGGTCGCTCTCCTAAACGCTCTTTCAGGTTTTTAATACATCAGCTATTGTTGAGCTATCCTCGATGTGACCTCTTGACCCCTCGACACACACCCTTACAAGACGACTGCTGATCCAATCACACTACTCATTTACATGACACTGGCTGAGTGATCACATGGAGACGATGGTCACCATGACAACATTAAAGCACATATGGTGGAATAATTGGACAGGTGGACAGTGTGTGTGTGTGTGTGTGTGTGTGTGTGTGTGTGTGTGTGTGTGTGTGTGTGTGTGTGTGTGTGTGTGTGTGCACATGCTCCGCTCATTAATCTGGAGTTTCTGTCAATGTGCATCATAGAATTCAGGATGTTTGAGCATTTCAAACCACATTTATTGTACAAAAATGTTGCTTTTTCAATATTAAATTAGCATATATATTTATTATTAATTTAAATGTAAAAAAAATATATAATTTAAAATGTATGTATGTGTGTGTGTGTGTGTATACAGACATTAATTTTTAATTATATATTTCGTAGTACAAAGTTGCAGTGTCATTGTAATATAATATAATTAATATGATAATACACAGATTTAATATTATATATTTTAGAATAAATTTACATTTATATAAAAAAATTCCCATGATTGAATTATACACACTAATATAATATAATATAATATAATATAATATAATATAATATAATATAATATAATATAATATAATACATATATATTTTATAATAATCATTTTATATTTATATTAAAACTATTCAGTTACAGTACCAATATTACTGACTTATACACAATAATATAATGTAAAAATACATACATTTTATATTAAATATTTTATAATCATCATTTTATATTTATATTTTATAATAATCATTTTATATTTATATTAAAACTATTCAGTTACAGTACCAATATTACTGACTTATACACAATAATATAATGTAAAAATACATACATTTTATAGTAAATATTTTATAATCATCATTTTATATTTATATTAAAAAACATCCAGTTACAGTACCAATATGATTGACTTGTATAATATAATATAATATAATATAATATAATATAATATAATATAATATAATATAATATAATATAATATAATATAATAATATATTTTATAATAATAATTTTATATTTATATTAAAAAATATTCAGTTACAGTACCAATATTACTGACTTATACACAATAATATAATGTAAAAATACACACATTTTATATTAAATATTTTATAATCATCATTTTATATTTATATTAAAAAAACATCCAGTTACAGTACCAATATGATTGGCTTGTCTATATAATATAATCTAATAATTGACTTGAACATGAGCTGTTGCCATCCTCATGCACTTATCTCCGAGAAAAGCTCAGATCCTGTAGATTCTGTTTGGTTTCTCTCTGGTCTCTCAGAGAAGAACAATAGTGTCCCGTGGATCTGACACCCGTCCAAGGACTCGCCCGCAGAGTACAGCTGCCATATGATCAAACTTTCATGAGCTTCAGATTAATAAACCGTGGAGATGAAGCACGCTTATAGAGGCGAAGAGCAATGACACTAACCTTGTCTTAAGGTAAAGTGTATTATCATGTGTCAGTAAACTGAATTGCAGCCTGTTTGTTTGTGGGAGAGTTCTGGAGGTCTGAGATGGTCCCGAGAACAAACTCCCGCACTGACCGCTTGTCTTTGAGTGTCTAAGAATAGATGTGTCCTGCTCAAAGCCATTGACCTGTAGGGATTGAGGTCAGCACACGGTGACCGTGGCAGAGAACGTCTTAGAAAGTTACACGATTAGCAGATTGACATGCATCTCTCTTTGGAAGAATGAGCCAGTGAGAGTCCTGTAATCTAATCCATCAAACTAGATAGTAAAGCTTGTAGACTAACTTTGCTGTCTTGGCTTTGATGAAAGTCTGAAGTATTTTTTAAAAGCTTTAAGGTTTAAAGATCATGCAGTCTCTTATGGAAGCTTGTTTCCGCAACAGAATGAAAAATAAAAAAGGTAATTGCGACTTTTTATCTCACAAGAGATATAAAGTCGCAATTGCGTGTTATAAAGTCAGAATTGCGAGATATAAAGTCAGAATTGCGAGATATAAAGTCAGAATTGCGAGATATAAAGTCAGAATTGCGGGATATAAAGTTGTAATTGCGTGTTATGAAGTCAGAATTGCGAGATATAAAGTCGTAATTGCGTGTTATGAAGTCAGAATTGCGAGATATAAAGTCAGAATTGCGAGATATAATGTCAGAATTGCGAGATATAAAGTCAGAATTGCGGGATATAAAGTTGTAATTGCGTGTTATGAAGTCAGAATTGCGAGATATAAAGTCGTAATTGCGTGTTATGAAGTCAGAATTGCGAGATATAAAGTCAGAATTGCGAGATATAAAGTCAGAATTGCGAGATATAAAGTCAGAATTGCGGGATATAAAGTTGTAATTGCGTGTTATGAAGTCAGAATTGCGAGATATAAAGTCATAATTGCGTGTTATGAAGTCAGAATTGCGAGATATAAAGTCGTAATTGCGTGTTATGAAGTCAGAATTGCGAGATATAAAGTCAGAATTGCGAGATATAAAGTCAGAATTGCGAGATATAAAGTCAGAATTGCAGGATATAAAGTTGTAATTGCGTGTTATGAAGTCAGAATTGCGAGATATAAAGTCGTAATTGCGTGTTATGAAGTGAGAATTGCGAGATATAAAGTCAGAATTGCGAGATATAAAGTTGTAATTGCGTGTTATGAAGTCAGAATTGCGAGATATAAAGTCAGAATTGCGAGATATAAAGTCGTAATTGCGTGATATAAAGTCAGAATTGCGAGATATAAAGTCGTAATTGCGTGATATAAAGTCAGAATTGCGAGATATAAAGTCAGAATTGCGAGATATAAAGTCAGAATTGCGAGATATAAAGTCAGAATTGCGGGATATAAAGTTGTAATTGCGTGATATAAAGTCAGAATTGCGAGATATAAAGTCAGAATTGCGAGATATAAAGTTGTAATTGCGTGTTATGAAGTCAGAATTGCGAGATATAAAGTCAGAATTGCGAGATATAAAGTCAGAATTGCGGGATATAAAGTTGTAATTGCGAGATATAAAGTCAGAATTGCGAGATATAAAGTCAGAATTGCGAGATATAAAGTTGTAATTGCGTGTTATGAAGTCAGAATTGCGAGATATAAAGTCAGAATTGCGAGATATAAAGTCTTAATTGCGTGATATAAAGTCAGAATTGCGAGATATAAAGTCAGAATTGCGAGATATAAAGTCAGAATTGCGAGATATAAAGTCAGAATTGCGGGATATAAAGTCGTAATTGCGTGATATAAAGTCAGAATTGCGAGATATAAAGTCAGAATTGCGAGATATAAAGTCAGAATTGCGAGATATGAAGTCAGAATTGCGAGATATAAAGTCAGAATTGCGAGATATAAAGTCGTAATTGCGTGTTATGAAGTCAGAATTGCGAGATATAAAGTCAGAATTGCGGGATATAGGCCCGGTTTCACAGACAGGGCTTAGACTAAGCCAGGATTAGACCATAGATCAATTAGGACATTTAAGTAATTTTTATAAACATGCTTAGAAAAAAACATTACCGATGTGCATCTTAAAACTAAAAAGGCACTGATATATTTTTAAGATCAGTCAGTGCAAGTTTATTTCAGTGGAAACAGCTCAGACTTACATTTTAGTCTAGGACTAGTCTTAAGCCCTGTCTGTGAAACCAGGGGATAAAGTTGTAATTGCGTGTTATGAAGTCAGAATTGCGAGATATAAAGTCAGAATTGCGAGATATAAAGTCGCAATTGCGTGTTATAAAGTCAGAATTGCAAGATATAAAGTCTTAATTGCGTGTTATGAAGTCAGAATTGCGAGATATAAAGTCGTAATTGCGTGTTATGAAGTCAGAATTGCGAGATATAAAGTCAGAATTGCGAGATATAAAGTTGTAATTGCGTGTTATGAAGTCAGAATTGCGAGATATGAAGTCGTAATTGCGAGATATAAAGTCGTAATTGCGTGTTATGAAGTCAGAATTGCGAGATATAAAGTTGTAATTGCGTGTAATGAAGTCAGAATTGCGAGATATAAAGTCGCAATTGCGTGTTATGAAGTCAGAATTGCGAGATATAAAGTCAGAATTGCGAGATATAAAGTCAGAATTGCGAGATATAAAGTCAGAATTGTGAGATATGAAGTCGCAATTGCGTGTTATAAAGTCAGAATTGCGAGATATAAAGTCAGAATTGCGAGATATAAAGTTGTAATTGCGTGTTATGAAGTCAGAATTGCAAGATATAAAGTCAGAATTGCGAGATATAAAGTTGTAATTGCGTGTTATGAAGTCAGAATTGCAAGATATAAAGTCAGAATTGCGAGATATAAAGTTGTAATTGCGTGTTATGAAGTCAGAATTGCGAGATATAAAGTCATAATTGCATGTTATGAAATCAGAATAGCGAGATATAAAGTCAGAATTGCGAGATATGAAGTCGCAATTGCGTGTTATAAAGTCAGAATTGCGAGATATAAAGTCAGAATTGCGAGATATAAAGTCAGAATTGCGAGATATAAAGTCGTAATTGCGTGTTATGAAGTCAGAATTACGAGATATAAAGTCAGAATTGCAAGATATGAAGTCGCAATTGCGTGATATAAAGTCAAAATTGCGAGATATAAAGTCGTAATTGCATGTTATAAGTCAGAATTGCGAGATATAAAGTTGTAATTGCGTGTTATGAAGTCAGAATTGCGAGATATAAAGTCGTAATTGCGTGTTATGAAGTCAGAATTGCGAGATATAAAGTCAGAATTGCGAGATATGAAGTCGCAATTGCGTGATATAAAGTCAGAATTGCGAGATATAAAGTCATAATTGCGTGTTATGAAGTCAGAATTGCGAGATATAAAGTCAGAATTGCGAGATATAAAGTCATAATTGCGTGTTATGAAGTCAGAATTGCGAGATATAAAGTTGTAATTGCGTGTTATGAAGTCAGAATTGCGAGATATAAAGTCAGAATTGCGAGATATGAAGTCGCAATTGCGTGATATAAAGTCAGAATTGCGAGATATAAAGTCGTAATTGCGTGTTATGAAGTCAGAATTGCGAGATATAAAGTCAGAATTGCGAGATATAAAGTCAGAATTGCGAGATATGAAGTCGCAATTGCGTGTTATAAAGTCAGAATTGCGTGTTATAAAGTCAGAATTGCGAGATATAAAGTTGTAATTGCGTGATATAAAGTCAGAATTGCGGGATATAAAGTTGTAATTGCGTGTTATAAAGTCAGAATTGCGGGATATAAAGTCGTAATTGCGTGTTTTGAAGTCAGAATTGTGTGATATAAAGTCGTAATTGTGTGTTATAAAGTCAGAATTGCGAGATATAAAGTCGCAATTGCAAGTTATAAAGTCAGAATTGTATGATATAAAGTCGCAATTTAAAGATAAAAAGTTGCAATTATCTTTTAAAATGTTTTATTCTGTGGCGGATAAAAGCTTCCATAGTCTCTCAGACAGATAAACAGATCAAATAATCAGACATTTCCTTTTGACAAGAGTATATTCAGTGGTTGTACACTTGTATACATGACACATTTTCTGGCTGTAGTTTTTGACTGCAGCTGCAGTTGTGAATGTTATTAATGTTATTAATTGCCTTCAGACAGAGTCTCTCAGGTCAGCGTGTTTATCCAGATGGTGAACATCAAGATCCACATGAGAAGTGCTAATTGTGTTCCACTGTGACGCTTGGCTGAGACGGATATCAGTATCATTGTTCAATATCACCCATCTGTCTGAAGCACACGGATCCAGCGACTCCAAACTCTGGGGTTTCTCCAATCATCAGACGCTCTAGCAGTGCGACTGCAATCTTAAACTCATAAATCACAAGACCATGACCTTTTCCGTTCTGCTACTTTCTCTATTCTCATTTCTCTAGATAGGATTAAAATGCATTAATAATAAGAAGTATACATTTGAGCAGATGGGGAAAAAGATGTTATGTTTTATTTAGCAAACCTATAACCATTTGGATCATAAATTGAATAGACCATTTACAGCCAATACAGATAAGGAAATATATGTTTTTAAAGCTTTATAACAGTTATAGCGCCTCCTATGATCCGATCTCCATAAAAGTCAGCATGCTTGTTTAGAATCATATGTTGCACACGC
Organism: Vimba vimba; assembly: GCA_022828995.1. NCBI lineage: Eukaryota > Metazoa > Chordata > Actinopteri > Cypriniformes > Leuciscidae > Vimba > Vimba vimba. The sequence goes on along the minus strand of CM040831.1, from coordinate 1,695,852 downwards.
TCACCTAATTTCTTTTTTTTTTTCGTTTAGGAATTATTGGCTTTTGGGTACATTTGGTCACACCATTTTTCTAAATGACCCTGTTGTAGCTATCCAAAGGGTAAACTTACTTTTTTTTTTTTTGGTAATTATTGAAATAGAGAGTCCAGAGAATATTACCGAGGTTGAGGGGGAAAAAAACCTAGGACTTGATTGCAAAAGTAATAATCTCAAATATTTAACAAACGATTTGATTGACAGGAGTGGTCCTGGAGGCAAAGTTGTTCAGAATGAGGAGATCTAACGTATGATATGAATATTGTGTGTATGTGCAAAACATAGTGTGATATACAATCATATACAACTGCGTGTAAACGTGATCTTGCCCCCTAGTGGCCGATTCTTTCAAATTTCTCACAGACCCATAGGGCCGTGAGTCCAACATGTCCACCAAGTTTCATTTCATAACCTGGTCTAATAGGTGCTCAAACTTCATTGGCCGATGACGGCCATGTTTTTCGAGATATGCAAATGTCCTCAAGCATAATCATGGCACCTTGGACAAAGACATTGCATGGCAGTTTTCAAGTCAGTCGGACTAATGGTTGTGTGATTACAGCCATTTTCACAGTTTTTTTCCTGTTAAAGTGCCACCTAGTGGTCAAACTCCACGATTTGTTTTGCTATGACCTCAGATTTAGCTCTTACATATGTGTACCAAGTTTGGTGAATATATCTCATTGCGTTCAAGAGCTATAGCCATTTTAGTAAAAGATAATTATTTATAATTATTTGATCATTATTTATACTCAGACTCCAGAGAATTTTAACAGTTACAAACGGGTTTCTGAAGCCCCAATAATGAAATATTTAATTATTTAAGCCTACTTCAAGGAAAAGGAAAGCAGTGAAACACTTTGAAGGAAAAAAAAACTATATTTTCTCATATTGCACAATTTGCATGCTGAACATGTAGAACAAAGTGATTTGGAAGTGATCATAATTCATTTTTAATCTATATGAGCAGAATTTTACATTCCACATTCAACACCATGAAGAAGTCTCCCAGAAGGCTTTAGCAGGCCAGACATTGACTGTACTAACAATCAAAGCCCATGTTTTTTCCATTAGAACTCATAGTTTTCTGGGCTATAAGATGGACAAATGTCCTAGATTCACACAACTCCAAGAGAATATTTGATCAATCCAGTGTTTCTCAAACTGTGTCATTCTGTTCGCAATCTTCATAAAATGGCCTTAGATATTTTCTTTAGATAACACAGACACTTTATATCAGTGTATATATATATATATATAGCAAGCAACTTTATTTATATAGCACATTTTCTAAAATCAGATGTTGCCCCAAAGTGCTTTACAAAAATGAAATATATATATATTCATAAATAACAATATAACTTAATAAGCAACATAATATAATTTCACAGAAACATTGGCAGTGGCAGTAGCAGTGGCAGCACTGGCAGTGAGCCTGGGTTGAAAAATAATGACTGTTTTCAGACAGATTTCCCCGGATACTGCTTCGATCTGCCATTGGTCAGGCAAACAAATAGCCCCGCCCCAGACTCACGCAATTGGTTGATCTAGTTGCTATGTCAGGTTGATCGGAATTCTTAGAGAAAACAGAAATAATAAGATGCATAATAAAGCTGTAATAATAATAATAATAATAATAATTTACAACTTATCAACTGCATGATCGTCAAAAAGAAATTTAAAGTATATTTTACCCGTTACATCATACTTCATCCACAAACATACAGTACACTCAAGTAAAGCTATAAATACTATATAGCAAATCTCAACTGCTTTATTGCTTATTTCATCATATAAGCAAGATTTATTTGTAAACTATAAAAAGACTATAAGACATGCATAAATATTTAAAGATATTATGAATATTAACATCATGTTTTTCTGTAAAGCTGCTTTGAAACAATGTATATTATAAAAAGCCCTATACCAATAAATGTATTATATTATATTATATTTTATTATCCTATATTATATTAGCCTATATTATTATATTGCAGTCTGATTATATCCAAAGAATATTTTTGAGCTAGCACTTTGTATTTCTAAAATATTCCGTTCGGAGGGCCATAAGGAGTTAAATGCTCCAGTCATGATTTATTCTTGCGTATATTTAGAGACATAAATAGTATATATGACATTAGTGACAAGTATATTTTTAAACGTGCTCATATTGACATGGAGTGCCTGTGAACTACGAGGCAGTCACCTCTGAACTTCTCACAATCCTGGATCCTTTAGGAAACCCTGCCCGCATTCTCTCGGTGTGTGTGTGTGTGTGTGTGTGTGAACTCGTGACGACACTTAATCCGTCAGGGCTGGACTGATCACTGAAGCTCTGGACGCCTGTGAGGGAATCTGCAACACGTTTAATAGCATTTGATCTATAGTGCTTAAACTGCAGAATGTCCTTTAAGAGGATCTGGTTATGATTTGTTCTACATCCCTAATATTTTAAGCTTGTTATGCACTGCAAATAATCACTTTCTTCCTCAGTATTTCTGTCTTGTTTTCCAGCACAAATATCTAAACATTCATAAATTAGGATATATTACTGGAGAATTAAAATGACAAATAACAGTAGGGTTTGTTTTCTGAAAAAAATATCAAAATGAGTTTGTGCTTAAAACAAGATCAAGAACAAATATCTGACCCCATTGGTTTAAAGTATAAACTCATTTCATAAACTCAACTTTTTTTGTTCAGAAAACAAAACTTAATAACTTAAGTAATTTTGCATCTCCAGTAAATGTATCTTGATTTAAGAATTTATAGATATTTGTATTGGAAAACCAGACAAAAATACTTGTTTTTTGCTGTGTAAAAGTTGAAAATCCATTGATTTGCTGTACATTGATGGAAGGTTTCGGCATTTAAAGCACAACTTGTGGTTAAACTGCACTTGTTGCATGTGTATGTCAAAGAACAAAAGGGTCAAAGGTCATGTGTATTTATACTAAGCAGTTGCACATTCAGTTCTTCATGATAAATTGGTTATTTTATTTACTAAAAAAACCCAAGTGACACAATAAAACATTGTATAATATAGCAAAGCTGTTTCTTCCACTGTATGTTGGTTGCTCAGGCTCACTGTAAAAACATTCAAGTCAGAAAACACACACATATGTGATACAAATGTCAAAATGTGTAGGTTTATAACTCTGGGAAAAGTGTTTTCAGCTCATAACAGTGTTGTGCAAGGAACTGCATGAAAAATAAGTGTTGATAAATCAATAATCTGCCCCTATAATCATAATCTGTGTGAAAAGGAATAAAAGTTGTTGGTGTTTTGCTGCCACTAGTGTTATTTCGGCTGGAAACTGCAGTGAATTGTATGTATAGGTGCGTTTGTCGCGTCTGGTTTGGACACAGCATTGCACTTTTCTTTTGCTGCAATCTAGTAAATGCTAATATAGTTCATTTATGTGCAGTGTATATAGTTATTTTACAATAAAAACAGAAGTAGTCTGCATCTACCAGCTCTAATAAGGCACGCTTGGTATTAATAGAGCAGTTTGAGGACAGATCCTTGGCTCAGTCTGACCATTTGACTGACCTTTGTGTGCCAGTTTGTACAGTTTCAGTTTGCACCTGCTGTTGTTGAAATGCTCAGCGTATTTCTGCGTACTTACGTAAGACGTATCACGAACATTTCTCTTAACCTTGAGAGTGTCGGCTGAGAAATAATAAATAATCAGGATGTCTGTACTGAAACTCTATATGATCTCTGAGATCATGCTTGTGATTCTGATGCTGACTGTGACTCACGTAGAGGAAACGCAGATAACTTAAGCAGATGTTTGAGCCTTTCATTTCCCTTTCGCACTTAAGCCTCCCTTGGTTCAATTCACCAATTGGTTTAAGAAAATCCTACCAGCGATCGCTTTGTGAAAAGTGTATGGCACAAGGCCAGTCTTTTGCCTAGATCTTGGGTTATTTTTTCTACCCAAATCCTGGGTTGAGCCTTTTAGGTCAAATTTTTGGGTTATTTTTTCAGTGTTTGGGTAGTTTTGGTGTTACCCAGATCCTGGGTCAGACGTAACAACCCAGCGTTTGAGTAGTTTTTGTGTTACCTAGATCCTGGGTCAGACGTAACAACCCTGTGTTGGGTCGTTTTTGTGTTACCCAGATCCTGGGTCAGACGTAACAACCCTGTGTTGGGTCGTTTTTGTGTTACCCAGATCCTGGGTCAGACGTAACAACCCTGTGTTGGGTCGTTTTTGTGTTACCCAGATCCTGGGTCAGACGTAACAACCCTGTGTTTTGGGTAGTTTTTGTGTTACCCAGATCCTGGGTCAGACGTAACAACCCTGTGTTGGACGTAACAACGTAACAACCCAGTGGGTCAGATCCTGGGTCAGACGTAACAACCCTGTGTTGGGTCGTTTTTGTGTTACCCAGATCCTGGGTCAGACGTAACAACCCTGTGTTGGGTAGTTTTTGTGTTACCCAGATCCTGGGTCAGACGTAACAACCCAGTGTTTGAGTAGTTTTTGTGTTACCCACATCCTGGGTCAGACGTAACAACCCTGTGTTGGGTAGTTTTTGTGTTACCCAGATCCTGGGTCAGACGTAACAACCCTGTGTTGGGTAGTTTTTGTGTTACCCAGATCCTGGGTCAGACGTAACAACCCAGCGTTTGAGTAGTTTTTGTGTTACCTAGATCCTGGGTCAGACGTAACAACCCAGTGTTTGGGTAGTTTTTGTGTTACCCAGATCCTGGGTCAGACGTAACAACCCAGTGTTTGGGTAGTTTTTGTGTTACCCAGATCCTGGGTCAGATGTAACAACCCAGTGTTTGAGTAGTTTTTGTGTAACCCAGATCCTGGGTCAGACGTAACAACCCAGTGTTGGATAGTTTTGGTGTTACCCAGATCCTGGGTCAGACGTAACAACCCAGTGTTGGATAGTTTTTGTGTTACCCAGATCCTGGGTCAGACGTAACAACCCAGTGTTGGGTAGTTTTTGTGTTACCCAGATCCTGGGTCAGACGTAACAACCCAGTGTTTGGGTAGTTTTTGTGTTACCTAGATCCTGGGTCAGACGTAACAACCCAGCGTTTGAGTAGTTTTTGTGTTACCCAGATTCTGGGTCGGAAGTAACAACCAAGTGTTTGAGTAGTTTTTGTGTTACCTAGATCCTGGGTCAGACGTAACAACCCAGCGTTTGAGTAGTTTTTGTGTTACCCAGATTCTGGGTCAGAAGTAACAACCCAGCGTTTGAGTAGTTTTTGTGTAACCCAGATCCTGGATCAGACGTAACAACCCAGGGTTTGAGTAGTTTTTGTGTTACCCAGATCCTGGATCAGACGTAACAACCCAGGGTTTGAGTAGTTTTTGTGTTACCCAGATCCTGGGTCAGACGTAACAACCCAGTGTTTGGGTAGTTTTTGTGTTACCTAGATCCTGGGTCAGACGTAACAACCCAGCGTTTGAGTAGTTTTTGTGTTACCCAGATTCTGGGTCAGAAGTAACAACCCAGCGTTTGAGTAGTTTTTGTGTAACCCAGATCCTGGATCAGACGTAACAACCCAGGGTTTGAGTAGTTTTTGTGTTACCCAGATCCTGGATCAGACGTAACAACCCAGGGTTTGAGTAGTTTTTGTGTTACCCAGATCCTGGGTCAGACGTAACAACCCAGTGTTGGGTAGTTTTTGTGTTACCCAGATCCTGGGTCAGACGTAACAACCCAGTGTTTGGGTAGTTTTTGTGTTACCTAGATCCTGGGTCAGACGTAACAACCCAGTGTTGGGTAGTTTTTGTGTTACCCAGATCCTGGGTCAGACGTAACAACCCAGGGTTTAGGTAGTTTTTGTGTTACCTAGATCCTGGATCAGACGTAACAACCCAGTGTTTGGGTAGTTTTTGTGTTACCCAGATCCTGGGTCAGACGTAACAACCCAGTGTTGGGTAGTTTTTGTGTTACCCAGATCCTGGGTCAGACGTAACAACCCAGTGTTGGATAGTTTTTGTGTTACCTAGATCCTGGGTCAGACGTAACAACCCAGTGTTGGGTAGTTTTTGTGTTACCCAGATCCTGGGTCAGACGTAACAACCCAGTGTTTGGGTAGTTTTTGTGTTACCCAGATCCTGGGTCAGACGTAACAACCCAGTGTTGGATAGTTTTTGTGTTACCCAGATCCTGGGTCAGACGTAACAACCCAGTGTTGGATAGTTTTTGTGTTACCTAGATCCTGGGTCAGACGTAACAACCCAGTGTTGGGTAGTTTTTGTGTTACCCAGATCCTGGGTCAGACGTAACAACCCAGTGTTTGGGTAGTTTTTGTGTTACCCAGATCCTGGGTCAGACGTAACAACCCAATGTTGGGTAGTTTTTGTGTTACCCAGATCCTGGGTCAGACGTAACAACCCAGTGTTGGGTAGTTTTTGTGTTACTTAGATCCTGGGTCAGACGTAACAACCCAGTGTTGGGTAGTTTTTGTGTTACCTAGATCCTGGGTCAGACGTAACAACCCAGTGTTGGGTAGTTTTTGTGTTACCCAGATCCTGGGTCAGACGTAACAACCCAGTGTTTGGGTAGTTTTTGTGTTACCCAGATCCTGGGTCAGACGTAACAACCCAGTGTTTGTGTAGTTTTTGTGTTACCCAGATCCTGGGTCAGACGTAACAATCCAGCATTTGAGTAGTTTTTGTGTTACCTAGATCCTGGGTCAGACGTAACAACCCAGCGTTTGAGTAGTTTTTGTGTTACCTAGATCCTGGGTCAGACGTAACATCCCAGCGTTTGAGTAGTTTTTGTGTTACCTAGATCCTGGGTCAGAAGTAACAACCCAGTGTTTGTGTAGTTTTTGTGTTACCCAGATCCTGGGTCAGACGTAACAGCGCAGTGTTTGGGTAGTTTTTGTGTTACCCAGATCCTGGGTCGGAAGTAACAACCCAGTGTTCGGGTAGTTTTTGTGTTACCCAGATTCTGGGTCAGGCGTAACAACCCAGCATTTGAGTAGTTTTTGTGTTACCCAGATCCTGGGTCGGAAGTAACAACCCAGTGTTTGGGTAGTTTTTGTGTAACCCAGATCCTGGGTCAGACGTAACAACCCAGTGTTGTTGTTTTTTTGTGTTACCCAGATCCTGGGTCAGACGTAACAACCCTGTGTTGGGTAGTTTTTGTGTTACCCAGATCCTGGGTCAGACGTAACAACCCAGTGTTTGGGTAGTTTTTGTGTAACCCAGATCCTGGGTCAGAAGTAACAACCCAGTGTTTGGGTAGTTTTTGTGTTACCCAGATCCTGGGTCAGGCGTAACAACCCAGTGTTTGGGTAGTTTTTGTGTAACCCAGATCCTGGGTCAGACGTAACAACCAAGTGTTTGGGTAGTTTTTGTGTTACCCAGATCCTGGGTCAGACGTAACAACCCAGTGTTTGGGTAGTTTTTGTGTTACCCAGATCTTAGGTCAGACGTAACAACCCAGTGTTTGAGTAGTTTTTGTGTTACCAAGATCCTGGGTCAGGCGTAACAACCCAGTGTTTGGGTAGTTTTTGTGTTACCCAGATCCTGGGTCAGACGTAACAACCCAGTGTTTGGGTAGTTTTTGTGTTACCCAGATCTTAGGTCAGAAGTAACAACCCAGTGTTTGGGTAGTTTTTGTGTAACCCAGATCCTGGGTCAGACGTAACAACCAAGTGTTTGGGTAGTTTTTGTGTTACCCAGATCCTGGGTCAGACGTAACAACCCAGTGTTTGGGTAGTTTTTGTGTTACCCAGATCTTAGGTCAGACGTAACAACCCAGTGTTTGAGTAGTTTTTGTGTTACCAAGATCCTGGGTCAGGCGTAACAACCCAGTGTTTGAGTAGTTTTTGTGTTACCCAGATCCTGGGTCAGGCGTAACAACCCAGTGTTTGAGTAGTTTTTGTGTTACCCAGATCCTGGGTCAGGCGTAACAACCCAGTGTTTGAGTAGTTTTTGTGTTACCCAGATCCTGGGTCAGACGTAACAACCCAGTGTTTGGGTAGTTTTTGTGTTACCCAGATCATAGGTCAGACGTAACAACCCAGTGTTTGGGTAGTTTTTGTGTAACCCAGATCCTGGGTCAGACGTAACAACCCAGTGTTTGGGTAGTTTTTGTGTTACCCAGATCTTAGGTCAGACGTAACAACCCAGTGTTTGGGTAGTTTTTGTGTTACCCAGATCTTAGGTCAGACGTAACAACCCAGTGTTTGGGTAGTTTTTGTGTTACCCAGATCCTGTGTCAGACGTAACAACCCAGTGTTTGAGTAGTTTTTGTGTTACCCAGATCCTGGGTCAGACGTAACAACCCAGTGTTTGGGTAGTTTTTGTGTTACCCAGATCCTGGGTCAGACTTAACAACCCAGTGTTTGGGTAGTTTTTGTGTTACCCAGATCCTGGGTCAGACGTAACAACCCTGTGTTGGGTAGTTTTTTTTGTTACCCAGATCCTGGGTCAGAAGTAACAACCCAGTGTTTGGGTCGTTTTTGTGTAACTCAGATCCTGGGTCAGACGTAACAACCCAGTGTTTGGGTAGTTTTTGTGTAACCCAGATCCTGGGTCAGAAGTAACAACCCAGTGTTTGGGTAGTTTTTGTGTTACCCAGATCCTGGGTCAGAAGTAACAACCCAGTGTTTGGGTAGTTTTTGTGTAACCCAGATCCTGGGTCAGACGTAACAACCAAGTGTTTGGGTAGTTTTTGTGTTACCCAGATCCTGGGTCAGACGTAACAACCCAGTGTTTGGGTAGTTTTTGTGTTACCCAGATCTTAGGTCAGATGTAACAACCCAGTGTTTGAGTAGTTTTTGTGTTACCAAGATCCTGGGTCAGGCGTAACAACCCAGTGTTTGGGTAGTTTTTGTGTACCTCAGATCCTGGGTCAGACGTAACAACCCAGTGTTTGGGTAGTTTTTGTGTAACCCAGATCCTGGGTTAGAAGTAACAACCCAGTGTTTGGGTAGTTTTTGTGTTACCCAGATCCTGGGTCAGAAGTAACAACCCAGTGTTTGGGTAGTTTTTGTGTAACCCAGATCCTGGGTCAGACGTAACAACCAAGTGTTTGGGTAGTTTTTGTGTTACCCAGATCCTGGGTCAGACGTAACAACCCAGTGTTTGGGTAGTTTTTGTGTTACCCAGATCTTAGGTCAGACGTAACAACCCAGTGTTTGAGTAGTTTTTGTGTTACCAAGATCCTGGGTCAGGCGTAACAACCCAGTGTTTGGGTAGTTTTTGTGTTACCCAGATCCTGGGTCAGACGTAACAACCCAGTGTTTGGGTAGTTTTTGTGTTACCCAGATCCTGGGTCAGACGTAACAACCCAGTGTTTGGGTAGTTTTTGTGTTACCCAGATCTTAGGTCAGAAGTAACAACCCAGTGTTTGGGTAGTTTTTGTGTTACCCAGATCCTGGGTCAGACGTAACAACCAAGTGTTTGGGTAGTTTTTGTGTTACCCAGATCCTGGGTCAGACGTAACAAACCAGTGTTTGGGTAGTTTTTGTGTTACCCAGATCCTGGGTCAGACGTAACAACCCAGTGTTTGTGTAGTTTTTGTGTTACCCAGATCCTGGGTCAGACGTAACAATCCAGCATTTGAGTAGTTTTTGTGTTACCTAGATCCTGGGTCAGACGTAACAACCCAGCGTTTGAGTAGTTTTTGTGTTACCTAGATCCTGGGTCAGACGTAACATCCCAGCGTTTGAGTAGTTTTTGTGTTACCTAGATCCTGGGTCAGAAGTAACAACCCAGTGTTTGTGTAGTTTTTGTGTTACCCAGATCCTGGGTCAGACGTAACAGCGCAGTGTTTGGGTAGTTTTTGTGTTACCCAGATCCTGGGTCGGAAGTAACAACCCAGTGTTCGGGTAGTTTTTGTGTTACCCAGATTCTGGGTCAGGCGTAACAACCCAGCATTTGAGTAGTTTTTGTGTTACCCAGATCCTGGGTCGGAAGTAACAACCCAGTGTTTGGGTAGTTTTTGTGTAACCCAGATCCTGGGTCAGACGTAACAACCCAGTGTTGGGTAGTTTTTGTGTAACCCAGATCCTGGGTCAGACGTAACAACCAAGTGTTGTTGTTTTTTTGTGTTACCCAGATCCTGGGTCAGACGTAACAACCCTGTGTTGGGTAGTTTTTGTGTTACCCAGATCCTGGGTCAGAAGTAACAACCCAGTGTTTGGGTAGTTTTTGTGTAACTCAGATCCTGGGTCAGACGTAACAACCCAGTGTTTGGGTAGTTTTTGTGTAACCCAGATCCTGGGTCAGAAGTAACAACCCAGTGTTTGGGTAGTTTTTGTGTTACCCAGATCCTGGGTCAGGCGTAACAACCCAGTGTTTGGGTAGTTTTTGTGTAACCCAGATCCTGGGTCAGACGTAACAACCCAGTGTTTGGGTAGTTTTTGTGTTACCCAGATCCTGGGTCAGACGTAACAACCCAGTGTTTGGGTAGTTTTTGTGTTACCCAGATCTTAGGTCAGACGTAACAACCCAGTGTTTGAGTAGTTTTTGTGTTACCAAGATCCTGGGTCAGGCGTAACAACCCAGTGTTTGGGTAGTTTTTGTGTTACCCAGATCCTGGGTCAGACGTAACAACCCAGTGTTTGGGTAGTTTTTGTGTTACCCAGATCTTAGGTCAGAAGTAACAACCCAGTGTTTGGGTAGTTTTTGTGTAACCCAGATCCTGGGTCAGACGTAACAACCAAGTGTTTGGGTAGTTTTTGTGTTACCCAGATCCTGGGTCAGACGTAACAACCCAGTGTTTGGGTAGTTTTTGTGTTACCCAGATCTTAGGTCAGACGTAACAACCCAGTGTTTGAGTAGTTTTTGTGTTACCAAGATCCTGGGTCAGGCGTAACAACCCAGTGTTTGAGTAGTTTTTGTGTTACCCAGATCCTGGGTCAGGCGTAACAACCCAGTGTTTGGGTAGTTTTTGTGTTACCCAGATCCTGGGTCAGGCGTAACAACCCAGTGTTTGAGTAGTTTTTGTGTTACCCAGATCCTGGGTCAGGCGTAACAACCCAGTGTTTGAGTAGTTTTTGTGTTACCCAGATCCTGGGTCAGACGTAACAACCCAGTGTTTGGGTAGTTTTTGTGTTACCCAGATCATAGGTCAGACGTAACAACCCAGTGTTTGGGTAGTTTTTGTGTAACCCAGATCCTGGGTCAGACGTAACAACCCAGTGTTTGGGTAGTTTTTGTGTTACCCAGATCTTAGGTCAGACGTAACAACCCAGTGTTTGGGTAGTTTTTGTGTTACCCAGATCTTAGGTCAGACGTAACAACCCAGTGTTTGGGTAGTTTTTGTGTTACCCAGATCCTGGGTCAGACGTAACAACCCTGTGTTGGGTAGTTTTTGTGTTACCCAGATCCTGGGTCAGAAGTAACAACCCAGTGTTTGGGTAGTTTTTGTGTAACTCAGATCCTGGGTCAGACGTAACAACCCAGTGTTTGGGTAGTTTTTGTGTAACCCAGATCCTGGGTCAGAAGTAACAACCCAGTGTTTGGGTAGTTTTTGTGTTACCCAGATCCTGGGTCAGGCGTAACAACCCAGTGTTTGGGTAGTTTTTGTGTAACCCAGATCCTGGGTCAGACGTAACAACCAAGTGTTTGGGTAGTTTTTGTGTTACCCAGATCCTGGGTCAGACGTAACAACCCAGTGTTTGGGTAGTTTTTGTGTTACCCAGATCTTAGGTCAGACGTAACAACCCAGTGTTTGAGTAGTTTTTGTGTTACCAAGATCCTGGGTCAGGCGTAACAACCCAGTGTTTGGGTAGTTTTTGTGTTACCCAGATCCTGGGTCAGACGTAACAACCCAGTGTTTGGGTAGTTTTTGTGTTACCCAGATCTTAGGTCAGAAGTAACAACCCAGTGTTTGGGTAGTTTTTGTGTAACCCAGATCCTGGGTCAGACGTAACAACCAAGTGTTTGGGTAGTTTTTGTGTTACCCAGATCCTGGGTCAGACGTAACAACCCAGTGTTTGGGTAGTTTTTGTGTTACCCAGATCTTAGGTCAGACGTAACAACCCAGTGTTTGAGTAGTTTTTGTGTTACCAAGATCCTGGGTCAGGCGTAACAACCCAGTGTTTGAGTAGTTTTTGTGTTACCCAGATCCTGGGTCAGGCGTAACAACCCAGTGTTTGAGTAGTTTTTGTGTTACCCAGATCCTGGGTCAGGCGTAACAACCCAGTGTTTGAGTAGTTTTTGTGTTACCCAGATCCTGGGTCAGGCGTAACAACCCAGTGTTTGAGTAGTTTTTGTGTTACCCAGATCCTGGGTCAGACGTAACAACCCAGTGTTTGGGTAGTTTTTGTGTTACCCAGATCATAGGTCAGACGTAACAACCCAGTGTTTGGGTACTTTTTGTGTAACCCAGATCCTGGGTCAGACGTAACAACCCAGTGTTTGGGTAGTTTTTGTGTTACCCAGATCTTAGGTCAGACGTAACAACCCAGTGTTTGGGTAGTTTTTGTGTTACCCAGATCTTAGGTCAGACGTAACAACCCAGTGTTTGGGTAGTTTTTGTGTTACCCAGATCCTGTGTCAGACGTAACAACCCAGTGTTTGAGTAGTTTTTGTGTTACCCAGATCCTGGGTCAGACGTAACAACCCAGTGTTTGGGTAGTTTTTGTGTTACCCAGATCCTGGGTCAGACTTAACAACCCAGTGTTTGGGTAGTTTTTGTGTTACCCAGATCCTGGGTCAGACGTAACAACCCTGTGTTGGGTAGTTTTTTTTGTTACCCAGATCCTGGGTCAGAAGTAACAACCCAGTGTTTGGGTCGTTTTTGTGTAACTCAGATCCTGGGTCAGACGTAACAACCCAGTGTTTGGGTAGTTTTTGTGTAACCCAGATCCTGGGTCAGAAGTAACAACCCAGTGTTTGGGTAGTTTTTGTGTTACCCAGATCCTGGGTCAGAAGTAACAACCCAGTGTTTGGGTAGTTTTTGTGTAACCCAGATCCTGGGTCAGACGTAACAACCAAGTGTTTGGGTAGTTTTTGTGTTACCCAGATCCTGGGTCAGACGTAACAACCCAGTGTTTGGGTAGTTTTTGTGTTACCCAGATCTTAGGTCAGATGTAACAACCCAGTGTTTGAGTAGTTTTTGTGTTACCAAGATCTTAGGTCAGGCGTAACAACCCAGTGTTTGGGTAGTTTTTGTGTACCTCAGATCCTGGGTCAGACGTAACAACCCAGTGTTTGGGTAGTTTTGTGTAACCCAGATCCTGGGTTAGAAGTAACAACCCAGTGTTTGGGTAGTTTTTGTGTTACCCAGATCCTGGGTCAGAAGTAACAACCCAGGGTTTGAGTAGTTTTTGTGTAACCCAGATCCTGGGTCAGACGTAACAACCAAGTGTTTGGGTAGTTTTTGTGTTACCCAGATCCTGGGTCAGACGTAACAACCCAGTGTTTGGGTAGTTTTTGTGTTACCCAGATCTTAGGTCAGACGTAACAACCCAGTGTTTGAGTAGTTTTTGTGTTACCAAGATCCTGGGTCAGGCGTAACAACCCAGTGTTTGGGTAGTTTTTGTGTTACCCAGATCCTGGGTCAGACGTAACAACCCAGTGTTTGGGTAGTTTTTGTGTTACCCAGATCCTGGGTCAGACGTAACAACCCAGTGTTTGGGTAGTTTTTGTGTTACCCAGATCCTGGGTCAGACGTAACAACCCAGTGTTTGGGTAGTTTTTGTGTTACCCAGATCATAGGTCAGACGTAACAACCCAGTGTTTGGGTAGTTTTTGTGTTACCCAGATCCTGGGTCAGGCGTAACAACCCAGTGTTTGAGTAGTTTTTGTGTAACCCAGATCCTGGGTCAGACGTAACAACCCAGTGTTTGGGTAGTTTTTGTGTTACCCAGATCTTAGGTCAGACGTAACAACCCAGTGTTTGGGTAGTTTTTGTGTTACCCAGATCTTAGGTCAGACGTAACAACCCAGTGTTTGGGTAGTTTTTGTGTTACCCAGATCCTGTGTCAGACATAACAACCCAGTGTTTGAGTAGTTTTTGTGTTACCCAGATCCTGGGTCAGACGTAACAACCCAGTGTTTGGGTAGTTTTTGTGTTACCCAGATCCTGGGTCAGACGTAACAACCCAGTGTTTGGGTAGTTTTTGTGTTACCCAGATCCTGGGTCAGACGTAACAACCCAGTGTTTGAGTAGTTTTTGTGTTACCCAGATCCTGGGTCAGACGTAACAACCCAGTGTTTGGGTAGTTATTGTGTTACCCAGATCCTGGGTCAGACGTAACAACCCAGTGTTTGGGTAGTTTTTGTGTTACCCAGATCCTGTGTCAGACGTAACAACCCAGTGTTTGGGTAGTTTTTGTGTTACCCAGATCCTGGGTCAGATGTAACAACCCAGTGTTGGATAGTTTTTGTGTTACCCAGATCCTGGGTCAGACGTAACAACCCAGTGTTGGATAGTTTTTGTGTTACCTAGATCCTGGGTCAGACGTAACAACCCAGTGTTGGGTAGTTTTTGTGTTACCCAGATCCTGGGTCAGACGTAACAACCCAGTGTTTGGGTAGTTTATGTGTTACCCAGATCCTGGGTCAGACGTAACAACCCAGTGTTGGGTAGTTTTTGTGTTACCCAGATCCTGGGTCAGACGTAACAACCCAGTATTGGGTAGTTTTTGTGTTACTTAGATCCTGGATCAGACGTAACAACCCAGTGTTGGGTAGTTTTTGTGTTACCTAGATCCTGGGTCAGACGTAACAACCAAGTGTTGGGTAGTTTTTGTGTTACCCAGATCCTGGGTCAGACGTAACAACCCAGTGTTTGTGTAGTTTTTGTGTTACCCAGATCCTGGGTCAGACGTAACAACCCAGTGTTTGAGTAGTTTTTGTGTAACCCAGATCCTGGGTCAGACGTAACAACCCAGCATTTGAGTAGTTTTTGTGTTACCTAGATCCTGGGTCATACGTAACAACCCAGCGTTTGAGTAGTTTTTGTGTTACCTAGATCCTGGGTCAGAAGTAACAACCCAGTGTTTGTGTAGTTTTTGTGTTACCCAGATCCTGGGTCAGACGTAACAACGCAGTGTTTGGGTAGTTTTTGTGTTACCCAGATCCTGGGTCGGAAGTAACAACCCAGTGTTTGGGTAGTTTTTGTGTTACCCAGATTCTGGGTCAGGCGTAACAACCCAGCGTTTGAGTAGTTTTTGTGTTACCCAGATCCTGGGTCGGAAGTAACAACCCAGTGTTTGGGTAGTTTTTGTATAACCCAGATCCTGGGTCAGACGTAACAACCCAGTGTTGGGTAGTTTTTGTGTAACCCAGATCCTGGGTCAGACGTAACAACCCAGCATTTGAGTAGTTTTTGTGTTACCCAGATCCTGGGTCAGAAGTAACAACCAAGTGTTTGTGTAGTTTTTGTGTAACTCAGATCATAGGTCAGACGTAACAACCCAGTGTTTGGGTAGTTTTTGTGTAACCCAGATCCTGGGTCAGAAGTAACAACCCAGTGTTTGGGTAGTTTTTGTGTTACCCAGATCCTGGGTCAGAAGTAACAACTCAGTGTTTGGGTAGTTTTTGTGTAACCCAGATCCTGGGTCAGACGTAACAACCCAGTGTTTGGGTAGTTTTTGTGTTACCCAGATCCTGGGTCAGAAGTAACAACTCAGTGTTTGGGTAGTTTTTGTGTAACCCAGATCCTGGGTCAGAAGTAACAACCCAGTGTTTGGGTAGTTTTTGTGCTACCAAGATCCTGGGTCAGGCGTAACAACCCAGTGTTTGAGTAGTTTTTGTGTTACCCAGATCTTAGGTCAGACGTAACAACCCAGTGTTTGAGTAGTTTTTGTGTTACCCAGATCTTAGGTCAGACGTAACAACCCAGTGTTTGAGTAGTTTTTGTGTTACCAAGATCCTGGGTCAGGCGTAACAACCCAGTGTTTGAGTAGTTTTTGTGTTACCAAGATCCTGGGTCAGGCGTAACAACCCAGTGTTTGAGTAGTTTTTGTGTTACCCAGATCCTGGGTCAGGCGTAACAACCCAGTGTTTGAGTAGTTTTTGTGTTACCCAGATCCTGGGTCAGACATAACAACCCAGTGTTTGGGTAGTTTTTGTGTTACCCAGATCATAGGTCAGACGTAACAACCCAGTGTTTGGGTAGTTTTTGTGTTACCCAGATCCTGGGTCAGGCGTAACAACCCAGTGTTTGAGTAGTTTTTGTGTTACCCAGATCCTGGGTCAGACGTAACAACCCAGTGTTTGGGTAGTTTTTGTGTTACCCAGATCCTGTGTCAGACGTAACAACCCAGTCTTTGAGTAGTTTTTGTGTTACCCAGATCCTGGGTCAGACGTAACAACCCAGTGTTTGGGTAGTTTTTGTGTTACCCAGATCCTGGGTCAGACGTAACAACCCAGTGTTTGGGTAGTTTTTGTGTTACCCAGATCCTGGGTCAGACGTAACAACCCAGTGTTTGAGTAGTTTTTGTGTTACCCAGATCCTGGGTCAGACGTAACAACCCAGTGTTTAGGTAGTTATTGTGTTACCCAGATCCTGGGTCAGACGTAACAACCCAGTGTTTGGGTAGTTTTTGTGTTACCCAGATCCTGTGTCAGACGTAACAACCCAGTGTTTGGGTAGTTTTTGTGTTACCCAGATCCTGGGTCAGACGTAACAACCCAGTGTTGGATAGTTTTTGTGTTACCCAGATCCTGGGTCAGACGTAACAACCCAGTGTTGGATAGTTTTTGTGTTACCTAGATCCTGGGTCAGACGTAACAACCCAGTGTTGGGTAGTTTTTGTGTTACCCAGATCCTGGGTCAGACGTAACAACCCAGTGTTTGGGTAGTTTTTGTGTTACCCAGATCCTGGGTCAGACGTAACAACCCAGTGTTGGGTAGTTTTTGTGTTACCCAGATCCTGGGTCAGACGTAACAACCCAGTATTGGGTAGTTTTTGTGTTACTTAGATCCTGGATCAGACGTAACAACCCAGTGTTGGGTAGTTTTTGTGTTACCTAGATCCTGGGTCAGATGTAACAACCCAGTGTTGGGTAGTTTTTGTGTTACCCAGATCCTGGGTCAGACGTAACAACCCAGTGTTTGTGTAGTTTTTGTGTTACCCAGATCCTGGGTCAGGCGTAACAACCCAGTGTTTGAGTAGTTTTTGTGTAACCCAGATCCTGGGTCAGACGTAACAACCCAGCATTTGAGTAGTTTTTGTGTTACCTAGATCCTGGGTCATACGTAACAACCCAGCGTTTGAGTAGTTGTTGTGTTACCTAGATCCTGGGTCAGAAGTAACAACCCAGTGTTTGTGTAGTTTTTGTGTAACCCAGATCCTGGGTCATACGTAACAACCCAGCGTTTGAGTAGTTTTTGTGTTACCTAGATCCTGGGTCAGACGTAACAACCCAGTGTTTGAGTAGTTTTTGTGTAACCCAGATCCTGGGTCAGACGTAACAACCCAGTGTTTGAGTAGTTTTTGTGTAACCCAGATCCTGGGTCAGACGTAACAACCCAGCATTTGAGTAGTTTTTGTGTTACCTAGATCCTGGGTCATACGTAACAACCCAGCGTTTGAGTAGTTTTTGTGTTACCTAGATCCTGGGTCAGAAGTAACAACCCAGTGTTTGTGTAGTTTTTGTGTTACCCAGATCCTGGGTCGGAAGTAACAACCCAGTGTTTGGGTAGTTTTTGTGTTACCCAGATTCTGGGTCAGGCGTAACAACCCAGCGTTTGAGTAGTTTTTGTGTTACCCAGATCCTGGGTCGGAAGTAACAACCCAGTGTTTGGGTAGTTTTTGTGTAACCCAGATCCTGGGTCAGACGTAACAACCCAGTGTTGGGTAGTTTTTGTGTAACCCAGATCCTGGGTCAGACGTAACAACCCAGTGTTGTTGTTTTTTTGTGTGTTACCCAGATCCTGGGTCAGACGTAACAACCCTGTGTTGGGTAGTTTTTGTGTTACCCAGATCCTGGGTCAGAAGTAACAACCCAGTGTTTGGGTAGTTTTTGTGTAACTCAGATCATAGGTCAGACGTAACAACCCAGCATTTGAGTAGTTTTTGTGTTACCTAGATCCTGGGTCATACGTAACAACCCAGCGTTTGAGTAGTTTTTGTGTTACCTAGATCCTGGGTCAGAAGTAACAACCCAGTGTTTGTGTAGTTTTTGTGTAACCCAGATCCTGGGTCATACGTAACAACCCAGCGTTTGAGTAGTTTTTGTGTTACCTAGATCCTGGGTCAGACGTAACAACCCAGTGTTTGAGTAGTTTTTGTGTAACCCAGATCCTGGGTCAGACGTAACAACCCAGTGTTTGAGTAGTTTTTGTGTTACCCAGATCCTGGGTCAGACGTAACAACGCAGTGTTTGGGTAGTTTTTGTGTTACCCAGATCCTGGGTCGGAAGTAACAACCCAGTGTTTGGGTAGTTTTTGTGTTACCCAGATTCTGGGTCAGGCGTAACAACCCAGCGTTTGAGTAGTTTTTGTGTTACCCAGATCCTGGGTCGGAAGTAACAACCCAGTGTTTGGGTAGTTTTTGTGTAACCCAGATCCTGGGTCAGACGTAACAACCCAGTGTTGGGTAGTTTTTGTGTAACCCAGATCCTGGGTCAGACGTAACAACCCAGTGTTTTTTTTTTTTTTTGTGTTACCCAGATCCTGGGTCAGACGTAACAACCCAGTGTTTGGGTAGTTTTTGTGTAACTCAGATCATAGGTCAGACGTAACAACCCAGTGTTTGAGTAGTTTTTGTGTTACCCAGATCCTGGGTCAGAAGTAACAACCCAGTGTTTGGGTAGTTTTTGTGTAACTCAGATCATAGGTCAGACGTAACAACCCAGTGTTTGAGTAGTTTTTGTGTTACCCAGATCCTGGGTCAGACGTAACAACCCAGTGTTTGGGTAGTTTTTGTGTTACCCAGATCCTGGGTCAGACGTAACAACCCAGCGTTTGGGTAGTTTTTGTGTTACCCAGATCTTAGGTCAGACGTAACAACCCAGTGTTTGAGTAGTTTTTGTGTTACCCAGATCTTAGGTCAGACGTAACAACCCAGTGTTTGAGTAGTTTTTGTGTTACCCAGATCCTGGGTCAGACGTAACAACCCAGTGTTTGAGTAGTTTTTGTGTTACCAAGATCCTGGGTCAGGCGTAACAACCCAGTGTTTGGGTAGTTTTTGTGTTACCCAGATCCTGTGTCAGACGTAACAACCCAGTGTTTGAGTAGTTTTTGTGTTACCCAGATCCTGGGTCAGACGTAACAACCCAGTGTTTGGGTAGTTTTTGTGTTACCCAGATCCTGGGTCAGACGTAACAACCCAGCGTTTGGGTAGTTTTTGTGTTACCCAGATCTTAGGTCAGACGTAACAACCCAGTGTTTGGGTAGTTTTTGTGTTACCCAGATCTTAGGTCAGACGTAACAACCCAGTGTTTGAGTAGTTTTTGTGTTACCCAGATCCTGGGTCAGACGTAACAACCCAGTGTTTGGGTAGTTTTTGTGTTACCCAGATCTTAGGTCAGACGTAACAACCCAGTGTTTGGGTAGTTTTTGTGTTACCCAGATCCTGGGTCAGACGTAACAACCCAGTGTTTGGGTAGTTTTTGTGTTACCCAGATCCTGGGTCAGACGTAACAACCCAGTGTTTGGGTAGTTTTTGTGTTACCCAGATCCTGTGTCAGACGTAACAACCCAGTGTTGGGTAGTTTTTGTGTTACCCAGATCCTGGGTCAGACGTAACAACCCAGCGTTTGGGTAGTTTTTGTGTTACCCAGATCCTGGGTCAGACGTAACAACCCAGCGTTTGGGTAGTTTTTGTGTTACCCAGATCCTGTGTCAGACGTAACAACCCAGTGTTGGGTAGTTTTTGTGTTACCCAGATCCTGGGTCAGACGTAACAACCCAGTGTTTGAGTAGTTTTTGTGTTACCCAGATCCTGGGTCAGACGTAACAACCCAGTGTTTGGGTAGTTTTTGTGTTACCCAGATCCTGTGTCAGACGTAACAACCCAGTGTTGGGTAGTTTTTTTGTTACCCAGATCCTGGGTCAGACGTAACAACCCAGTGTTTGAGTAGTTTTTGTGTTACCCAGATCCTGGGTCAGACGTAACAACCCAGTGTTTGGGTAGTTTTTGTGTTACCCAGATCCTGGGTCAGACGTAACAACCCAGTGTTTGAGTAGTTTTTGTGTTACCCAGATCCTGGGTCAGACGTAACAACCCAGTGTTTGGGTAGTTTTTGTGGGTCAGACATGACACAAGCTCCGGCACGAGATCCAGCGCCGTTACGGTGGAAACGGGACAACAGAGACTGGTCTATTACTCTTGAATTACTTCTAAATGTTTAATTTTTCTTCTAATATTTGTTAAAAGAGCTGAAATGTATGCAATATGTATTCAAAACTATATACAATATGCTATAGGCCTACTGTAAAATATTATCATGCAAACCAGTGGTTGTGTGGAGTATTTCTTTTTTTTTTTTTTAAGTTTAGAGGATTTAAGTTAATCTGTAAACATTAATTCATGTATGAGGTGAAAAAAAAAAGCTGGTACTATAGTAAATATTAATCAACCCAGTATGGTGGGTTAAATAAAGAACCCAATTTTCCAAGCCCTTGGGTTGAAAATGACACAAATTGTGTTGTTTTTAACCCCATGTTTTTTAGAGTAGGGGGTAAATGTGAAAGAGAAAAATCAGTTCTTTCGTCACAATCCCCCAAAGCGCAGACCAGCCCGTGCCAGTTGCCTCTCCAGCTCACCAGATGTCTAGAGAACACACACGTTTGGTTTGGCGTGTGTGTTTTGTGTCAACAGGCAGATTCATCGCAGTCTGCTGTTCAACAAATGAACTGAAAATGTGTGTCTTGGCTCAACAAAAGAGAGACGAATTAGCTTTGGGCGGCTCGTTTAGAGCTCGTTTATTTCAGAGGAAACACAAATCTGCATATCAGCATTTATTCATGTCTGTGTGAATGTTTCGCCGCGGTTTTTCGTGTTAACCCGAGGCAACTGAACTACAGTTATCAAAGAGTCACACAGCAGAGGCAATGCGTTCAAGACATCCGAGAGAAGGGCTGAAAGTGGATCTGTGTTCAGGGTTCAGGTCTGAATGTGTGTGTGTGTGTGTGTGTGTGTGTGTGTGTGTGTGTTTGTGTGTGTGTGTGTGTGTTGTCGTTCTGGTTTCTGTGTTCAGGATTCAGGTCTGAGTGTGTGTGTGTGTGTGTGTGTGTGTGTTCAGGGTTCAGGTCTGAGTGTGTGTGTGTGTGTGTGTGTGTGTGTGTGTGTGTGTGTGTGTGTGTGTGTGTGTTGTTCTGGTGTCTATGTTCGGGGTTTAGGTCTGAGTGTGTGTGTGTGAGTGTGTGTGTGTGTGTTGTTCTGGTGTCTATGTTCAGGGTTTAGGTCTGTGTGTGTGTGTGTGTGTGTGTGTGTGTGTGTGTGTGTGTGTGTGTGTGTGTGTTTGTTTGTGTGTGTGTTGTCGTTGTGTGTGTTTAGGGTTCAGGTCTGAGTGTGTGTGTGTGTGTGTGTGTGTGTGTGTGTGTGTGTGTGTGTGTTGTCGTTCTGGTGTGTGTGTTCAGGGTTCAGGTCTGAGTGTGTGTGTGTGTGTGTGTGTGTGTTGTCGTTCTGGTTTCTGTGTTCAGGATTCAGGTGTGTGTGTGTGTGTGTGTGTTCGGGGTTCAGGTCTGAGTGTGTGTGTGTGTGTGTGTGTGTGTGTGTGTGTGTGTGTGTGTGTGTGTGTGTTCGGGGTTCAGGTCTGAGTGTGTGTGTGTGTGTGTGTGTGTGTGTGTGTGTTGTTGCTCTGGTGTGTGTGTTCGGGGTTCAGGTCTGAGTGTGTGTGTGTGTGTGTGTGTGTGTGTGTGTGTGTGTGTGTGTTGTCGTTCTGGTGTGTGTGTTCGGGGTTCAGTTCTTAGTGTGTGTGTGTGTGTGTGTGTGTGTGTGTGTGTGTGTGTGTGTGTGTGTGTGTGTGGTCGTTCTGATGGACAGCACAGCTGAAGCTCAACAACACTAGAACAGGTGAGGCAGCAAATGGCTTTATGATTAACCAATCACTTTGGCTTCATGTCAGATGTTCATCACAGATATAGCATGCATATGTCAACGCAGCCTTCTAGTGTTACCTGTCTGACCTCTATAAACAACATCAAAATATATATCTATAAACAACATAAACCTACATAAAAAGAAGTGCACTTTAGCATACTTTTAAAATGAAATAATACACTAAAGTGCACGTAGTTTGCAATTAAACAAACATGCATTATAGTTGACATTTATATTGCATGTTTTTTGAGTCTCTTATGGTCATCTTTATATGTAATTTCATAAATACTTCTATTGTCTTTGAAATATAGTTAAAGTGTACAGTAGCATACTTTTAAGAAGGAAATAATGTGCACATAATTTGCAATTAAATGAACATGCATTATACTTTAAATTTATATTAAATGTTTTTTTAACCCACTTATGTTCATGTTTATATGTCATTTCATAATTACTTCTATTGTCTTTGAAATTAAAGTGTACAGCCGAATCTGTATTTATAGTAAAAAATATAGATTTAATGTCAGATTTAAATATAGTTTAACATCATTTCTTCTGATGTGATATCGAATAACACTTAAAAGTACACTCACTTAAAGGATTATTAGGAACACCATACTAATACTGTGTTTGACCCCCTTTCGCCTTCAGAACTGCCTTAATTCTACGTGGCGTTGATTCAACAAGGTGCTGAAAGCATTCTTTAGAAATGTTGGCCCATATTGATAGGATAGCATCTTGCAGTTGATGGAGATTTGTGGGATGCACATCCAGGGCACGAAGCTCCCGTTCCACCACATCCCAAAGATGCTCTATTGGGTTGAGATCTGGTGACTGTGGGGGCCATTTTAGTACAGTGAACTCATTGTCATGTTCAAGAAACCAATTTGAAATGATTCAAGCTTTGTGACATGGTGCATTATCCTGCTGGAAGTAGCCATCAGAGGATGGGTACATGGTGGTCATAAAGGGATGGACATGGTCAGAAACAATGCTCAGGTAGGCTGTGGCATTTAAACGATGCCCAATTGGCACTAAGGGGCCTAAAGTGTGCCAAGAAAACATCCCCCACACCATTACACCACCACCACCAGCCTGCACAGTGGTAACAAGGCATGATGGATCCATGTTCTCATTCTGTTTACGCCAAATTCTGACTCTACCATCTGAATGTCTCAACAGAAATCGAGACTCATCAGACCAGGCAACATTTTTCCAGTCTTCAACTGTCCAACTTTGGTGAGCTTGTGCAAATTGTAGCCTCTTTTTCCTATTTGTAGCGGAGATGAGTGGTACCCGGTGGGGTCTTCTGCTGTTGTAGCCCATCCGCCTCAAGGTTGTGCGTGTTGTGGCTTCACAAATGCTTTGCTGCAAACCTCGGTTGTAACGAGTGGTTATTTCAGTCAAAGTTGCTCTTCTATCAGCTTGAATCAGTCGGCCCATTCTCCTCTGACCTCTAGCATCAACAAGGCATTTTCGCCCGCAGGACTGCCGCACACTGGATGTTTTTCCCTTTTCACACCATTCTTTGTAAACCCTATAAATGGTTGTGTGTGAAAATCCCAGTAACTGAGCAGATTGTGAAATACTCAGACCGGCCCGTCTGGCACCAACAACCATGCCACGCTCAAAATTGCTTAAATCACCTTTCTTTCCCATTCTGACATTCAGTTTGGAGTTCAGGAGATTGTCTTGACCAGGACCACACCCCTAAATGCATTGAAGCAACTGCCATGTGATTGGTTGATTAGATAATTGCATTAATGAGAAATTGAACAGGTGTTCCTAATAATCCTTTAGGTGAGTGTATAATCAAGTACTTTACATGCACTTTAAGATGTTAGTCAACACATAAAAATTAGTGCACTGCTTTAAAGCACAACACAATATTTGAAAATTATTTAAAATATATTTTAAGGTAAACCTTTTAATTCAATATTATTACAAAGTACACTTTTAAAAGTTCTAAGAAAATGTTGTAAATTATTTGTTTATAACCTAAAACAAATGATATGTATTTAAAT
Source organism: Vimba vimba (assembly GCA_022828995.1). Lineage (NCBI taxonomy): Eukaryota > Metazoa > Chordata > Actinopteri > Cypriniformes > Leuciscidae > Vimba > Vimba vimba. Next base: position 1,671,855 of record CM040831.1, on the reverse strand, counting down.
GTAGATATAATATATTACATTGTAAATATATATTGTATAATAGTGATATATGTGCTACTTTTTATATCTGTATATCTCTGCCCAAAAACAGTGAGGTTTCTATATCTCTATACTTAATTTAAATATGTGTGTGTGTGTGTGTGTGTGTGTGTGTGTGTGTGTGTGTGTGTGTGTGTGTGTGTGTGTGTGTGTGTGTGTGTGTGTGTGTGCTTTTCTCTTTTCTGTTCAAATGGCTGATGGCGGCAGGAAAAAATTTCACAAATGTTTCTTTTTCAAAGCACTCTTCAGTTCAACACTGCGGATCGCCTGGGAGAAGATAATAAGGGACGATATTGATATTGTTATTCAGAAAAGTACTTGCAGGGCCTGTAAATGAAAGATAGAAATCATATTCTGTTCCTTCAGTTTGCATTTAATCAGTTCACTGCAACAAAATATATAAAATACAAGTCTTGTTTTCCATGCAAATATCAAGAAACATTTACTGGAGAAGCAAAATGACTGAAGATATTAAGTCAAAAATTAATCAAGTGAGTTTGTGCTTAAAACAGGAACAAATATCTGCTAATGGAGTCAGAAAAATAATCCTAATTCAAAAGGGAAAAATATTATTTTATTTTGTTAAAAGGGAACCAAGATTATTTTTTTCTGATCCCATTAGATAACACAAATAACAAAACTTAATTGTTTAAAAAATAATTAATTATAAGTATAAGTTATAAGTATAATAAATTAAGAATGTATTTTTTAGGGCTAAATTATTTAATTTTTTCAGTTTGTTTAGTTATTTAAAAGTTTAATTCTCCCCGAAATTCAAAATTTCGAAACCCCTGTAATCCTGTGTTAACGGTGCAGAAATTGGTTGAAAGAATTTAACTGGTGAAATGAATGTACAGTTTTCATCAGAAAGTCACGAAATCTTAAAATCTGCCTCTTTTGGACCGAGAGGAAGAAATTCAGAAAGTTCTGAAAGTGGTGTTTTTTGGAAGCGCTTTCATCTCAGAAGATCAAGGAAATGTGAGTCCTCGTGATATGACCTCTTTACCACGTTAAAAACTTTAGAAACCGATCAAAGCAGAACTTTGGATGGACTGTGTGGTGTAAATAAGAGCAGATGAACAGATGAAAGTGCAGGAGGACAGGTGGCAAACGCAGAGCATCTGAATTCAGGCCGTGATCACAGAAAAGCTCTTCATTTCTCTCGTCTGTGTTTAAATGTGAAGTCTCTGCTCTTATGCTCGACGTGCATCACTCTCTCTCCGCGTGTTGAGACTGCTGTGTAACACTTGTCCACTCGTGAGACAAAACCTTGCAGAATTGATCAAAGCAGGATTTGCACATCAATAAGGGACGAATTAATGAGCGCTAGGATGTTTCTCTCCGTTTCACTGAGATTAAAAGGGTTGGAGATGCGATTCTTTGTTGCACTGGTGCATGTGGAGATCTGACAAACACATGTGCGTCATTAGACCCTCGCTTGTGTGTGTGTGTGTGTGTGTGTGTGTGTGTGCGACTGCAGAGAGCGGCTATGGCCGTCGTGAAGAGGAAAACATGCTTTAAAACAGCGTTCATCTCAGGAGGTCAGAGGTCACGGTCATGATATTGGTGACACTGGCTCTGTCAGTTTATTTTGATGTTAAATCATTTTACTTGATGGTTGAAGTGAACATTCTGCAGGGAAAAATGTTTGTACGTCGTATCATGAATGATTTTCAATGCATGAATCAAACTCACAATAGCGACTATTTTCGACACGGGTTTCCATGCATCTATATCAATATCTACATCATATATATATTTGAAAAACTCTCACAAAAAGTAAAGTGTTAATATGATATCTAACCACCAAAATGACCATGCTTACCATGTCAAAAAACGCCTCGGTTACGACTGTAACCTCGGTTCCCTGAAGAGGGAACGAGCGTTGCGTCGAGAATGACGCTATGGGGAACGCTTTGCGTGATGACGTCTTGAAGCACATGTAAAATCAGTCCAATGGTGTGGCGGAACGTCAGAGGCGGGTGACGTCACGTACCAGGAAGCTATAAAAGCCGGCCCGAAACAGAAAACGAAAGCTTCGTAAAAGTCTGAAGTCGAGCTGACAGGCATGAAGGAGATATGGCAAGGCGACGCAACGCTCGTTCCCTCTTCAGGGAACCGAGGTTACAGTCGTAACCGAGGCGTTCCCTTTCAAGGGAACTCCCGTTGCGTCGAGAATGACGCTATGGGGAACGTCTATACCAACGCCTCCATAGCTACGAATGTCTGTCCTGTGTGTAATCTGGAGAGCAGCACTAGGAAGACAAAACATGAGACCCTGGAGCAGAGTCTAGATCCAGAGAGTAAAACCTGACGAAAGTGTGCGGTGAGGACCAGCCTGCCGCATCACAGACGTCCTGTAAAGAAACTCCTGAAATAAGGGCCTTAGAGGCCGCCATACTCCTCGTCGAGTGTGACCGGACAGCCAAAGGAGAAGGCTGCCCAGCCGCCTCATAAGCAAGTGAGATAGCCTCGACCACCCACTTGCTCATCCTTTGCTTAGACACTGGACCTCCTTTGTTAGGGGACCCAAAGCACACAAATAATTGATCACTTCTGCGCCACAGGGCAGCTCTGTGGACATATGCATCTAACGCCCGCACAGGGCAAAGCAAATTATTAGCCTCCTGGTCCGCATTTTGAAAGGGAGGAGGACAGAAGGCCTGCAGAACAACAGGTCTGACCACATTAGTGGGGACCTTGGGGATATAGCCTGGTCTCGGATGAAGAAACGCTTTGATCATACCCGGAGCAAACTCCAAGCATGACGGAGCAACCGACAACGCTTGGAGATCCCCTATTCTCTTGAGAGAGGAAATAGCAAGAAGGAAAAGAGCTTTCAGCGTTAAAAACTTCTCAGGAACCTCCTCAATTGGCTCAAAGGGGGCCAGGGACAAGCCTTGTAACGCAATGGACAGGTCCCATGGCGGAACCCTAGAGCGAACTGCAGGCCTCAGCCTCCAAGTGCCACGAAGGAAACGAGATACCAGAGGGTCTTTCCCCACAGACATTCCACCCAAAGGAATGTGGTAAGCACCTATGGCCGCCACATAAACCTTTAAAGTGGACGGGGTCAGACCTGCAGTGAACCGGTCCTGCAGGAACTCCAGAACTGTACCAATTGGGCAGTTGACTGGATCCAACCGACGGTCACTACACCAAGAAGTGAATACTCTCCACTTCAGGGCATAAAGTTTCCTCGTGGAGGGAGCTCTGGACTGTAGAATGGTCTCAACAACCTCAGTTGAGAGACCTGACTCTATGAGCTGGGCCCCCTCAGAGGCCAAGCCCACAGGTTCCACAGTTCTGGCCGAGGGTGAAATATCGAGCCCTCTGCCTGGGACGTCGAGGAGGGACACAAGATCGGGAAACCATACTCTGCCCGGCCAGCGCGGGGCTATAAGAAGTAGATGGACCCGGTCCCTGCGAACTCTTTCCAGAACTCCCGGGAGCAGAGCCACTGGGGGAAAGGCGTACAGACGTAACCTCGGCCACGTCTGTACCATAGCATCCAGTCCCAGAGGAGCTGGATGCGTGAGGGAGAACCAAAGTGGACAGTGAGACGTCTCTCGAGACGCAAACAGATCCACTTGTGCTTGGCCAAACTCCCTCCATATCAGCTCCACCACCTCGGGGTGGAGCCTCCATTCCCCGGGCCTCGGCCCCTGTCTCGACAGAGTGTCTGCTCCTATATTCTGTACCCCGGGGATGTAGGCTGCCCTGAGAGACAGCAACTTCCCCTGGGACCACAAGAGGATATGGCGTGCCAGATTGGATAATGGGCGCGAGCGCAAACCCCCTTGGTGGTTGATATAGGCGACTACCGACGTGTTGTCCGTATGTACTAACACATGGTGTCCCCTGAGATCTGTGATAAAGCTCCTCAGAGCCCGGAAGACAGCTAACATCTCTAGGCGATTGATATGCCAGGAACGATGATGGTCTTCCCACAGACCTTGAGATGAGCGACCCTCCAGGATCGCTCCCCAGCCCGTGAGGGAAGCATCCGTCGTTAGCAGTTTGCGACGACAAGGAGCTCCCAGCACTGGGCCCTGGGACAGGAACCAGGGTTTCTTCCACATAACCAAGGCACGTAGGCATCGCCGCGTGACCTTGATCGTGCGAAATGGGTTGCCCCTCGGGGAAAACCCTCTGGTCCTGAGCCACCACTGCAGGGGCCTCATGTGCAGTAGTCCAAAAGGTATCACGTTGGAAGCTGCTGCCATGAGACCCAACAGTCTCTGGAACTGTTTGACAGTGAGTAGCTGGCCTAGCTTTACACTTTTCACAGCTGCAAGGATGGAATCTATCCGTGGCGGTGACAGGCGCGCCTGCATCGACACAGAATCCCAAACCACGCCTAAAAAAGTGGTCCTCTGAAGTGGAGAAAGCACACTCTTCTTGGCGTTCAGCCGTAACCCCAGCTCTTTCATGTGGGCGAGAACAACATCTCGATGTTGAACCGCCAACTGATGCGACTGAGCTAAAATCAACCAATCGTCGATGTAGTTCATGATGCGAATACCCTGGAGGCGCAGAGGCGCCAGAGCTGCATCCACGCATTTGGTGAAAGTGCGGGGTGATAAAGCCAGGCCGAATGGAAGAACCCGATATTGGTATGCTTTGCCCCCGAAAGCAAACCTCAGGAACTTCCAATGACACGGACGGATGGAAATATGGAAATATGCGTCCTTGAGATCTATCGTGACAAACCAGTCCTCGGACCTGATCTGTGGCACGATTTGTCTCAAAGTTAACATTTTGAACTTGAGCTGCATGACTGACTCGTTCAGAACTCGAAGATCTAAAATGGGACGCAATCCCCCGTCCTTTTTTGGAACTATGAAGTACCGACTGTAAAACCCGGTTTCCCTGTTGGAGGGAGGTACATATTCTATGGCCCCTTTCTCTAACAGAGTGTTTACTTCCTGTTCCATAACCAGAACCTGCTCGGGGCCCACCACTGTGGGCAGGACCCCCATAAACCGAGGTGGGCATTTCTTGAATTGTATCTGATACCCTTTTTCCACGGTCTGCAGGACCCAACGAGAAACATTTGACAGTAGCTTCCACGCTGTCAAAGATTCTACTAGAGGTACCAGCCTCTCGAGACTGGTTTCTGGATTTTGTTGCTGTTGAGTAGTCGGTTCGACGCCCTGTAACGGCGCACCGGCAGGGAACGACCGAACAGACTGCTCTAGCACCCTCCTCGGAGGGGGCGGGCATCCCGAGGCCACTACGTTTCCGGGTGGACCTTGAGATATGTGCTCGCCGGAGACCGCTGCGCCCTGTAACACCAGAGGTGGCAGGGTTGGCAGAACGGTCCCCTGAGGGTACCGAAGAGAGACGGGCACCGTGAAAAGAGGTGTTAACCGCTCTGCTTCGGGGGGAACTACCCTCATTTGTCCTGAGCCCTCGGACGTCAGGACCTTTTCCCAGCAGCCTTCTTGGCGGTAATAACGGTCCGCAGATCCGTTTTACCCCTCGAGGACTGCTGGGTTTGAGCGCGCCCTCCGTGTCCCCGAGATTTTTGTGGGGGAGCACGAGAGGACACACTCTGTTTTTGAGTGGCACGGTGTTCAGCGCTCTTTTTAGAGGAGTGAGGCTGCTCCCGCTCAGCAGCCTCAATGAAAGAACGGCGGGGGAGAAGTTTTTGCAATGCAGCTGCCTGTTTAGCAGCTTCCTGAGATTTAGCTACCGCACTGTTTACTGCATCACCAAATAAACCAACAGTGGAAACCGGAGCATCTAAGAGAACGTGCTTTTCTTTCTCTTTTATATCGCTCAGATTGAGCCACAGATGCCTCTCAGTGGCCACCAGGGCTGCCATAGACCGCCCGATTGATTTAGCGGTCTCCTTGGTGGCCCTGAGAGACAGATCTGTGGCTCTGCGTAGTTCAGCCACTGTGTCAGGACCAATTCCCCCGCCCTCCTCTAAATCCCCCAATAATTCTGCCTGATAGGCTTGCATAATAGACATCGTATGCAGACACGCTGCAGCTTGACCAGCGGCTGCATACGATTTATGAACCAGAGATGATGTGTATTTTACTGGCTTAGAGGGAAGTGAAGGAGCTTTCAGGGAAGATGCCGTTGCTGGAGAGAGATAGCTCGCAAGCGTCTCCTCCACCTTCGGCATCTCCCCATAACCATATTCTTTATATTTGTGAATGGAAGAATAGTGGGATGTTTGTGGTGCATACACTCTGTATGAAACCGGTTTTCCCCACGATCTCGACACCTCGGTGTGGAGATCGGGAAAAAACGGAAGGCTTCTTCGCTGAGGCTGTGTACGAGATGGCAGGAAGCGTTCGTCGAGCTTGCTTTTCGAACGAACGTCCTGCCTATCCTCTGGCCACTCAATAGATAATCTGTGAACTGCTCTCGTGACAACATCGAGCAATTCCTCAAAAGCGTGAGACTGAGGTGGCGAATCCTCAGACTCAGCTTCAATACTAACAACGTCCAACTCCTCAGAGCTGGACAATTGCAGTACTGGTGCCTCCATCGGGGGGGAAGAAACCGCAGCGCGTGCTTCCACACCCTGATGAGAGGCACTGGATCTATCAGAAGGATGCTGAGATAAGGCAGAGCCCGTCTCAACATCCACTGATAAATCCATTTGTGAACCCCAGGTCTGAGATCGACGCCGTGCCTCGGCAGCGGCGGGACCCGAGCCCTGGGGAACGTGGTCGGGATTGAACCGAGCCAAGCGGGATCGGAGCGAACGCAATGGAAGCGCCTCGCAATGCACACAGTCACCACCCTCGAGTGCTGACTGGGCATGCTCCTCACCCAAACAAACAACACAGAGAGTGTGAGTATCACCTCCCGTTAAATAACGCGGGCAGGGATGGACACACACTCTAAACTGCTGCTTGCTCGCCATACTGAATATAATATATATATATACAGACAACACCAAATAAGACAGACAGATTTCAACACAGAGCGCAACTGAAGACTCAGAAAGCTTTCGTTTTCTGTTTCGGGCCGGCTTTTATAGCTTCCTGGTACGTGACGTCACCCGCCTCTGACGTTCCGCCACACCATTGGACTGATTTTACATGTGCTTCAAGACGTCATCACGCAAAGCGTTCCCCATAGCGTCATTCTCGACGCAACGGGAGTTCCCTTGAAAGGGAACTGGGGATACAATATATACATACATACATGTATGTATATATATATATATATATATATATATATATATATATATATATATATATATATATATATAATGTAGCCTATGTATATATATATGCGTGTTTATTCTTATTTGGTATGTTTGTCTTGTTTTTCAGTACAAATATTAAAAAAGTCTGAAAAATAAATCATTTTTTCTGACCCCATTTGCAAATATTTGTTGTTTTAAGCACAAACTCAAATAATTTTTCACAAAATTAAATTGTCAGAAAACAAGACTTAATATATGAAGTCATTTAGCATCTCATGTAAATGTATCTTGATTTATGAATGTTTAGATATTTTGCAGTGGAAGACAAGTCAAAAATACTGATAGTTTAGGGCAATATTAATGGACATCCGAGGGTTTAAAGATAAAAAAAAAAGGCATCCACCTCCACCAAACATTTTTTTTTTTTTTATCATAAATTGTAATTTTACACCAAGATCAGAGAAAAATCCGCTTTTGGATTCCCATTACAGATAATCCAGAATCCAGTTTTGATGCATCTAATGACCGTATACGTAGATTTTACACGCCCGCATATTTAAATGCATTAATAATGGATGCACTAGTAAGTGTCTGAAGTTAGAATGAGTGCATTAATTTTCCTCACATCTTCTGTCTTGCATCAGCTTGCATCAGATCTCAGTTGCACACCAATTTCTAATGAATTCCTATCAAACAGATCCAGTCTGTGAGTTCAGTGTCGCATCCAAGAATAAATGAATGGCAGTCTGAGAATGAGCTCAGGACTTTATGGAGATCATACATCATACAGGACTACACTGTAAAAACAAAACAAAAATCTGTTAAATTTACAGTAAAATACTGGCAGCTGTGGTTGCCAGAAATTTACCGTAAAAAATACGGTAGCAGCATTTAAGGTTTTATAGACTTAACTTAAATTTACAGTAAAAAAACGTATTTCACTATCTGATATGATGTTAATTTGCCAACTTATTGAAGAACTAATATCTGTTTTGTACCACTGATAACCACCAATCACAGCAGAGATGAGAGTCACATGATCAATCAAAGCTCATCACAAGCAGCTTTTCCACAAATTGTAAAAGTTCATACTAATATATTGAAGATGCACAGTGTCATTCACACAAACACTAAACACCATCATGAAATTTAAAAAATGCAATAAACATTAATTTAACAACATTAAATTTAAAACCCTAATGTACATAACTGATTAGAAAAGACTAAGAAAAACTGTGAAGAAACAGTTATTTCAACAAAAATACATCAAATGTGAAGTGTCACGCAGGGAATTGTGGGAATGTCAACTTAAGTTTTTTTCACTGTAAATTACACAATGACTTGTTCTTTTTCACTTCCAAAAACTGTACATTTAACGGTATTTTACTGTAAAATTACTTTAATGTATCTATGTATCTAATTTATCACAGTTATTTACCATAAATAGTCCAGAAAGTTTCTGTTAACCAGTTAACAGTTTTTCAGCGTAGCATTTTTACCGTTACCGTTTACCGTTAAAATCACGATAATTTTTTTTTTCCAGTGTCTGAACCACTGAACACACTTCTCTCCATCACACTAATGTCTGATTTACACCTCGGGTCCAGAAGAGATGTTTGCAGAAGCTCTCTCTCTCTCTCACACACACCTTTAAAACAGGATTTCTCAGGATCCAGCAGAAGTTAAAGCGCTCGCCAAACTCAGATGGCATTAACAATAAAAGCATTTGGTTCCTCTAATATTACAGATGATGAAAACAGTGACAGATGGACTCAAGCTTTAAAGCTCTGTGATTTCTTTTCTTTCTCTCCCCGTTTTTCTTCCTCTCCTTTTATTTTTATTTTTGCATTAAACAGTTGTAAAGTTCTTGAAAGAGTCTCTTCTGCTCACCAAGGCTGCTTTTATTTGATCAAAAATACAGTAAAAACAACTAAATTATATTATTCCACTGTAAATCAGCTGTTGAATATATAGTAAAGTGTAATTTATTCCTGTGATCAAAGCATCATTACTCCAGTCTTCAGTGTCACATGATCCTTAAGAAATTAAATAAAATATTAAATAAATATATATAGCTGTCTTTATGTTTTTGAGAGGAGATCGCCATATTTGTGAGTCTTTGGTATTGAAAAAAATGGAAAACATTGGATTTAGACGTTCCTTTATACCTTCTAACCATCAAAAACTACTTTTTCTGGACTAACTTTCCCTTTATGTATATATATATACAGTACCAGTCAAAAGTTTGGAAACAGCACTATTTTTAATGTTTTTGAAAGAAGTCTCTTATGCTCATCAAGCCTGCAGTTAAAAAAACAAAAAAATAAAAAAACAGTAATATTATGAAATATTATTACAATTTAAAATAATGGTTCTCTTTTTTAATATATTTTAAAATGTAATTTATTTTTGTGATGCAAAGCTGAATTTTCATCAGCAAGTACTCCAGTCTTTGGTGTCTTATGATCCTTCAGAAATCATTCTAATATGATGATTTGATACTCAGTTATTATCAATGATGGAAACAGTTGTGCTGTTTAATATATTTTTTTGGAATACTTTTTTCAGGATTCATTGATGAGTAAAACGTTAACAGCATTTATTCATAAAAACAGCATTTATTCAAAACAAAAACATTTCTAACAATATAAATCGTTACCATCACCTTTTATCAATTTAACGCATCCTTGTTGAATTAAAGTACTAATTTCTTAAAAAAAAAAAGTTATTGTTCCCAAACTTTTGAACGGTAGTGTTTATTGTTACAAAAGATTTCTATTCTAAATAAATACAGTTCTTTTTAACTTTTTATTCATCAAATAATCCTGAAAAAAGTATCTCAGGTTATAAAAAAAATATTAAGCAGCACAACTGTTTCCAACATTGATCATAAATCATCATATTAGAATGATTTCTGAAGGATCATAAGACACCAAAGACTGGAGTACTTGCTGATGAAAATTCAGCTTTGCATCACAAAAATAAATTGCATTTTAAAGTATATTAAAAAAGAGAACCATTATTTTAAATTGTAATAATATTTCATAATATTACTGTTTTTTTTTGTTTGTTTTTTTTTAACTGCAGGCTTGATGAGCATAAGAGACTTCTTTCAAAAACATTAAAAATAGTACTGTTTCCAAACTTTTGACTGGTACTGTATATATATATATGTGTGTGTGTGTGTGTGTGTGTGTGTGTGTGTGTGTGTGTGTGTTTATTCTTATTTGGTATGTTTGTCTTGTTTTCCAGTACAAATATGAAAAAAAGTCAGAAAAATAAATAATTTTTCTGACCCCATTGACAGAGATTTGTAATTTTAAGCACAAACTCACTTAATTTTTAATTTTTACAGTCTTTTTTTAATTATCATATTGAGATCTCTGTCCTTGGCAAATTTGAGCACAGTTTGAGATATTATTGAGATCATGTATTTGCTCTCTATTCAATCTCTTTTGTGATGTCAAATCTTTAGATAATTCTCAATCTCTCGACACTTATAAAAGAGAATTGATTATTCCTTGTTCTATATTGATATTGCTCATATTGTAACTCGCTTGGAGATTATATTGCTTTCAAACTCAATAACTCCTGCCAGCCGACCGGCCGGGTTTTGAACCGGTATGATGAATCAATTTCAATTATCTTGCATGCAATAAATAACTCTCTAATTGTTAGGCAAGAATATTTAACGGTTTAGCCTGAGGATATTTTCCATCAGAGTTCGAAACACTGAAGAGGAGACGGACTGAATCAGAGAATACATGGACTGAACAAAACTATGCAAATGCATGTATGCAAATCCAAATCTGAGATAAAATATGAACACTGCAAACAAAAATAATAATAATTTTGTTCTTCCTCAGTGTTTCTGTGTTTCCAGCACAAATATCTCAACATTCTTAAATCAAGATACATTTACTGGAGACGCTAAATAAAATGCATCAAAATGAAGTGAGTTTGTGCTTCAAACAAGAACTAATATCTTCTAATGTGTATCGCCTGAGATGAACTGCTTGTGTTCCTCAGCTGCAGGAACATGAAGTCAGTCTGCTTGTGTCTTCAGTTAAGAGCGTTTAGAGAGATGTAATGGAAACACAAATACTGCAGTGATTTTATTCCACTGCGATGAACCGCTTGTTTTCCTCAGTCTGCTACATGAATAACTGTAGATGTAAAGGCGCTGTGGTCCAGACATCAGAAGACAGTGAGTGAGTGTGTGTGAGTCCGGCCTCATCTCGAGATGTGTGTGTGTGTAAGAGATCGCCGGCTCTAAACTGTGTTCTGCTGATCCTCATGTTCTCCTGCTGATCACTATAAGAGGAGCTTGTTTGTGCCGTGGGTGAAACACTGAAATCATCTGTTCTCCTCACTCACTCACACACACACACACACACACACACACACACACACACACACACACACACAGACTCACTCACTCAGACACACACACACACACACACACACACACACACACACACACACACTCACTCACTCACTCACTTACTCACTCACACACACACACACACACACACACACACACACACACACACACACACACACACACACACACACACACACACACACACACACACACACTAACTCACTCACTCACTTACTCACTCAGACACACACACACACACACTGACTCACTCACTGACTCACTCACACACACACACACACACACACACACACACACACACACACTAACTCACTCACTCACTCACACACACACACACACACTGACTCACTCACTCAGACACACACACACACACACACACACTGACTCACTCACTCAGACACACACACACACACACACACACACACTAACTCACTCACTCACACACACACACACACACACACACACACACACACACACACACACACACACACACACACACACTCACACACACACTGACTCACTCACTCAGACAGACACACACACACTAACTCACTCACTTACTCACTCAGACACACACACACACACACACACACACACTCACACACACACACACATGCGCGCACACACACTCAAACTCTCACACACACACACACACACACACACACACACACACACACACACACACACACACACACACACACACACACACACACACACTCACACACACACACACACACACACACACACTCAAACTCTCACACACACACACACACACACACACACACTCACTCCAGTTTCCTGTTTTGGAGAGCTGGACGGATCGCATTGGTTCTCAGATGTCTGAATGCAGTGAGAGTCTCTGAGCGCTGAGATCATAGAAGAAGAAATAATCAAGCATAATGAAGTTAAACACATCAGCATCATGTGTGTGTGTGTGAGTGTGTGTGTGTGTGTGTGTGTGTGTGTGTGTGTGTGTGTGTGTGTGTGTGTGTGTGTGTGTGTGTGTGTGTGTGTGTGTGTGTGTGTGTGAGTGAGTACAAGCACTGTGTTTATGAGTGTTTATGAGTGTGTGGTTCATCTGGTGTTATGCAGAAGTGAGAGATCTGGCTTCTCTCAGCGCTTCTCCTCAATATTTGATGCAGAACCGGAGCTCTCCTCGTCACAGACGTCCAGCGGATCTCTGACAGCGTGTGTGTGTGTGTGTGTGCGGTGGATGTTCGGCGAGAGGAGACTCACAAATAGCCGTTTTAGCTTAACTTGTACCCAGCGTTACTCGTCGTAATTGCATTTTTACTAGTAAGAATTAAATTTGAAGCTCTACAATTCAATTCTTACTAGTAGCAATTACAATTACAGAGCTCTCTAATTGAATTTTTACTAGTAAAAAAACGAATTAAAGATATGTATAATTGCATTATATGTATAATTGCTCTGTAATTGAATTAAAGAGCTCTGCAATTGCATTCTTACTAGTAACAATTCAATTGTAGAGCTCCGTAATTAAAAATGAATGGAAGTCAATGGAGACATATGACTAGTAAAAATTCATTTGTAGAGCTCTCTAATTGTAATTGCTACTAGTAAGAACTGTGTAGAGCTTCAAATTTAAATCTTACTAGTAAAAATGCAATTACGACGAGTAACGCTGGGTACAATTTAAGCTAAAACGGCTTGCCATACACAGATGAAGTGGATGAAGTGGATGAATATGATGAAGCCGAGAGTGATGACGAACAGCGACCGCTGACTCTCTGCTGGGGTTCTGCTGTATTTTTGGAGTGTAATATCCTCAATATGTAAAAATAAATGAGCGATCTCATTCTGACACGAGCAAAGTGGAGAAAATCACACTTCATGATGAGACACTCAACAACTGAAACATCATTTACTCACCTTTATATTGTTTCAAACCTGTGGGACTTTATTTCATTCTTGGAACACAAGAAATGTTTTTTAAAAGAATATTCTTGCCACTTTTTTAATATTATGAGAGTGTATGGAGTATATTTGACCCAAACATGGGTTAAAACAATCCAGCATTTTTTAGACTGTACTTTAAATGTAATTACAATGCACAGACATGTACATAATTAATAAGTATATTGTATCAAATATATTTAATAAGTGTACTGTATTAAAAAAGTACATAGTAGTTAAGGCCACCTAATATATATGATGACCGACTAGGGTTATTATAGTTAATAAAACAAAGAACCATAAAAAAATATTAATGATACTTCAAATAAAATAAATAAATAAAAATTTTAATATTAAAATATAAAAAAGTAAAAAATAATTGATATAAACTTGCAACATGTAAACATTTATGTTACTTAAAATAAAATAAAATATTAAACAATATTAAAAATATCAAAATTAAATATATATATATATTTAATTTTGATATTTTTAATATTATATAGTATATAAATGGTTGTGTTACTTCAAATAAAAAAAAATCTTAACTGAGTTAAAAATGTAAAAATATTGTAAAATTAAAATTAAAACATATATATATAGCCTAATATATATCTTGCACCCGATGTGGGCCGGATCTGGGCCGACACTGTTGCTTTTGTTGACACTATCGGTCATTTATGATGGAGGAAAAAACAGCCCAATTACAGCAACTTCCATTTTTAATACAAATATTTTGTGCCAGTTTCTCAGTAATTGACTCTTTTGTTCTCTCGAACACATGGGATGGAAATGCAAATGTTTTAATGCGATATTCCAATTTTGCGCACAAGTTAAATGCACAATTTTGGATGTAAACTGCTTATGTTTATGTTGAAAGCATTGGCGGTCTCTGCTGAGAGTCCGGTGTGTCCGGCGTGTGTGTGTGTGTGTGAGCAGACGGAGAGTTAGCGAGAGCCCGGTGTCGGTTCAGGCCCCCCCAGTCTCGGGCATCTGGGCCTGTGGAGAACTGGGAGAACTGGGGTTATTCTGGATCCACACCAGCACTGCAGTGATGAGGAGAACAAACTCCTCGTTTTAACATGAGCGCTGTAATGTTGTGTCTGTTATTTTATCATCATTGACAGACAGTTAGTTTGTCTTCGTAGGCCTATTTTAAAATAGATTTTATAAAAAATAAAAAATAAATCCATTTTAATTAAATTTGTAATAAGTTTTAGTGATTTTGTTGTGCATTTTTTGTAATTTTTATTAGTTTTTTAAAAACGTGTCTATAGTTTTAGTTTTAGTTATTTTAGTTTATTTTATGGAACTGAGAAATGCTATACCTTGGCAAATTGCTTAAATAAAATGTTTAAGGTTTTGTTAATACATTTTTTCAATAATTAGAATATTTTTCTTTAAGTGTAAGGGTTTATATATATATATATATAACATTTAATTTAATATGAACAAAAATATATTAAATATTGTTAATTTGTACAATATTTTTTTAAATATAGGCCTAGTTTAACATATTTTTTATATTGTTTAATATATATATATATATATATATATATATATATATATATATATATATATTTTTTTTTTTTTTTATTTTTTTTATTTGAAGTAACATAAATGTTTATGTATGTATATATATATATATATATATATGTGTATTTAATTTTAATATTTTTTATATTGTTTAATATATATAGTCTAATATATATATAGTCTATATATATATATATATATATATATATATATATATATATAACAATATAAAACATATTAAAATTAAATACATATATATATCTTTTTTTTATTTGAAGTAACAGAAATGTTTATATATATATAATATTTATTAACTTTTTATATTTTTAAATAAGTTTAATTTGTAAAAATATTTTTTAGATTTTTTTACAAATAACCCTGGTTTACCAAACCATTACCCCCAAACCTAACCATACCTCAAACCTCATTAGCTATAAATGTGGCATTTTCCAGAATAACATGTAGTTACACAGTAAATTCATAGTCTTGAGGGTATTTAATGTGAGCATATAGTTATGGCCAGCACTGGCTCTCATAAGAGGACAGATTGCAGACGCATCTCGTTAAAGTGAACATGACGAGAGCGGATGAGATTTGTAAAGTGTTCGGTACACACAGCGTTACACAAGCGCCCGTGACCCCGGATGTCCTTTCAGTGGAGTTGCATCCCTCAGCTGGGGGAAGATTAGGTGTGTGTGTGTGTGTGTGTGTGTGTGTGTGTATGTGTGTGTGTGTGTGTGTGTGTGTGTGTGTGTGTGTGTGTGTGTGTGTGTGTGTATGTGTGTGTGTGTGTATGTGTGTGTGTGTGTGTGTGTGTGTGTGTGTGTGTGTGTGTGTGCTGCCACGAAACAAGGGTTAAACCTCATCCAGCTCTCAATAATGCATGATTAATTAGCGGACTCTGAAAAATAGGGCGAAACTAAAAGAGAGACTGGAAACAGGAGAAGCACGATGTCCCAAAGGGGAAATATGCACACACACACACACACACACACACACACACACTCACAGTGCAAATACTGCAACAATCGGCTCTTTTGTACTGTTCGTCTGGTAAATCGTGACTCTGTCTTTGCAGCCACAAGCAAGTTATATGTAAGCTGAACAACAGTCACACACACACATATACACACATACATATCAGAGTTGATCTTATACTGGTTTGCCTAAAACAGGGTTTCGAACTGGTAGTCAGGGGCCGCTTAAAAAAAACTAATATATACAATACTGTATATTACAATTTTTTTTTTTTTTTAAGTGAAATATTTACATTTACTTATGTTGCAAAGACTCAGAAATCATGTGATGAATTGTGATTATTCTATTGAAAATCAAGTTGTGTTATATATACATATATATACGATAACCGATAATTCTTTATATATGAAAGCCGATAACCGATATATTGGCTGATAAATCTAAATCCAAATTTTTATGTAAATTTTGAGAGCCTGATTACAAAAGTCTCATCATGTCCCGATCACACAATAATGATGTTCTCATGATAATGTTATGAAGCCGATATGACAGACTTGCACTGCACATGTTGAACTTTACTGTATTTTCCTTTTTGAAGTGATTCAATCATATTTCAAAAAATTCAAAGCCATCATGTTGAACAGTGGCATCTGAAGTGTCTCAGCTGAAGGACATAATACATTATTTATCAGCTTTAATATATCGGACAAATTTTCTTATCGGAACGATAACATTAAAACTGATCATATATCAGCCGATACCGATATGGTGGCCGATATATACGTGCATCCCTAATATATAGATCACTGATTGGTCAGAGAGAATCGTCACTACCATTGTATTTGCGATACGAGACACCAAATCCGAACAAACTTCTTCATCTTGCAGTGAAAAATATCCTGACGCCGAGAATCAAGAACACCATTCCATCGATAAGCTGCATTGCTCCTGTGTTGTGCGTTTGCTTGTGTCGAGTTCACGATTATGCAAATGCGGCGCAACTGTAACGATCCGTCTATAATCCCACACACTCTGAGGCGATACTGAACTGGAGAAGCAAACCATGCCGTGGAAAAGAGCCAAAATTAATGTCAATCAAACAACAAAAGACAGAGAAAGAATCACTCACTCTCCTGACTGAATAACTTTTGTAGCTTTAACCAGGATTAATCCAAATGTAAATTCATTTATACAATACAAAGTGGGTCAAAAACAATGAAAACAATAACTTTTTTGCTTTTTTGTGGCAGGGCACGTAAAAATCTGATCTGGCCAGTAGAAAAAGATCTTCAGCGAGTTAGTCGAGTTAATCCGTGAGCCCGAGTTAGTCATGAGTTCAGGATCATTGTAACAAAACTGAAGGGCTTAAACACACAGGCAAACGAACTACGAAACAGGTGTGCTCTAATTCGTAACATACTTAGGCCCTGTCCCAAATGGCGCACTTCATGTGGACTTTCGGTAGGAAACATAGGAACAAAGACAAGTGAACTGAGGGGCAACTAAACATGGAAAACTTTTTAATGCGTTTTGGCCGTTCATTTACGCGATAACGGCATTTTGGGGCCTTACAACTTTTGAAATTGGGTTTTAAAGTACAATGATGAAATCGATACACTTATTGTCTCTGTGTAAATTACAAAAATGCAAATTTGTGAAAGCGGTGACGTCATGCTTCGTGTTCAGTCTATGTTCGTAGTGTTTCTTTACAAAGTGACATCGCCACCTACTGGCCTGACAGCAGAATACAGCGATTATAGTCGTTTTTGCGGATCCGTGTGAACGGGATTGTTTTGACAACGTTGTCGCCTGTACGTGAAAAACGCAAACGATAAACTTTTCCATTTTTGATACATACTTGTCGTGTAAATGTACCTTAAACGCCCATAAAGAAAATGAAAATGAAACATGACACACATCTAAATGTTACACAGTCATTATAAGATTATTTTGTTCACTTACATTTAAAAGTTTTTTTATATTTTTAAAGCCTTTGCTTTCTCTGAATTTGTCCTCTTTCCAAAAGTATAAAAACATGTGGTAATGGTTTTTTTTTTTTTTTCACCTCCTGCATCCATCCTGATATTGTTTAGTTTGAGTAATAAATGTCCGCTAGTGTTTTGCTGCAGAGGAACCCAACACTGATGACACGCAATCATTTATTAATATGCTGGAAAACTCTGAGAAAACGGAGCAGTTCTTTTATATACGAAGAGAACAGACGGACGAGTTTATGAACTGGGCCAGATATGACTCGTCCTGCGAAGTTTGCCTTTGTTTGTTTTCTCCTCCTTTTGGGAGAGATGAAATATTTATTCTTCCCTGCTCGACACAAGAGCTGTTTCCAGAACAGAAGAGCTCATATAGACGACGACACACTGACAACACTCTCTCTCTCTCTCTCTCTCTCTCTCTCTCTCTCTCCACTCCACACACACATGCATATCCACATATAGTTCTGCTAAATACTTTTAGCGACAAAACTAATCTTTTTTGAATGGAAGCTTGTCTCCGCCACAGAATAAAACATTTTAAAAGATAATTGCGACTTTTTATCTCACAACTGCGAGTATATCTCACTTCTGACTTTGCAAGATATAAAGTCGCAATTTTGACTTTTTTTCTCGCAATTGCGACTTTATATCTCGCAATTCTGACATCTTTTTCTAAGAATTAAGATCCAAGTCCAATTCTAAGGAAAAAAAGACTGACTTCTCTCACAATTCTGACTTTATAACATGCAATTGCAACAATTTCATGCAATTCGGACTTTATATCTCGCAATTACGTGTTCAGAATTGAATTGTGAGATGTAAACATGCAATTCGCTCCATGCACAAAATGGCGACCGTTGACGTTTCGAACTTGAGTGTGTGTGGGCCAGAACTTCCGGTGAAAACTTCCGGTGATCTGACAGCGAGAGCGAGAGACAACAGCGACCGAGGTCCATTACCACAGCGATATTTTTCACATTGAGTGTTTTTAGGATTCAAGAGAGGTGACTTGCCTTTCAGAGGGTGACAGCCTCAGCACTTCATTGTTGTGTGCCGTTATGTACCATGTCGTCACGTTATAACAGAGAAGTCAGCTTTCATGCATTCCCCGTTGACGCTGCGGAACGGGCATGAGTGGATACAGGAGATCCGGAGGGATGACTTCAACCCGACCAAATTTTTAAATGCATATAATTTTCAGTGTATTTCACCTGTGCGTTTCTATGCTTTCTATTACTGCATTTATTTTGTGCAAGTGAGATGAGTAAAGACCATCTGTTTAATAAATCATTATCTGTCTGGTGTTTATATGCAGCACATCCAGTATTTTACTACGTGTAGCCTAAAATATACACAAACTTACCCATACAATTTTTTGTGGTACCTACAGTTAAAAATGTAAAATATGTGATAATAATATTGATCGAGCAATTGATGTAAGTAAAAATATATGCGCAGAATTGAGAAAACAGTATTTATGGAGATAAATTGTAGGCAGCCTATCACAGGGCAAACATGTGAATGTTCACGGTGCATTTTATGCAAACAACTCTAATAGTTATAACTCTATTGGGTCATTGACGAATAAGGTTTTTAAAAGTGTAAAAAAAAAATAGAATGGAGATATAACTATATTTGAAACCATTTTTTAGTTTACTTAGTTTTTTTAGTTTAAGATTTTGTGGTTTGTACAATCAATTAACACTGTTTTTTGTCATTTTTTACAAGATGGAAAAAATGTCACCAAAAAAGTCATTTGGTTTAACCACTGATTTGAAAGTTAAAAACGGATCTGACATTGATGTTGAGATAGTATATAGTGTGTACCACAGAAGAAATTAAAACAAATTATCACTGATCTCATAAATGTAATCATTTATTGGACTACTCTAAACACTCCAACATATTCAAGTAAAACATTGCACAGGGAAAGGAGAAAAGTGGAAATGTAAAAAAAAAAGAGCCTTGTATTTGTATTATTGTAGTTCCTTTAGTTATTAAAAGCAATATTATTCCATTTAAATATTTACTATATCGGTTTTACCGAATGGCTTTTTGACACTTCAAAATCTTTAAAATACCTTTATTTGTAGTATAATATAATTAAAACCTTTTGTATTCAGTAAAAGAGATCAAGTTGTACTACCTTACATACTTTTGGATGTTATATATTTGTTTTTTATTATTATTAAGGCCTTTGGCCAAAAAAAAATGACCCGTCACGTCATTGACCCAGAAAAAAAGTCAGATTTCAGTTTCAGTTTATTTCTCATCATTGCGACGTTATATTTCACAATTCTGACCTTATAACACACAATTGAGACTTTATAACACACAATTCTGACTTTATAACACAAATGCAACGTTATATCTCACAATTCTGACTTTATAACACACAACTGAGACTTTATATTCTCTGAGACTCTGCTATTCTCAATATATATGTTGCCGCTTGGAAATATTATAAGAAAACATGGAATTAATTTCCACTGTTATGCTGATGACACTCAATTATATATTTCATCACGACCAGATGAAAACAATAAATTATCTAAATTGACAGAGTGTGTTAATGATATAAAATACTGGATGACGTGTAATTTTCTGCTATTAAATTCAGATAAAACGGAGGTATTACTTATTGGTCAAAAAAACTGCCCACAAAACCTCTTACAATACAACTTTACTTTAGAAGGATGTCCTGTTACTTTATCCACTACAGTAAAAGACCTGGGTGTTATATTAGACCGCAACTTGTCTTTCGAAAATCATATTTCATATGTTACAAGAACAGCCTTTTTCCACCTTAGAAACATTGCTAAGCTACGTAATATGCTATCTGTTTCTGATGCAGAAAAGTTAGTTCATGCATTCATGACCTCGAGACTAGATTACTGTAATGCTTTATTAGCTGGTTGTCCTGCATCCTCAATAAACAAGCTACAGTTAGTCCAAAATGCAGCTGCTAGAGTTCTTACTAGATCGAGGAAATATGATCATATAACACCTATTCTATCATCTCTACATTGGTTACCTATAAAGTTCCGTATCAATTACAAAGTATTACTAATGACCTATAAAGCCCTAAATGGCTTAGCTCCTGGGTATTTAACGGAACTTCTATCACCCTATAATCCATCGCGCTCTTTAAGATCACAAAATTCGAGGCAACTGGTCATTCCTAGGATATCTAAGTCCACTAAAGGAGGGAGAGCATTTTCACATTTAGCTCCTAAACTGTGGAATGGCCTTCCTGATATTGTTCGAGGCTCAGACTCGCTGTCCCAGTTTAAAACTAGATTGAAGACGCATTTCTTTAACCAAGCATTCACATAATATTTACCTTTTATACTACAGGTGAATCAGAATGAATGCATTATTGTTATGAACAGCAGCTACGCTAATTATTTTCCTTCTGCTTTTCTTTTGTTATCTCGGGACGCTAGTCCCGAGGTAAATACAGATTGTCAGCTCCAGTTTGTATCCAGCCTCCCATGGAAACTACAGATGCCCCAACACCCGTGCAGAGACGACTCGAAGCCTGTGAAGAGACGACTCGACGCTGGCGATATGTTTATGCCCTAAATTATTGCATGTTTAACTAACTGTATTTTTCTATGTACAATTATGCCCTAAATTAATGCATGTTTAACTAACTATTTTTTTTCTATGTACATTTCTGAAATGCACTTTCTGTAAAGCTGCTTTGAAACAATATGTATTGTGAAAAGCGCTATACAAATAAATTTGAATTGAATTGAATTGAATTATATCACACAATTCTGACTTTATAACACATAATTGCGACTTTA
>CM040831.1:1617500-1645000 GCA_022828995.1 Vimba vimba | reverse complement strand
CTTTGATCACAGGAATTAATTACACTTTACTATATATTCACATAAAAAACAGTTATTTTACATTATAATAATATTTCACTGTTTTTACTGTATTTTTGATCATATAAATTAACCATTGGAGAGCAGAAGAGACGTTTATTAGTTATCAGACATAATAATTACACTAATTATTGACTTATAGGCATCAACACACTTTTAATATCAGTGCATCTCTATGAATATATTACACTTTACTATATATTCACAGCTGTTTTAAACGGTATTTTACTGTTTTTACTGTATTTTTGATCAAATAAATGCAGCCTTGGTGAGCTGAGCATATACATATATATATAACCTATATACAGTATAAGTTACTCTGAAAATATCAATTAATTACTAGCAACTAATTACATTTTTATTAGTTTAATTGGTTTATTAGTGTATTAACAGTGTAATTAGATTACTGTACTATTACTTTCTCTAAAAAGTATTGCATTACTTATTACTAATTACTTTCTAAATCCCATATCAACCTCAACCAGCAAACAATACACACACACACACACACACACACACACACACACACACACACACACACACACACACACACACACACACACACACACACACACACACACACACGTCTAAGTACAAGAGTACAGTATATATGTGTGAAATATGATTTTGTCTCTAGCATGCAGGAAACCTCAGAGCTAAAAGAAATGATCTGATCTCTACAAATGTTCTACTTAGATTTAATGGTGAGTTTAATTGAACGTACGTGTGCATTATATGGCCTTTCTAGTGTTGCTCTGCCCAATATTCTCCTCACATCATCATCATCATCATCATCATCATCAACGGCCTGATCCGCCTACTGTGAGTCAGTGCTGGAAGAGCTTCATTCCAGTGTCTTCTCCTCCTGAACCCGGACAGACTCACTGGAAGGGAGTGCATTCTGCTCATTCTTCAGTGACAGAACACACACATGACCTTGTGGAAACACTGATGCTGGAATGCAGAACGGCTGCTCTTTCTTTACACCCGTTCCTGAAATAACTGAGTGTGTCGTGAAGAGAGACGAAGGTGTGTGAGCCGTGACACCATCATCAGGGAGGAGCACCAGTGTGTTGAGAGTTCAATATTTACTGTTGCTATGCGACCGTGTCTATATCATAGTGTTTCGTTTTTATGTCACAGACCAAAAGTCTTTCTACTATAACGATTTATGCAGGTTTGGTCCTCACTGACTTTCTTTCTGCTATGGAACAGCAAAGAACATATTTGGTAGCCAAACAATTTTGGTGACCATTGACTTTCATTGTATGAGCAACTCAAAAATACCTTCTTTTGTGTTTCACAGGAGAAAGAATGTCATGCACTTACACTGTATTTCTGTCTTGTTTTCCAGCTTAAACATCTAAACATTCATAAATCAAGATACATTTACTGGAGAAGCAAAATTATGTCAGATAATCAGTTGTTTTCTGATCAAATTTTTTGCTTAAACAAGAACAAATATCTGCCGATGGGGGCAGAAAAAGGATCTTGTTTTTTGTTTTGAATTAAGTAGATTTTTCTGACCACATTGACAGATGTTTGTTCTCATTTTAACACAAACTCACATCATTTTTAGAGAACAAGACTTCATTTTCCTTCTCAAAAATGTCTACCTGACTTCAGAATGTTTAGATACTTCTATTGGAAAACAAGAAAAATATACTGAGGAAGAATGTCATTGTTGCATTGAGTAAATGATCACATTATGTGCCTTCGCGGTCAAACGTGACGAGGCCTTGAAATGTAACTTTTTTTTTCTTCAGGAAAATCAATGTAATACATTTTTGTTCGATAACAAATTTTAATTATTATTTCGAATTTTGAGGAGATTATATGATACTATGTAATATTTATACCTTTTTTAATGAGCTATTTTTCCATTAAAAGTACGATTATTTTTTTTTTTAAGGAGCTTGCAATAAATCCAATATCTCAGATTAACATATCTGAATCATGTCCATGATTTGTGTGTGGGTTCACATAGCAACTACAACAAAAGACACCAAATTTCATCCCATTCCGATCAAGCGAAACATTAAAAAAATGTAAAAATGTGACATTTTTTGGTCAGTTCTGATTGAACAGGCCCGAATAAGCTACAATGAAACAAAATATTGATGTTGGATAAGGAAAGCATAACTTTTTTGATACAAACTGCCTCACATAGAGCTCAAATGACAGTGTTTGGGTTCCTAAGTGACATGCATTGTTTTTAATTCCACAAAGACCGTAGAGAAAGGCCGTCAGGTCACATTTCAGTATCAGCAGTCACTGTAATCCACGAAGGTTGTAATAAGCAGGCGTGTGATTGGCTGAGTCTGTCGTTTCTCCTCCCACTGCCTTTCTCTGAACTTTGAACGCTCACAATATCCCTGCTAAGCAAATTAGCTTATCCTGACTACCCAGTTTAGAAATCTGCAGTCATTAGCATGTTCCTCTCTCTCTGTAATCAGGCCAATAAGAAAATGTTGCTTAGACAAACAGCAGAGATGGGACTACCTTTATTTCTGCTTAACCCCAGAGCAGAACTTGCTTATGAAACAGAATAATCTCGACTTTTAAACGGTATTGTGAGCCTGGAATCACTTCCCAAATGTCTTAAGCTATTAAAGATACAATGGCTGAAGAGAGCAATATTCCTCTGCTTTAGTGTTGCTGATCCTCGTCCATATGCTATAAGCTTATTGTGTGCACAGCTTATAATAATTCATGACGACGACAAAAACCTTAAACCTTAAACCCCTGGTGTATGGGAGCTTGTCTTACTCGACCAATGAAATATGAGATCAACATACTATTCCTGATCCTATAGAAAAAGCAACACAACACGGCTGTATCACGTTACAATATATGCAGGACAGATGAATAACTGGGTTTTGATTTACAATGTTAAAATTATATTTTGACTTTTGTATTAATAAATAACTTGCATGTTTATTTAGTCACATGCACTCATCGTCATATGTTCTTCAAAAGCAATGTATTGTGCATATTGCATAACTTTAAATGTCACAACAAGGTATGACCACAGAAATGAGCAGGCTATACACTGAGTTTATTGCCTTAACAAAACATATAGATAATATGACATGCTAAATAACAAATCTTACTCTTTTTTTCTCTAAAAAGTCCATTTTAAATCCATAATATTTGGGTATGTGGCGTATTTACATGACATTATAAATAACATTTGTTTGTTATACACTCTGCACATACTGAAATAACTAGTGTTTGCATTGATGATGACGAAAGCACGGCCAGCCAATAGCATCTGAGTATTTTTTCACGCAAAACACACAAGGGCAGATTACACCTCAGTGGACAAATGACCAGTGTCACTCCGCTCTGTGCTAGTGCTTTGCTCTTAATAGAGCCTACTTACTTATTTATTTATTTATTTATTTATTTATTTATTTATTTATTTATTTATACCTTCTTATCTGCTTAATATGTCTGAAATTATTAACGAGATTCATTATTCAGAACCTTTAATCTGGCTTCATGATAATGTCAACAAAAGCTGCAGAGAGACTGTTTAAACGATAGGCTGTTAACAGCACTCTGTTATGAGGTGTCTCGATAAATCAGATTAACATAATAAAGCATGCAGTATTATTGTGTTTATATCTCCACAGTGTGTGGGAGGAAAACACTTAAAACATAACTAGAAACGCCAGCCGTGAATGTATTTTTCGTTTATTGGTCGAGGGACGGGTCCCTTTGATTATTGACGTTAGAGCAAAGCCAATCAGCGCGGAGAATTCGGAGGCAAATATATGACGAAGGCGCGTTCGTCCAATCGTGAGCGTCGCTGGGGTTTTGACCTCTGAAAACCGCATCACCGCCCCCAACCTGTCCGTGGCGGAGGAGCGCTATAAAGGAGATCCAGTCAGGAGTTTAAAGGGCAGAGTTGTAAAAACTCCCAGGCAGTGGGGAGTCGGATTGCTTGACGACAGACTCCAAAAAAATAACACAATTACCCGAAGAACAAACAAGTAATCCTATTAATGCAACCTAAGTGGAATAATCTTTTCGATAACTGAAGCGGAAGCCCAACCCTGAGAGAAAAATACGGTCGTTTAATGTAAGTATTTTTGGCATTGAACATTCGTAATGTGTCGTTTCGCTGAGGGTTAATGCATATATATCGTTGTATCTCAATGTCACTGCCTTAAAGCTGTAGTTTAACTCAAAAATAATGTTGTTTAAACCTCGGTGGAACACAAAAGGAGGCGTTAGGCACAATGACAGCGTCCATTCACTTGTATGGTATGGAAAGAAAATGCATTATAAGTCAATGGTCGAGGCTGTCAGTCCCTAAAATCATCGTTTTGTGCTCCTGGAAAAGATCGCATGTCGTTTTGAAGGCAAGTGTAATATATATTTGAGTGCGTTGTCGCTTTAAGAAACCGCTTAACTCAAATGTTGGTTGTCTGCTTGGATTGAGACCTTGGATGTGCTTGATAAACGGTGGCTTTTTCATCATGAATTCGTTTAATTTAGCCTGCGATCATGTGAGTGTGTTCACGCTGTCTGTGTCATGAATCCCAAAACATTTACAGTGTCAAAGTTCATTCAAATCCACATTTTGATTCGTCATTTATATTGTTAGAGGCTTATCCAAAGCGATTGAGCTGATCTGTTTACGGTTTTGCAGTCATTTCAACACGTCGTCCAGAATATTCCCATCCATATTCATAATAATAATGGCAGTGTCTCATTTGAATCGAACGCTCGTTTGCAACGCAATAACCTACGTCTGTTTTTGTCGGATTTACGATCCCCAAACGCACTATTTTACGCATATGTTTTCCTCGATTCGTGTCTTAACCACTGAATATCAAAGCTCCTGGTTGTATTATCGAATGTAAGCCTGCCTTTATAATTCTATGTGTACAATAGATTACTAATTCGCCCAGGGCTACACACCCCGAGCAGGGCGACACGCTATTGGTCGCGATCTTCGGGAAATCCGATCGCCGATCTGTTGCGCAATGTGTCGCATTGTGTTCAAACGCCCTATATTCACATAAAGGCGTTTTTACGCAACAGTTGACGGAATAAAGTAGGGAAGAGAATCCGTGTTATGTAATCTCCATTGAACAGTGGTTTTCAATCCTTTAGATGCCACAGACCCCCAAACGTGATCATCCTCGTGCGAGGGACCCCCAGATAGATAGATAGATGGATAGAATTTATACTGTGAAAGAATTCAAAATAAATGGGAATATTTTTATAGTAACCTACTGCACTGCTTATTTAAATATAATTTATATTTAATACATTTTCTTATTCAAAGAGTTAGTTCACCCAAAAATGGAAATTATCCCATAATTGGCTTGCCCTCAAGCTATCCTAGGTGTATATGGCTTTCTTTTTTCAGCCAAAGACGGAGTTATATTAATAAATATCCTGACTCTTCCAAGCATTATAATGGGAGTGAATGGTACCTGAGATTTTGAAGCTCAAAAAAGCACATCCATCCATCATCATAACTGTAATCCACACGACTCCATCTTTATAACTTTATGAACTATAGTCACTGGCTTCCGGTAATGGCCGTATGTGAGTCTAGTTCTGGCAGAAGAGTGACCTCTGACCCGACGCATGACCTCTGACCCGATGCATGTAGGATGAAGGTGTAACGTTGGCTCAGGTGAGAGTCGACGACCTTGTGCGGTTCAAACAAACTCAAGCTCCACCCACATTTCTCTTTAAAAATTCTTGCTTTAGACTTCTAATTCGTGAGCAGTGTTTTGTTTTGCTCTATCCTCTGTGCCTCCGCATTCGTCAATACGGCATGTGTCGGGTCAGAGGTCATGCGTCGGGTCAGAGGTCACTCTTTAGCTGGAGCTAGACTCACATACTGCTGTTACACCCAGTGATTACAGTTAATATAAGATTTTTTAAGATATAAATATGCATATTTCTTTTACAAAAACATGGCTTCGCTTCAGAAGGCCTTTATTAACCCCTGGAGTCGTATGGATTACTGTTATGATGGATGGATGTGCTTTTTTGGGGGGTTTCAAAATCTCAGGTACCATTCACTCCCGTTATAAAGCTTGGAAGAGCCAGGATATATTTTATTTATTGTGTTTCTTCTTTCAGCCAAAGTCATAATACACTTAGGACGGCTTGAGGCGAGTAAAAATACAGGATAATTTCCATTTTTGGGCGAATTAACCCTTCAAGCAAACTTATTTGCATGTTTTTCTCTAAACTTCCCAGCACTCCTTTAAAACCCCAGGCCTACGATATGCAAAACGCAACGGATTAAGCAAATTTAACCCGATTGTATCGCTCAAAACCATTTTACTTGTGTCTCAGTGATTTATGAACAGCATTTGTGGCCTTTAATGAACGTCTGCCACTCCATCAGTAGTGTTTTTATGTAGGCTGTGATTGAATAGCTCATGGTTTATTGCTCTTCACAGCTGAATACCTTGCCTCTCTTTCCCCTTCAAGGAGATTTTCCAGTGGATCAACAAGCGTTTCCTCGTCCGCCAGCACCGATCGCTACTGCCTTGGAGGTTTTTACAGCACTCGAGTATAAAGACGGCACAGACGAACAGCTATGCAGCTTGAAATCCAAGTAGCGCTGAACTTCATAATTTCGTACCTGTACAACAAACTCCCACGACGACGAGTCAACATATTCGGCGAAGAGTTGGAGAGGCAGTTGAAGAAGAAATACGAAGGACATTGGTACCCAGACAAGCCATACAAAGGATCCGGGTTTAGGTGTATACATGTGGGCGAGAAAGTAGATCCGGTCGTTGAGGAAGCAGCCAAAGAAAGCGGGTTGGACATCGAAGACGTTCGGAACAACTTGCCTCAGGATCTCAGCGTTTGGATCGACCCTTTCGAGGTTTCCTACCAGATCGGCGAGAAGGGAGCGGTTAAGGTGCTATACGTGGACGATAACGGCGAAAACGGCTCTGAGTTGGACAAAGAAATCAGAAACAGTTTTAACCCGGAGGCTCAGGTCTTCATGCCAATCACTGATCCAGTGGGCGTGTCCTCAGAGTCGAGTTCGCCATCGCCGCCACCGTTCGGCCAATCGGCATCCGTTAGCCCGACTTTCATGCCACGATCCAATCAGCCTTTAACTTTCACCACCGCGTCCTTCGCCGCCACCAAGTTTGGCTCCACCAAGATGAAGAACGGTGGGCGTAACGGTGGAAAGGTTTCCCGCAACTCTCCCACCAACCTAGGCCTGAACGTCAACAACCTAATCAAGCAAAAAGCCATTTCCAACTCCATGCATTCGCTCTATGGATTCGGCCTTGGAAGTTCGCAGCAAAAAGCATCAGCTTTGTCTCCTAACGCCAAGGAGTTCGTGTTCCCAAACCTTCAAGGACAAGGGAGCTTCCCGAGCGAGAACGCCATCAGCCCTCAGCCGTACAGCAATGCCTTCGACGTGTTCACCGCGTACGGGAACATCAACGACAAGTCTCTCATGGATGGCTTGAGCTTCAGTCTGGGAAACATGCAGTATTCAAACCAGCAATTCCAGCCAGTCATGGCTAACTAACGGGAGGATTGTCGGCAAAAGGAAAACGCAAGGCAAAGACGCACAACTGTGGATGTGGAAATCGAAGATCTTTATTATTAGTCACTGATAAGCGCATGAGCCCAAGGGTGTTTTGTTTTATTTTATTTTATTTCTTCCTAATCTCTTTTTATGCCCCCTTGAGTTTGTACTGAAAAGCTTGTGTTACACACACACACTCACACACATACACGCAGCTTGGTCAACACGCGTCAATGTTTTCTTTTCCTTTTTTGCCAATAAAGCAAAAAAACGATTTTTTTTATAACCTTTTGGAGAAAAAAAAAATACTTTAAAACATTGGTAAAAAAAACATACAAACACAGAAGTTCAAGTTCTGGCCTCTTACAGTATTTTAAAAGTTGGTTAGACTTGGCTGATTTTTAAGGAATTGGCACTAATGCATATATATCTGGGGTTACGTGGTCTTTTTTCTAATTGTATAATTTAATTGAGTACAGAGTTTGTAAAATATCAGAGTATATATATTGTTTCTACAACATGGTATTGCATTTATATCTTTTTACTACTCCAGTGATCTGTGATGGCTGCAGAAGCTTTATGTTATAATATATTTTGTTTTTTTTTTTGTCTTTTTTTGTCTTTCTTTTTTTTTAAATTGTTAAAGAAATTCATCTTTAAAAAAAAAAAAAAAAAAAAAGATAAATTCTAAAGATTGTGTACAGAATATTCCTTAGTGTTGGAATTTCAGTGTAGGAATATTTGCTTTTTTGAAACAAAAAGAGTTGTATTTTCTGTTAAGAGTTAAACAGATTTTTGCTATATTATGATGGACAATGTAATCGTATATATTAATTTTGTACCTACATTGTGCAATACTTGATAAAATATGGTATAACAAAGTATTTTGAGTCAGTGTCTTACATGTCAAGAGGGACTGAAATAGTTTATATTAAGTTTGTATTAAAATGCTTGAAATATGCTTGTCTTATTTTTGTTTTTCTTTTTTTATTTGACATTTGCACCCTGGCCTTTTTCAATAAAAGACAATTTAGGCAAGAATACCACTGGTCGTCTTTTCTTTTTTCCGTCAATTCTTCATGAATATCTCAACATGAGTGATATCTGTGTTTTTACGGTGACCTAATTTGACACATTTCAACGCGCCAAGACTTTTAACAAGGTGAGAAAATGATTCAGATTCAAAATGTTTGCCAAATCTGAAGCACAAAATGGCTTCTAGTAAGGAAGAACGTGTAAAATTCTTATTAGAAAGCGACCTTCTTCCTCCTTTAATCCTGCTGTACTAAACATGGACTGGAGCCAATAATGACCCAAAAAATGTTGTCTTGCAGAATCTTTCTTTTGGACACAATGAAAACCTGCCCTGCTGACTTCATTTTCTATACATTTAGCAAATTCCAAACATTGCAGTGCATGAATGAGTGTCTACATTCAGCGAGGTGTGGCACAGGTGACCTTTAAAAGATTAATAATCACTTTTGCTGATTCACTGTCTATGTCATAACTAAAACCAAATGGCATTTCCTCTCCGAACTGCGTATGATTTTCGACCATGTTAGAAGTCGTGTCCCAAACGTGGTAAAGGTTGAACACAAATCACTCGTGCTCCCTCTTATTGCATTGCTGTTGAGAGGCTTATTGCTGTTGTGGACGCTGCAATTAAGCTTCAAATGGACACTTTGTTTTTGCAGCTGAAGTGCAAAGCCTGTGTGAGATCATGGCCTTCACAATGTGCGCTTGTTTATTTTTAATACTGCAGCTCGAGCCTTCGCTGATGCCAGCGTGGACGCAGATAGAGCTCCATCTGCTTATCTCAAGTATGTTTTGGCAGCGTGAATTATTTTGGTAGCAACTTAAGCATATCACATGTTTGTCTTCGAGGTGGATGATGTGTTTGTGTAGTGTGTACTATAGGCTTGACAGGTTTGGTTGAAGAGATAAGAGATAACTCCAACTGTTATTGTCTGGCGTGACTCCAAACCTGTAGGGTATAGGATATATATGTTAAAGGGCAGAAAAGAAAAGAAAAGATCTGGAATATTGCAATGGAAAATCCAACATAATTCATAAATATGAGGAGCATTCCAGGCCATATTGAAAGCATTTCCTGAGATTGTAAGAAAGTGCGTAAATATAAATATATATATGTATATATATATGTATATATATATGTATATATATATATATATATACAGTACCAGTCAAAGGTTTGGAAACAGTACTATTTTTAATGTTTTTGAAAGAAGTCTCTTATGCTCATCAAGCCTGCAGTTAAAAAAAAACAAAAACAAAACAAAACAGTAATATTATGAAATATTATTACAATTTAAAATAATGGTTCTCTTTTTTAATATACTTTAAAATGTAATTTATTTTTGTGATGCAAAGCTGAATTTTCATCAGCAAGTACTCCAGTCTTTGGTGTCTTATGATCCTTCAGAAATCATTCTAATATGATGATTTATGATCAATGTTGGAAACAGTTGTGCTGCTTAATATTTTTTTTATAACCTGAGATACTTTTTTCAGGATTATTTGATGAATAAAAAGTTAAAAAGAACTGTATTTATTTAGAATAGAAATCTTTTGTAACAATATACACTACCGTTCAAAAGTTTGGGAACAATAACTATTTTTTTTTTAAGAAATTAGTACTTTAATTCAACAAGGATGCGTTAAATTGATAAAAGGTGATGGTAACGATTTATAGTGTTAGAAATGTTTTTATTTTGAATAAATGCTGTTTTTATGAATAAATGCTGTTAACGTTTTACTCATCAATGAATCCTGAAAAAAGTATTCCAAAAAAATATATTAAACAGCACAACTGTTTCCATCATTGATAATAACTGAGTATCAAATCAGCATATTAGAATGATTTCTGAAGGATCATAAGACACCAAAGACTGGAGTACTTGCTGATGAAAATTCAGCTTTGCATCACAAAAATAAATTACATTTTAAAGTATATTAAAAAAGAGAACCATTATTTTAAATTGTAATAATATTTCATAATATTACTGTTTTTTTTAGTTTTTAGTTTTTTTTTAACTGCAGGCTTGATGAGCATAAGAGACTTCTTTCAAAAACATTAAAAATAGTACTGTTTCCAAACTTTTGACTGGTACTGTATATATATATATATCAAAAAAAATATGTTCCTCTGTATTTTTATCTTGTTTTCCAGTACAAATATCTAAACATTCTTAAATCAAGATACATTTACTTGAGAAGCAACATGATTGAAGATATTATGTTTTGTTTTCTGAAGTGTTTATGCTTAAAATGAGAAAATAATGTCTGCCAGTGGGGTCAAACTCATACATTTTTCAGTAATATCTTCATTCATTTTGCTTCTCCAGTAAATGTATGTTGATTTCAAAGAATGTTTAGATATTTGTACTGGAAAACAAGACCATTTGTTTGCAATGTAGATGAACTTTAGACAGTTTCCAGCCTCCTTCTGATCCATCGCCAGTGTCTTTAAAAGGGAATTATTCTATAGTAAAGCACAAGCATTCCAACGTTGTTTTGGAAAAATCTGTTCTGGCACACGGACAGACCTTAGTCAGTGCCATTCTGAAGGCAGTGCCAAGTCACTTTACCACAACAGAAGGATCTTTCCCAGCAAGCTCTTCCAGAGACACACTGTACTCTAGTGAAAGTACTTCATCAAGGTCAGTAACGGGTCAGAATCTGGGCACAGTCAGATCTTAATATACTGTGCGTGCCTTTTCATCGCCAGTGTCCATCTAAACACACAACACAACGCACTCACAGAATCCGGAAAATCACTGGCAGTGTGAATGAACCAAAATCAAACGATCCCTGGATTACACATTATCCGTGTATTTTCCGGAATGTCTGTGTGAAAGGGGCTTTATTTGAGTGCAGATACTACTGGTCAAACATTACTCTGTTACAAGTAAAAGTTGTTAAGACAGATTTTTACTGAAGTAAAAGTACAGAAATACTCGTTTTTTAAAAGTACTTAAGTATCAAAAGTAAAAAGTAAATGTCAATGCATTTTATTATTGTTGCATTGTTGTATGTAATACTTACAGTACCTTATGCCTCTGAAGCAACCTAGTGAATAATACTAGTTTGTAGTATCTGTGGAAATAGAAGCTTTTATAATGTTATAAAACCTATAGACCTTATGTAGCCCCGCCCCTTTTCAGCGCTGCGCTCGTTGTCTTTTGACTTCCGGTCTGTATTTTCACAGCGATCTTGCATATTTATGAATGAACGGCTCGTTTTAAAATCTTCCCGATCTACTGACATTTGTTAAGACATCTGCTTTAAACATTACAGTCCTCATGATAACTTTCGTTAAATTTACATTAATTAAATCCACTTCAAAAGCTAATTACTCCTGGACTGCAATTGAAATATCCTACAGAGCCGCCGCAAAAACGGAAGTTCAAAGACAATATTCTAAAGATGGCGGCGCCCTCGTTTCTCTGGCGCATAAGGTCTATAGAAATTAAACAACTGAAGTGACAAAAAAAAAAAAAAAGAGCCATGATCACTTTCAATATTTTTTTATTTAACAGTCCTACCACCCAAACAAAATAAGTACACATCTATGTGTATCCATTCATGCACATTTGAATCAAGTGGTCTATAAAAAATTTCCATGGATGCACCTTCGTTTATTTTGCCACCAGTTGATTAGTGTTCAAATGATTGGAAATCGCTGAACTTCACGACACGTGACACTCCAAGAGTGATCACTGATAGGCTGTCTGTCATCACCGTTTAGAGATGGGAAAAAAATCCTCCCCTGATTTTACTACTCTCTACTCGAGGACCTTGACAGAAATGCAGTGGAGTAAAAAGTATGATATTTGACTTTCAAAAGTAGTGAAGTTAAAGTAAAAAGTTTACAGAAAATAAGAAGTACAGATACTCAAAAATTGACTTAAAGGGCTAATGCTACCGCTAACCCGGACGTCGACGTCACTTTAGTGAGTTGAGAAAAGCATGTAAAAGTCCTGCAGAAAGTGATGCATAAGGATGAAGTGTAACGACAGATTATTATTTTTTTCCGAAGTTTTAACAACTTAGTGTTAACTAATAATTGTTGCAAACTGGTGCTACCAACAAAATATTAGTGCATTCCTGGAACTGGGCGTCGTTACACTTCATCCTTATGATCGCTTTCTGCAGGACTTTTACATGCTTTTCCCAAACCCCTGAAGTGACGTCGACATCCGGGTTAGCGTATGGCATGAGCCATCAGGCTAGTGTTATTTAAATAAACTCCTAATTACAAACTTTCCAATGCCTCATTTTATGAGTACAGAACCTATTTGTGCTATTGTAGAAGTTTGGTCCATTCTGGGCATTATTAGTGGAGTAATTTACCAGATACAGCCTTGGATCCATTAGCGCCTGCACTAAACCATCCGGCTGATCTCTCTAAATAAGTTCTAACTTTAATAATGTTCAACCAAGGGGAGAAAAGGCTTCTGGGGGGTGTTTGGCTCGAGGTCATGGTGCAAAGGACCCTCGGTTGATTTTACTCCGAACCATCCCTTTAAGTATAGTACTCGAGTAAATGTACTTCGTTACTGTCCACCTCTGTGTGAAACACATTGCCACATTAAGTGTTATTCTCAGAGGTGTTTTTCCTCTAGTCTTAGGTGGAGTCTTGCTCTTATCTGCGTGAAGTTCAACACCCTCGGGAAAAATGTGTGGCATCCGCATGAGGAAGAGCTTGAAAGTCAGGAACATCTGGTTAAAAATACTGGATTTCATTTTATAAACTTACATCCTGTAAGATTTCTGTGTGATCCCAAAAAATAGCATGCTTCCCCCCCATCATTTGTTCATGCTCATCTCAGGTGATTATACAGTCAACATTTGAAGCGGATCAAAACCTTTCATCAAAGTTATATTTTGAACAATACTCGTTCTTGTCTTAGGACAACTTTGATGAACTGTTTTATCCACTGTATATAGTTCATACTGCTAATAGATACACAGACTGTTGTGAGTAAGATTTGCTGCTGCATGAATAGGCAGGTGGAGCTGGGGAGGTGGAGCTGGGGAGGTGGAGCTGGGCAGGTGGAGCTGGGGAGGTGGAGCTGGGGAGGTGGAGCTGGGCAGGTGGAGCTGGGGAGGTGGAGCTGGGCAGGTGGAGCTGGGCAGGTGGAGCTGGGGAGGTGGAGGTGGGGAGGTGGAGCTGGGGAGGTGGAGCTGGGGAGGTGGAGCTGGGGAGGTGGAGCTGGGCAGGTGGAGCTGGGCAGGTGGAGCTGGGGAGGTGGAGCTGGGGAGGTGGAGCTGGGCAGGTGGAGCTGGGGAGGTGGAGCTGGGCAGGTGGAGCTGGGCAGGTGGAGCTGGGGAGGTGGAGGTGGGGAGGTGGAGCTGGGCAGGTGGAGGGGTTCAGAGGAAACACTCAACCAGACTATTTGAATGTTGAGCAAGCGATCTCATTGGCTGCAGGATCAGCAGAGGCCAATCAGATTTTCATTCAGAGTTTCATGACTGAACTACATATATCTTAGATATCGCAGTGTATTTCACCCTTCCTGGAAGAAACTTAAGTTAATAAACCTATTTAAACAGTTTTTTCTTTCTTTTCTACTTTTATTTTTTCATACTTCTCAGACAGCAACATAGTGTCGGCCCAGATCCGATGTGTTGGATCCGCATGTACCGGATGTGGCCCGGATGTGGGCCGACACTATGTTGCTGTCTTGGTTGAATGCAAAATGCTAATGAAGAACCAGACTGAATTTTTCCATTGGAATTGATTGGCTTGTGAAAAGTGGGTGTAAACGGTGGTGAAATTATGTTTGTTTATTTATTGATTGATTTGAATAATGCACTAAATATTAGATTAGATTTAAGATATTTTAAGACATTCGTGATTATATTATCACACAGATCTTTATATAAAGTTGGATATATACGTATTTATACGCATAGAGTATGTGTGGAAGCTTATTTACGCTACGGAATAAAAAATAAAAAAGGTAATTGCGACTTTTTACTCGCAATTACGACTTTATAACTCACAATTGTGAGTTTATATCTCACACTATTTTTCTTGTAATTCCAAATTTATATCTCACATTTCTG
The DNA here is from genome assembly GCA_022828995.1 of Vimba vimba. Classification (NCBI taxonomy): domain Eukaryota; kingdom Metazoa; phylum Chordata; class Actinopteri; order Cypriniformes; family Leuciscidae; genus Vimba; species Vimba vimba. Next base: position 1,630,329 of record CM040831.1, on the reverse strand, counting down.
ACTTTTTTTCTTAGAATTGTGCGATATAAACGCACAATTTTTTATTCTGTGGCCGAAACATGTTTTATAGTATAGTCACATAAATTGATATATACTCAACTGCTTGATTGTTTATATCGTCCCAAAATGTAACTATATCATCGTCTCTAGGGTTTGAAGATGTTAAGATATTATAAACATTAACATCACAATTTTCTGTAAAGCTGCTTTGAAACAATGTGTATTGTGAAAAGCGCTATATAAATAAGAAGCTGTTTACACAACACCGTTTTCAACTAAAAACGTAAAAAATGTCTGCATTTTGGTTGTTGTTTACACGACAACATGTTTTGGGCGCCTGAAAACACAAACTTTTGAAAAAACATGTTTCAAAGTGCACGTTTTTGAAAATGGTCTCCGTGTAAATGACAAAAACGATGACGTCGATCTATAGTGTTTCATCGCCATCTACTGGCCTGGCAGCAGAATACAGCGTTTTAGTCATTTTCGAGGATCCGTGGAAATGGGGATTGTTTTGACAATGGTGAAACACTTCTCCGTTTTAAGTGCAAACATACCCTAAATTTGACTTGACCTGAAGAATAAATAATCTTAAGAATAAAATTAAGCATGTAGCCTATTGAGAAACTAAATAAGCTCAATGATTTCATAGACGATACTGAGTCTGGGTTAGACTCAGAATCAAGGTCTTGTATGTCCTTCAAACACTTCATTTTAATACTGATTCATCTAGAAGCACTATGCCACACATAACTAGATCTTTCTCAAAAACACTCCCCCACAAATTTCAGGCCCGATTAAAGCAGTGTATGCTGTGACGTAAGCATCATTCATTCCTACAGATGGCTTATAGTTCAGCTCATAACGCTTAGTGGGTAATAGGGCACAATAGTAGAGCTCAAAACGACTCTGACAAACCCTCTTACACAATGAAAGACAAGCGTCGCTCTTAGGCTGATGGAGTGTGTTTGCGGTGATCGCTGTGTCCTCTGGTGCATCTGTGGCGCTTCTCTTCGCCGGTCCCCGAGGTGTTCGATGTTCCTGTGTAATTTCATCTCCAGTGCCTCCCTGCAGCTCTCACACATAAACATTTGCACTTATAGTGGGAAGCTGCAGCACAATTCGCTCTCTCATCTCGCAGCGTGGCTCTGGAGAGATAAGACGATGTTTGTTTTGGCATTTGAGAACCCGTAGTAACTTACACATTAGCTGATATGTTTGTGTACTGAAAGTGTGTGTACCAAGCGCTGATCACGTATCGACGTTGGTTAGATTTCATTATCAGAGCAGAAGTCTTGGGAAGTCACTAGCAAAAATGTACATTCAGAGCACGTTTACACGACAACAACAGAAACGTTTTTTCTTCGCGTTTTTCGCGTACAGACGAGAACGTTGTCAAAATGATCCCGTTCACAACGACTATAATTCTGCTGTATAATCGCTGTATTCTGCTGTCAGGCCAGTAGGTGGCGATGTAACTTTATAAAGAAACACTACGAACATATAGACTGAACACGTGACACGCATGTGAATGACGTCACTGTTTCCACAAATTCACGTTTTTGTCGTTTACACGGAGGGTTTAAAAAACTTGCAATTTAAAACCCTTTTTCAAAAGATTGTGTTTTCAGGACACCAAAATACCGTTGTCGTACATCTGAACGACCAAACGCATAAAAAGTTTAACGTTTTTAGTTGAAAATGATGTTCTATCCTGTTCATGTTCAATTTCTCTCATATGTAGAATACACACACACACACACACACACACACACACACACACACACACACACACACATATATATATATATATATATATATATATATATGCACACATTTTTATATTTTAAGTATATATATATATATATATAGGCTACATATACATATACATTTATATATATATACATATACATATATATATATATATTTAATTATAGTTATTTTAATAAAATAATTAATCGTATTTTGTAAACATTTCCTTGTTCAAGTTCGACATGTCAACCAATTTGAGATTCAATTATTGATTCAAAACTGTAACAATAAAATAAAAAACTAAGTAAAAAAACAAACAAATAAAAGTAAAAAAAACTAAAAAATAATAATAATTTTGTTTTTAAATTAAATTAAATAAAATGTGGGATACAGCTCTGATGAACTGATACGTAGCAGTTAAATTGGATAGTTATATTTTTAAACTATAACAATGTATTGCCTGCTAAAACTTCAATTTAGTTAGTTATGTCTAGGCTTACGGCTTGTAGTGGCTGAATATTTATTTTTTAAATCAGTAGCTTGATTGTACTTTAACTATTTAAATTAGCTTGAAGTTTGGCAATCCACACTTTTAAAGTAGCTTCCCCAACCCTGGATCCTGAAGCTCTCGATAACACGCAGTTGCTTTAAGCCTGTTCGTATGACAGTGTAAGTCTTAGGAAAGAGACCCTTGAGCTTTACTTGTCACACACACTGAACGCTGTTGTGTGGAAACACCCTGTAAGTCTGGCCTCAGGAACTCCTCTCTGACTCAAGGCAAAGGAATCCCAGTCAGGTGGCCTGTGATGTATAGGAAACCATACACGACCTCACGTCACACGGCACTGAAAATATGTGGCTTTTCTTAGCCTGAGTGCCTTGTTCAGGCTCTGTCTCTCAGAGATAGCGTGTGAAACCCATAGACTGTAAAAAAAAATATGGGTGTAGTGTGTGTGACGTCACTCGTAGTGTTTCTGAAGAGCATTTCTGAAGCCCAAAGTGGGCGGAGCCGGCCGTCGCCATCTTGGCAGCGTCACTCCCGGATAAACGAAAATGTGCCGTGAGGCGGATTAGCTGAGGTGACGTGACGCTAACAGACAGCAGACAAACGGCTAGTAGTGACATCAGCGGGAATCCACCTGTCACTCAAGTGGCCACGCCCTTAATTATGCAGAACTTTAAGGCTTAATATAATTTAAACGGATGAGTTATAAAAAGATTCATCCCGCTCACAGTTGTAATGAAGGGCAATATTAGCTATATAGACCAAAAACACTTTTTGTATCAGACTGTAAACATGTTTTTTCTGCTGTAAAGTTGGGCATTTTAACATGGAGGTCTATGGGATTGAGTCTCTTCTGCAGCCGGCCTCTAGTGGCCAGTCGATGAACTGCAGTTTTAAAGGGGTGGTTGATTATTATTTAACTTTTCTAACTTTAGTTAGTGTGTAATGTTGCTTTTTGAGCATAAACAACATCTGCAAAGTTACAACGCTCAAAGTTCAAAGCAAAGGGAGATAAAGTAGCGATAAAGTAGAGATAAAGTAGAAAGAGATATTTCTTTCTTTAAAAGAAATTGCTTTTTAAGGACTACAACAAACGGCTGGTAGAGACTACACCACATTCCTCCCGGGTTAGTGACATCACCAACCCTAGAATTTACATAAACCCCGCCCCCCAGGATTTATAGATTATCATGACAGAATATGCTAATCAGTGACTTGAAGATAACTACACATCGTTTTCATAAATTCATCAACTAACCATTCAGAAATGTCCTTCTACATGTTGTCACTTCTTCTTCCATCTTTGTCCGACTCCGGTTTGAACATAAAAGGCTAAAAGTTTTTTAAATTTTCAGTGTGTGTGTGTGTGTGTGTGTTAGCAGCTCCGATTACCTCACACACACACACACACACACACACACACACACACACACACACACACACACACACACACAACTCTTGAAGCTCCGCCCTCTGTGCCGGGAGCAGCAGCTCATTTGCATTTAAAGGATTCAGACACAAAAACTGTGTGTTTTTGCTCAGACACAAAGAGTGACAATTTTAACATGCTATAAAAAATATCTGTGGGCTATTCTGAGCTAAAACTTCACACACACACTCTGGGGGACATCAGAGACTTATTTTAATCAAGAGAGAGACAGTGAAACCTCATGCAACTGCAGTGTCATACCGGGATCCGCGAGTTAAGTAAATCAGCGCAGCACTCGGAGGAACGATCACCCTTCACTAAATTATTCAGCGGCAGAGAAAGTGAAGGACTCGCTGATGAGCTGTATGATTTTCAATAAAGGTCATAATAGGATGGAAAAATCCATGATTCTTCTGGCTCCTCCTGAAGGAGAAGAAACAGATATCATTTCAACTTTAAATATCACCTGTCGTACCATTTAAAACTGACCCAGTTACTTGATCTGTTTTGCCAGAAAGTTGACCAATGAAAGCTTTGAGAGCGTCTACTGTATATGATGATGTTTAACAGACTTACACATTTACAATTTCTTTCTCGTCCAGACTCAAAGTATTAAAGGGATAGTTCACCTAAAAATGCTAGCAACATGCTAAATGATGCTAGCAACCTGCTAATTGTGTTAGTAATGTGTTAAATCATGCTAGCAATATGTGTTAAATCATGTCGACAACATGCTAGCAATGTCTTAAATCATGTGAGCATTGTGCTTTATCATGCTAGGAACCTGCTAATTATGTTAGCAATGTGCTAATTTATGCTAACAACATGTTAAATCATGATAGCAACATGCTAATAATGCTAGTACTGTGTTAAATCAGGCTAGCAATGTGCTTAATCATGCTAGCAACATGGTAAATCAGGCTAGCAATGTGTTAAATCATGTTAGCAACATGTTAGCATTGTGCTTAAGCATGCTAGCCACCTGCCAATTATATTAGCAATGTGCTAATTCATGATAGCAACATGCTAATCATGTTAGCAAAGAGATAAATCGTGTTGGCAACATTCTAATCATGCTAGCAAAATGCTAAATTAATGCTAGGAACGTGGCTAATCATGTTAGCAACGTGTTAAATAATGCTAGCAACATGTCAACAATGTGCTAAATCATGCTAGCAACATGTTAAATCATTCTAGCAATGTGCTGAAACATGCTAATAACGTATAAAAATATGTCTGTCTGTCTGACTGTATTGCTTTCAAAACATTCAAACTTTAAACTACTTTAAACTTCAAACTACTTCGAACTGAAAAACTTCTAACTTCAAGCTTTTCAAGCTTTTGCAAACTTTCTAGACAGGCTTTCTCAAGCCAACTTCAAAGTTTGTCTTAAAGGTAGGGTCGGCAGTTTTTTTCTAAAAAATTTTTTCCAAATTTGTTTAAACTTTCTTTATATACCAGTACATAATTAAAATGTAAGTACTCTGAAAAAGAGAGTATAAAAATCGAGTGTCTGTAGTCCTCTCAGGGCGCAATAAACACTGCTACTTATTTCCATTCGGAACGAATGAAATGATTGGCTGGGTGACTGTCACTCTCCCTCGCTACCATGGCTACCACCCCTGCCGCTACAGGAGCCGCCCACATGCGCGCGCCCGTTTGACTCGAGGAGGGGAAGAGGCACGGAGAGAGGCACGGAAGCTAGGAAGAATCACAATTATGGCAGAGAAAGAGCAGTCAAAATCCCCAGTACCTGCATATACAGTCAGCGAAGGCAAACAAGGCAAAAAAAGGAACTAGTAAGTTAGAAAGGTAGGCTACTTGTCACCAGAGTGTAACGTTAGTCCTCATCAGAGCCAACAGTGCTTTCATCGTGGAAGCTCTTACATGCAAAACACCGTATATGTTATGAATCTTACACGAAATTCACCTTCATCACAGTGTAACTGATGGTAATGGGAAAACGTGTATCAATGCAACCTGTTTTTAGCTTTGCCTTATGTTACTAGCTCGTTACCGAATCAAACTCAATATATTTTAAACTTTGCCAGTATCGATATGCTAGCTTGATAGTGAGTACTAACAGCCATGTTAGTTGTTCATATTCATAATGATAAAGTTAGGTATTCTATTACATGTGATTCTGACATGATTTCACTACATGCACTGCGCTCCTCTCCGCTCGGCGCTGGCAAACGCGTCCTCCAGCTGAGCGGTCGGCGTCGCGCGTTCATGTGTTTTGGGGGCGTGGCTTTGGGAGGAGCCCAGAAGGGAGGGGGTGGGAGTGAATGGAATAAGTAGCTGTGTTTATTGCAGCCCTGAGAGGACTACAGACACTCGATTTATATACTGTCTTTTTCAGAGTACTTACATTTTAATTATGTATTGGTATATAAAGACAGTTGAAACAAATTTGGGAAAAAGTTTTTTAGAAAAATCCTGCCTACCCTGCCTTTAATGAACTTTTTATCAAGTGGTGTTTATAAGGCTCTTTGATATTTCAGTAATTCAAATACAGGTTACAAACTACAAATTATTCATTTAGTTTTAAGGAGCAGTTTGTCGTTATGCCAGAAATGCATCTCAAAAGAGGAAATATAGTTAATATAATAATATGCTAAGTGTCACAGATGGCTAGAGAACTGAATCAGTACCTTTTTCTTAACCAATCTCAATAAAAAGTGGCGTGAGCTTTAGAAAGAGACAATTTGTGACAATTTTGGAGTCTACTTGTTTCCAAGGCCAACAATGATGACTAATCTGTTGTACCGCATGGAAAAGCACAAAACTTTCACCTTATTTCAAACATTTGGAAAGGCCTTCAGCCCACTCACAGCCAACTGTTAAACATAGTAAGGAATCTGCAGATGGCCATAATGTGGGAGTCGTCGTGAGGTCAAATGATTGGTCATATATAGTTGCCATGGAATATGAAGCCTATTTCAAAATATGGTTGAACATTTATGGGATGTTCTGGAGCTCAGAGTTCGACCTTCTACGGCCTTCAAAGAAAAGGCTTTTTTTTTTGCCCATGCTTTTTAGAAAATACTGATCGCAATATTGACCATACGATATACTGAATTGACTCTAAAGAGAAGCTTAAACACTTCAGTGCTTATAAATAAAGCTTCCAAAAGGAGGCTTTTGCGGTGATGCCATAGAAGAACCATCTTCTGGGATAAACTTTCAGTAAACAGTTCTTAAATGAACCATTTTCCACTATAAATAACCTTCTGTAGAACAGAAACCCTTGTGAAAAAGAAGTGCGCTAAAACAAATAGCACTTACAGATAATAAAACATTCGGCAGTAATTTTAACCATATTTCAAAGACAATAGAATTATGAAATTACATTAAGTGGGTCATAAAAAGCCCTCTTAAGATCAACAAATACAAATTTAACCTATAATGCATTTTAAATAATATGCAATTAAGTGTCTGAAAACATTACATTCAGTTCGCACTACATTTTCTTTTAAAGTCGCCCTGTGGTGACAATCAAGTTTTTAATGTTGTTTATGTGTCTATGTGGTGTTTTTAATATGCTTTAAGACAAACCATGTGTAAATTCATAAGTCGACAGCATTGCTGAGTATTTCCTCCTTAAAACTGCAGTGAACCAAAGACAGTCTCAAAAACACGCTTTGAAATCGCTGGTGTTTCTGACGTCACAAACTACCTTGTAACCAATCAGATCAACGTGTGATCGTCAACCAGTGGATCTCTGAGCTGAGTGAGTGAGTGGAGGCGGGGCTCATTTGCATATTCATAGAACCGCGAATATTAAATGAGGTAATGGTGTTGAGTTACACTCAAGATATTTTAAGGCATGAGGAAAAAAATGTTATGGAAAAATGTTTTTGGTGATCAAAGATGAGTTTTAAGGGATACAATTATTGTATTGAAAGTGTGCTACGTCTCTTTCTCAAAGGGAAAGTCCCATGGATGTAAAATGACATACAAATTTGTATTAATTAATATGTCCAATGTCATCAGAATACAAATGAGAAAAATAAATAAATAAATAAAAGATAGTAATGATAGATAGTTTGTCATGTTATGTTTAAATTTTCATAAAGAAAAGTTTCATAAGAGATGTCTGGTAATGTAGGGTCCAAAGTTTTAAAGTTGAGACACTCACACACAGATATATAACGCATATTTTAAAAGCTTTTTTGTAAAAAAAAAAAAAAAAGTATATTTATTTGCAACCGTTATGTTAACAGCATTAAAGGAGAAGTTCACTTTTAAAAAAACTTTTGCTGATAATTTACTCACCCCCATGTCATCCAAGATGTCCATGTCTTTCTTTCTTCAGTCGAAAAGAAATTAAGGTTTTTGATGAAAACATTCCAGGATTTTCCCCCATATTATGGAGTCCAATGGGACCCAAACGGTTCAAGGTCCAAATGACAGTTTCAGTGCAGCTTCAAAGGGCTTTAAACGATACCAGACGATGAATAAGGGTCTTATCTAGCGAAACGATCGGTCATTTCAAAAATAAATAAAAAAGTTTAAGTTTTATAAGCACAAATGTTCGCCTTGCTCTGTTCTGTGATGCGCGTTCGTGACGTCACGTAATACGCAATTACGTTGAAAAGGTCACGCTTGAAAAATTTCTGTCCTGAAGAAAATGTTTTTTGGCTTTTTAATATTAAAACACCCAGGATACGCACACGAAATGGGCATTTTAAACGATAAACTGACACAAATACATTTGAAAATGTGTATATGGTCCTCCTTCCGCACATTTGTAAACACGTCAAGCGTGACCTTTTCAACGTAATTGCGTATTTCATGACGTCACAGAACAGAGCAAGGCGAGCATTTGTGCTTATAAAACGTAAACTTTTTTATTTATTTTTGAAATGACCGATCGTTTCGCTAGATAAGACCCTTATTCATTGTCTGGTATCGTTTAAAGCCCTTTGAAGCTGCACTGAAACGGTCATTTGGACCTTGAACCGTTTGGTTCCCATTGGAGTCCATAATATGGGGGGAAATCCTGGAATGTTTTCATCAAAAACCTTAATTTCTTTTCGACTGAAGAAAGAAAGACATGGACATCTTGGATGACATGGGGGTGAGTAAATTATCAGCAAAAGTTTTTTTAAAAGTGAACTTCTCCTTTAATAAGAAATTTCTGTCATAAGAACAGCTATTCAGCTGATGGACACCGTGCTGCGTTGTCATGGTAACATCCCAGGAGAAAATAACGAGGAAAAGTTGTCTTTTGTTGCTCCCTTCATCACGAGTGCCCTGCAGTCGGGTTCGTCATTTATTAGTGTCCCCTGGAAACATTTCCGTTGTGGTCTGTGTTATTTGCAGCGCGTTTCTGTATTTGGTTGTGTTGTGAGTATGTGGAGCACACGTGTGTTGTGAAACTGATGAAGATGTTTTCTTAATTAGGGGGTGTTTTTTTTCTATTTGCATGTGTTTTCTTCAGTGTCAGCGCGTTGAGCTCTCTCAGCCACCGTAGATTCACCTTTATTTTTTGAGAGTGCATGCGAGTCTGAGACCGCAATAAAAAGCTGAAAAAAACTGAATAACTGCAACACATAAACATTTCACGTTTGGACCCCACCGTATATGTTTCTGAACGTCTCCCCATGCTCTTCCCCGTTTGCTCCCAGGCCGTCCTTGTGTGTGTGTGTGTGTGTGTGTGTGTGAGAACTCGAGCCGAATACCTGGCATCAGCTCAAGCAGGATGAATTACGGGCAAAGCGTCAGTATTCAACACTCGCCTTTCATTCCTGTTCGGTGGTCATGACTGCTCAGCCTCAGCTCAGATCCAGTGAATAGTACGGCACATACTTTAACTCGCAGCTTTGGTCCAGCGATCAGTCAAAAGGAGAGCTGAGGTCACTGAAGGACCGGTGAGAAAAGAGCGCACATAATAATTGCCACCATGCTGGGAACCCTGTCACAGAGGCCTATTCTTGTACATGAGAAACCTTCTCAGACTCCAGATTATTGATTCCTTTGTGCTTATGCTGAGAACGGAGACTTGAGCAATACACCTGTGAGTCTGAGCCTCGTGCTTTTTTAGCTTTGTAATGTGTTTGATCAAACCACATGATGTTTTATGCTTTACTGAAGCAGTGAAGTCCCCCGACGCGGAAACACAAAATTACTCTGAAACAATTCTCACTCAGGAATTGCTAGTAAATTTCACAAATAATTATAAAAAATGGCAGGTAACACATTGAGTTAAAGTTGAAATTTTGAAGTGGGAAGACCAATATAGTTTTTTCGGTAACGCTTTATATGAAGACCATGCTTATGATGAATTTTAGGCCCATTTATAAGTATTAATATCCTATTTATAAATACTCATTAAGGCCTATACTGCATTATAAGAAGAGTTATAGTCACATTTATATTATTTTTATACTTATAAGTCATGCATTTGCTTTTTCAATGCGCATGCTCATAATCCATAATGCACTGATAACTGTTTGTATTAATGATCTCAAAGGATTATGAAGGTACAAAGGATTATTGTTCATTAGTTACATTTACAAAGGAAACAACTTAAAATGAATAATGAGCACATCTTCATGATTTCTACAACATTTGCTTTAGGAAAATTGCATCCTATGTTTTCACTTTACTTAAAGACAATAATGATGCATTATTAGGTTAGTAACTGTATTATTATACACAATAATAAGTATTTATAATAACATAACATGGCTATTAATAACAATATATTCACTTATTTGACAGAAATAAATCTGAATTAGTAAAAAAATCATTGTAACTATAATATACTAACATTATAGCAATGCAGGTTCTTTGTAAATACATTCATAGAACCATACAACTGACTAATTAATACTTATAATTCAGTGTATAATAGATTATGAGCATGCGCATTGAAAAATCAAATGCATGACTTATAAGTAATTATAAAAATATAAATGTAACTATAATTGTTCTTATAATGCAGTATGTCTTAATGAGTCCTATTATTCATTATTAGCATGGTCTGCCACAGAGCACCTGATTGGACAAACATTTGGCCACGCCCCTGAGTGCAAGATGAGTCATCTGTATTTTTGCTCCTTTTTCCAGGAAAAACTTAAAATTTTATACCTGGTTTTATAAAATGTGAATTTTGTCAACATTTTTAACTACATTATAGCACATTGATGATCTCAAAACTGATGAGCGGAGGTGATATTTGTTTGTTTTTAAAGACATTACAAGTTTGATTAAACCATGAAAATATGAGGAAAATATGTCAAATGTTTTAAATATGAGGGAAGAACAAAATGGTACACTTGGTTAAGGCGTTTATCTGGCAAAAAATGCAAACTACAGCTATAGGTTTTCTTTTAGTATCCGAGAAAAAAATGCATAGAAACTGAAAGCTGACAGGAAAAAGCACAAATTCACTACAACTTAATCAGTTATTAATATTTAGTTGGTTTTCTCTTGTTTTTGCATGTGTTTATCATTTCTGGCCAAAAATTATGCCTACACAATTTGTCAGGTTTCATTGCGTTATTATCACAAATACAACAATCGACTCCAAGCACAACTATATGATGTTTTATTAACAAGGTTCGGGAGGAGCAGGTGCAGATAATTAACCCAATTAGCACAAGTGGAGATCAATCTGTAATCAACTCAGGACAATATAAATAACAGCAGAACCCACCTCTGTTCCTTGACAGTTTATTCAGCATCCCACCTCCACCCCATCTCCTCACTTTTAGTTCCATCTCCTCACTTCTAGTTCGATCTACTCTTACTAACGGGGGGAGTACTCTGGGTTCGGGCAGAAATTCCGAGCTCGGAGCCCTCCACCCGGACAGCACGCCAAATACGCATAACCTTACTGTAATAATTATATGTAGATGTGAACTAGTGAAATATGCTTACAAAATCTTTAAGAAATGTTTAATAATATTTGAAAAAAAGAGTGAAGATTTTTCTAGTCCGCACATCACTTTTGGCCACTAGTGTACGTACTAAAAGCCATAAAACTCTCATTTTGATTGCAAAGTACACTATTCAGTGCCAATAACAGAATATCTAAAGAAAAACAGAGATTTTATAAGAGTTTCTAATGTGTTGTACACTGGCTGAGTCATGGTTATCCAAGACAAAATTCCCAGAAAAACTTTAATGTAAAATAAAGTAAATTAATGCAAAAGGAGTTGTATGTTGTATATATATATATATTAGGGATGCACGATATATCGGTCACCATATCAGTATCGGCCGATATATGATCATTTTAAATGTTCTTGTTATCGGCCCGATATGTTGCAGATATATTAAAACCAATAAATAATGTATTATCTCCTTCAGCTGAGACTCTTCAGATGCCACTGTTCAACATGATGGGTTTGAATTGCTTGAAATATGATTGAATCACTTCAAAAAAGGAAAATACAGTAAAGTGCAACATGTGCAGCGCAAGTCTGTCATATCGGCTACAGAACTTTATCATGAGAACATCATTATAACTGTGTGATTGGGACATGATGAGACTTTTATTTTTGTAATCAGGCTCTTAACAATTATATAAAAATTTGGATTTAGATTTATCAGCTAATATATCGGTTATCGGCTTTCAAATATAAAGAATTTATTGGCCAAAATGTTTATATCGTGCATCCCTAATAATGATGCCTTATTGAGATATGAGCTTAATTGCAACTGTGTGATATTTGCATCAAATCTAAACAGTAATTTCATCTTCTTATCAGTTTCCAGTCGTGTTATTACACGGATTTAGGAAACGACTAGCACCAATATCCTGACGTTAAATCCGAATCCTGTGGAATGAAGCGCTTCATTATGTGTGTTTCATCTAGAGCTTTAACTCAGCCGTGGCCGAGGGAGACGGGATTAAAACAAAGCCGTGTTTCTCTAATCGGACACGACAAGAGCTGGTCAGTCACATCAGGTGAGGAACTTCAAACCTCCTTCAAAAAATGTCACGTCACATCCTTCTGTCAAATCATGCACATTTATTCCTCTAACTGTAGATGTTACTTTATTAAAGAGACCAAATCATCTAATATAGTTGTCTAATGAATGACTGCTAGTTGACATGTAGTTGCAAAGTTATTAACCAAATTAAGTGTTACTGACTTTTTAAAAAAATAAATAATGTAGATTGATGA
>CM040831.1:1605000-1610000 GCA_022828995.1 Vimba vimba | reverse complement strand
GAGCGACGCCTGAACTGTGTGTTTGAGCTCTTCTGGCGTTGGTTTTGCCTCTTCACGATGACTCGCTTAATTTGGTCCTAATTTGTAAGTCGCTTTGGACAAAAGCGTCTGCTAAATGTAAATGTAATGTAAATGTAAATAAAGAAAAATAGAATCACAAATCATCAAATTTAGCAACAAAACAAAAGTAAAAAAACAAAACACTTACTGGACAAATTGTTATTGGAAAAAAAAAAAAAAACTTGTTTTGTGTGTGTGTGTGTGTGTGTGTGTGTGTGTGTGTGTGTGTGTGTGTGTGTGTGTGTGTGTGTGTGTGTGTTTGAGTGTGTGTGTGTGTGTTTGAGTGTGTGTGTGTGTGTGTGTGTGTTTGTGTCTGAGTGTGTGTGTGTGTGTGTGTGTGTGTGTGTGTTTGTTTGAGTGTGTGTGTGTGTGTTTGAGTGTGTGTGTGTTTATGTTTGTGTCTGAGTGTGTGTGTGTGTGTGTGTGTTTATGTTTGTGTCTGTGTGTGTGTGTGTGTGTGTTTATGTTTGTGTCTAAGTGTGTGTGTGTGTGTGTGTCTAAGTGTGTGTGTGTGTGTGTGTGTGTGTGTGTGTGTGTGTGTGTGTGTGTGTGTGTGTGTGTGTGTGTGTGTGTGTGTGTGTGTGTGTGTGTGGTGGTGGGGGTGGGGGGCTTATGGATCCCGCCTTCTGTTGGCCACAAGACCTCGTCAACATCACAGGCGATGTCACCGCGGGATCGCCATCGGGAAACATCGGCTTGTGTGCCGAATCCAGCCTTGGACTGACCCCACCTCAGTGTCTCCGCCGGCTCTTCCACTGCTTGCAGAACAGTCATGCCGGCGTGTGGTTGCCGATCATATACTCCTCCGCCACACTGAGAATAACTCCTCGACTGCATTTAGAGAGGGGCTGTAAGGGGGCAGGTGTAAAAGTGTGAAGCGGTTATGGTTGATGAACCAATCTCAGACAGGAACAGCCCGGTGGAAACTAACATGATCCCCGATAACAACAGACCTGTCCTGAACTGCAATGATCTGTCCTGTGTATAGAGACCCAGAGTGGCGTGATGATGCTGAACACACGCTGATATTTCCCCCACGCTGCCCAGGGACATTTACAACAGCCTTTCTCCAACTACGTTACGCCCGACGCCTGGTTTCGGCCCGATTGAAGCCCGCCTCGACCATGTGGATGATCATGTGGCAGTTCGGCGGCATCAAAATCCAGAACGGTCTGTAACAGAAAATATTGAATAGTGTTACTGAAAACACATACAGTAACTACAGTGTCTATATTTTCACACAAGTAGGGGCTGGGTTGGGTCAGTATAGACATAAACTACAAGCTACAGGCAGGGCCGGTGGCAGCACAAACCCTCATTCCCACATCACAATATATCGTATGTAAAGTAAAGTGACGCATAATCCTCGACACTGTTGCTCTGCACACCTGTAACGTTACGTCTGCTTCATTCTGAAGTCACGTTTCTGTAGGATCCGACTTAGTGTAGAAATGCTGACCCTGTTGATATTGTTGAATACATTTTTATTTGCAATAGGCCTTTATCTCATTTCCTGGTTTCGGAACGTTCGAAATCGCCAAGCAGTGTACTCGCACTTCCGGTGGTTACTTAGTTAACTTTAGATGAAAAGTAGGTCAGTAAACTTAAATAAAATTGCGATATAGACCAGTGTCTGTCAATATTAAACCGCATAAAGACTATTTAAATAGGAATCATGCATGTTCTGCGTGTCTCTGTGAATGAATGGCACAGACGCGCTGTTTCATTTACCACACACACACACGCACTGAGGCACGCATGACGCTCGCGATGTTTTCAGCCTATATGAGGACATTAATGCACTTCATCAACACAGCCGCTCTGAGAGTCACTTCAGCAGCATTTTAGCTTCATTTGAGAAAAACTATCGTCATATCATAAAACACAGAGAGACTCAATGGTCTACACTAGCCTGGGAAAACCCAGACAACTTCCGGCAAATTTAGATTTGCTCTGCAAGTAAGTCTGGCAAAGAGCTCATCATTCAAGCCCATTTCCCCATGCCGAGAAATCGCGGCACCAATCAGAAACGTTGAGGCGGGCTTTACACATGACGATCGCTCTGATTGGTTTTAGGTCTATCCAATTGCGCCCAGAGGCATTTGAGCGACGTCCGTTGGTGAAGTGCATCAACTTTTAAATGCATTATTATATTCAAATTGCAAACACATGAGGACAGTCTCCATGAAAGACCCACTGGCAGATGAACGTGCTACTACATTTCTCTCCGAAACGGTAGGAAATTAAATTAGATTTAATAGAGGATTTTAACTGTGACAAGATGATTGACA
Source organism: Vimba vimba (assembly GCA_022828995.1). Classification (NCBI taxonomy): domain Eukaryota; kingdom Metazoa; phylum Chordata; class Actinopteri; order Cypriniformes; family Leuciscidae; genus Vimba; species Vimba vimba. The sequence continues at coordinate 1,607,649 of CM040831.1, read as the reverse complement.
GGGCAGTTTACATGACGGGATGCACGCGACAGATCCGTCCGAAGATGACGAAGTATGTCCCAAAGTTGCTTACTTTTTCACATTCAAAAATAAATACATTTTCTTCACAAAAAGAGTAAATACTTTTATGGCGTAGTGTAACAGGCGAATTAGGACGCAGCATATGGCTTTACATGATGACTTGACGATCGCTCTGATTGGTTTTAGGAGTTTTAGGTCTATCCAATTGCGCCCAGAGGCATTTGAGCGACGTCCGTTGGTGACGCCCCTTTTGGAAATGAGTTATTAATGAAGCTTTGCCAGACCATAACTCAGTTACTACTGAGAATGGTCTGGTTTTAACCAGGCTAGGTCTACACGGCAGCCCGTCAAAATAAAAGTTTGGTTTAACCTTTGAAGAAAGTTTTGCTTAAATCATTACATTTTAAATAATTGGTTATAACAATTTAATTAAACCATTAGAATGGAATCAAGAAAAAAAAAAAAAACTTTTGGGAGATGCAAGAGTGAAGTAGTCCAGTGATAATTAACAGGCAGCCATGGTGAACGCAATAACCGGAAGACTTCCGGCGTTCTATTGTGATGCGATAAAGGCCTATTATGCGTTGTTGCAACTCTCAAAGTCGGATTGCATTATTTTCTCGCACCATTTCAATGATGGCAAGCTCTTGTTGTTGAGTGAAGAGCCATTCCCGTCCACCTTGAGGACGTCGTCCAGCCGTTCTGTAGAAAACGCCTCCACAAGATGTCATTGGTTAGGTCCTTTTTCACATACTGTACTTTCAAACTGTACACAATACTGTGTCATCCGATACACGTCTCCGCACTGGTCCTCGTCTTCGTCCTCATCCGACTCCTCTCTCTTTTTGTCCTCCTCTTACTCGGACTCTCATTGCCTCCATGCTTGCAAAGTTCTCAAAATGGCTGACCCGAGGCCCGGACCGATTGGTGTTCTGTTTTCCGTGCAAGTGTTTTCAGGTGTGTGTGTGTAAGTGCCTACAATTGCCAGATGAGTTTTGCATTGAGTGTTTTCCCAATGATAACGGGTGATTTCGTTTTTGAACAAAGTGTCTAATGTAAGAAAACGTGTGTAGTGTTTCACAATAAGTGTGTTACAGAATTGCAAACAAAGTGCAAAGTTGACAACGTGCCCTATTTTAACGATCTGAAACGCAAGTATCAAGCGCGAAACGCAAGTAACTTTGTGGGCGTGTCTCGGGCGCTGTTGCTATTATACCGGCGGGATAAATGACTCTTGCGCCCGACGCAAATCTAAAATGTGTTGGTCTGAAGTCGCTTCATTACTCATAGGTGTGGTTTGGGCGTAACGTGAAATAAACCAATCAGAGCGTCATCTCACACTCCCTTTAAGAGCAGGCGCGCTTGTTCCATGGCGGATTGCTATTATAACGGCGGATTTGCCAGGAGCGGTTCAGAGCCGAGGAGACCGACGCTCTCATCAGGGCCGTAAAACACAGAGAAGTGACATTGGGGATGGAGAAACACACCCAGATTAGCTTCGGTTAAACAGGCGTATGATAATTTGGGTAAATGTGTAAGCTAGATTTATGCTTATTTTTCACATCTTCATGGACACAACAATGATTTCCCTCGTGTGGTAATATTTTTTCTTGTAATTATGTATGGTTTGCAAAAATGTAAACTGCTGCGTCTGTGTAGATGAGAGAAGCAAAGTGTGTGTGTGTTGTGCACACGCTACATTATGGCCAAGCATGCGCCCTTAAAATAGCATCTGAATAACGCGCCGCTGACTCTAGACGAGGTTTCTCCTGGTTTGTGGTGGAATTGTTTTCTGAAACTGCAAAATAGCACCAGGGAACGTTTGCACCGGAACACGCCTCCTCTTTTCGCTGAACCGCCCCCGGGAGCGCAAGTTCATTCCCTAATTTACACACGTCCGTCTGTGGAGGGAAAAGTCCGCTGTGCGTCGGGAGCAAAATAGGAATGAAACATGCGTCGCTGTACAAAGTCAATTGTACAGACCGATAAACAGACCGGCCTGCGAGGAAAAATCATTACTGTAAGGAAATCACATCGACTCATTAAATGCTCGTTCACAGAATTCATTTCAATGTAATAATATGATGAATACGTGTTCATTTCCCACAGACTCAATTCCTCCCAACCATTGTTGATGAAATAATGTGGATTCAAGCTTACGATGTTTCTGTGTCGGGGTCATTTTCTCAACGGCTGATTAAAACTGATGCCCCTTGGGCCCAAACATCAACACACACACACACACACACACACACACACACACACACACACATACACACTTCAGGTGCTATTTATGTGCCGTTCCTCCACAGGGACCTTCCATGTCATTGTGCCGTCGGAAAACCTTTTCCCTGGGAATCACAGCTCAGAAACAGGGAGAGGTACTGATGAATGCATATGAATTATGACTGTAAAGCAAACAATGTGCAAGACACTTTGTGCATGCAAGAGAACAAATGTTAGGTATGGAAGGGAATTAGACCCTCAAATTGATTCTGGAGAGATTAATTTTGTCCTAAAAATCTGGTACTGGGAAAAGTTTGATGGTATTTAGATTAGTTGATGGTTTATTCAAATCTCTCTCTTGCTAAAGAGCAGCAATTTTTCCCCACAGATTGAATGTATTTC
>CM040831.1:1530000-1595000 GCA_022828995.1 Vimba vimba | reverse complement strand
ACAGTATAGACTAAAGTATAGACTAAACTACAGAATAAACTACAGTATAAACTAAACTACAGTATAAACTACAGTATAAACTAAACTACAGTATAAACTAAACTACAGAGTAAACTACAGTATAAACTAAACTATAAACTACAGTAAAAACTACAGTATAAACTAAACTACAGAATAAACTACAGATAGACTAAACTACAGTAAAAACTACAGTATAAACTAAACTACAGTATAAACTACAGTATAAAATAAACTACAGTATAAACTACAGTATAAACTAAACTACAGTATAAACTACAGTATAAACTAAACTACAGAATAAACTACAGTATAAACTACAGTATAAACTAAACTACAGTATAAACTACAGTATAAACTACAGTAAAAACTACAGTATAAACTAAACTACAGTAAAAACTAAACTACAGAATAAACTACAGTATAAACTAAACTACAGTATAAACTACAGTATAGACTAAACTACAGTATAAACTAAACTACAGAATAAACTACAGTATAAACTACAGTATAAACTAAACTACAGTAAAAACTACAGTATAAACTACAGTATAAACTAAACTACAGTATAAACTAAACTACAGTAAAAAGTACAGTATAAACTAAACTACAGTATAAACTACAGTATAAACTAAACTACAGTATAAACTAAAATACAGTATAAACTAAACTACAGTATAAACTACAGTATAAACTAAACTACAGTAAAAACTACAGTATAAACTAAACTACAGAATAAACTACAGTATAAACTACAGTATAAACTAAACTACAGTATAAACTACAGTATAAATTAAACTACAGTAAAAACTACAGTATAAACTAAACTACAGTAAAAACTACAGTATAAACTAAACTACAGTATAAACTACAGTAAAAACTACAGTATAAACTACAGTATAAACTTGTAATTTGTATCATGTACATAATTTAGTAGTTTACTCAGTTGTCAAACAAATGAATAAAACATCATTAAATTAAATTGTGTTGATAACTATACATATCTATCTTAATTTTCTTTTAAAAGTACTATATTTTAAATAAAAAAAATATGTTTTATAGTGCATGTTCAACAAGGTAACTTTAGAGTGCTACAGCAAAAACAGTAGAATATCGATGTTGCGAAATTGTTTTATGAGTGAATAATCTACTCATCCCATGAAGAATTATTGACTTAGTCATTTATTATAAGTATATCAAACAACATTTTAAGTTTATCACAAAAATATTCATATATACACGAGAAGTCTGACAGAGCCGGGAAACTAACAGCGTTTAATGGATGTTTACAAGGTCAAGCTTACTAAGAATTGTGGGTAGTGTAGTTCTTTATCTTCAATTATGATATTAAACACTGACTTGTGGTTTCTATACAATCACTTCATTTCAGTTTAGATCTGTATTGGAAGATCTTGCTAATTTATTTCTTTAATGAGATTGTAAATTCTTGCTCTATTACTGTATAACCTTGAGTTTTTGGAGCATTATGTGTGTTTTTCCCCCTCAGTTTTTGTATTGCTTGAACCAAAACTGTTTCTTGGAACGGCACATTATCTGTGCATCATTATGTAAGAGTTTTAAGGCTCTTGATTGTAAAAGACATCGCAGTCGATCACCTGACAGGGAATCCATCAAACAAACGCTCATAAACGTCCTCATGATGAGGATCTGCTGTAGAATATCTCTCGTCTGAGTTTAATCAGTGGTTTATATCGCAGAGAGAGAGTTATTGATTAAGCTAAAGTGAGTCTCTGCTCATTTATTACCTGCCGTTTACTCAGACTCGACTCGGGAAAGTTCTGTGAGCGTGAAGAAACAAATTAGCATTTGTCAGCAGGTTTAAAACTAAGCAATCTTTAGTGATTTAGGAATTATCTCACAAACAATTGCATCAGAGAGAAGTTTAAATGTTTCTTTTTACATTCTATAATATATATATATATATATATATATATATATATATATATATATATATATATATATATATATATGAAGAGTTTAGATGCAAAAGCCTCTAAGTGCCATCTGAAATTTTCTAGAATGATCATTTTTATCAAGCTCGTATATTTAAATTCAATAATTTCACTTAAATGACAATTAATAGGTAATTTTCATTGACGTTTAAGTGAAATTATTGAACTTAAATATACAAGCTTTATAAAAATGATCATTCTAGAAGAAAATTTCAGATGGCATTTAGAGGCTTTTGCATCTAAACTCTTCATATATATATATAATTTATACACACTCACACAACTAGTTAAAAGTTGAGAATAATTCAGTTTTTTAGATTTTTTTTTTTTTTTTTGCTCACCAAGGCTGCTTTTATTTGATCAAAAATACAGTAAAAACAGCAATATTGTAAAATATTATTACAATTTAAAATACTGTTTTCTATTTCATATATTTAAAAATATAAAAAATAATATACTATAAAATATATTTCAAAATCATCATTAGAATGAATCAACTGTATGATTTCTGAAGGATCATGTGACACTGAAGACTGGAGTAATGATGCTGAAAATTCAGCTTTGATCACAGGAATAAATTACACTTTACTATATATTCACATAGAAAACAGTTATTTTAAATTACAATAATATTTCACAATTTTTACTGTATTTTTTATAAAATAAATGCAGCCTTGGTGAGCAGAAGAGACTTTTGTTTTTTCAAAAACATTAAAAAACTCTAAAACTATACTACTATACTATAAAAAGTATATTTATAGTAGCTCTACTAAATTCAGTGAAGAACTTGCTTGTGGACACTGTGTTTGATGATTTCTCCAGCAGCCGGACTGTTAGTTAGAGGGATTTTCTCTTGGTTTACATGGACCGTCATTCCATTATATATTTATTTTTTATTTTTTACCAGAAAATAGGTATTGATCAAATATAAGTGTTCCTCTGGTCACAGCGTTTCAGCTTGCTGATCTCAGATGCAGGAGAAAGTCCACTTGCAACAAGAACAAACATTATACATTTAATTTGAATTTTGAACATTGCAAAATTAGTGCTAAAGATCATATTTGGACAAACAAATGGGAATAGTCTCTCTCCTCGGCTGACTCACTGTTTTTGTCTGATGTGCGTCATCTGAGATTCTGAAAGCTTGTGTGGATCTGGTGCTCAGATTTAAGAAGAAAGAGAAGCCATAACCTTTACCCATGGTCAGTGGTGTATATATGTGTTTGTTTGTGTGTGTATATATACACACATATACACAACATTATAATAATTTGACTGAAGACGACAAGATCCTGAAGTTTAGGGATGATTTTGGAGCTGAAACAACATTGTGTAAAAGACCTCTTTCCTCTGAAATTATAGATCAACATGACAGATTTATGGTGTGTGTGTGTGTGTGTGTGTACAGTATGTCTAGGCAACATTCATATAAAAAATAAAAAATATATATAATGATATCTGCCGATACCGATAGCTTGATAGTTTTTTTAATTTTCCAACTAATGCTGTAAATTATTCAGGGAATATACAGAAATATATTCATAAATATAATTAACAGTAAATAAGCTCATCTCTAGTGTTTTTTATTGCTAACTAATGAACTGTTAATAAGATTTCTGAGGTAAATGTGGCGTTACGTGACATTATTCTCCAGCTGACGGTTGAAACCCTGATGGATGGATCATGAGACATGATTGAGTTCAGGAAGCTGTTCTGAATCTTTCATCATTCCTTCTGATGTTCACTGATGTTTATTTGCTGTTTATTTAACACACATTAAAGACACACAAACACACATTAATTGCTTGTATATTTCCTGATGAAAGAGAATTTGAAAGCGGAGACTTCGTTTCTTATTAAAGCACAAATGTTTAATGTTTAGTGAAGTTTTGTTCACGCATCTCCTGAAACCAGCACCGGCTGAAAGACCAATCTGGGGATTTAAGATTCCATATCTGTTGATCAAAATGAGAACAGATTAAAATTGAGAAACTGATATTTTCGCCCCAGCCCTAACTGTACAAACACATTTTGTGTTTTAAAACTGATGTTTAATACGGCAGTTTTTGCGATGAAAGATCAGCGTTGATCTGTGTCATCGATAGTTAGCCGATATATCAGTGCATGTGTAATAAATACAGCTCATCACAGCTGGTGCTCTATTATAGATGAACACATGCATGTGAAACACACTGAAAACAGCAATATTAGGCCAGAATTACACGCCTGTTTTTACAGATTACAGTTCTGCGCCTGTCTCTGGAGATGCAGGAACATCCAAGGTTTAATTGACTGCAGGCCACGTCCAACACCACGTCACCCTCTTTATTTGGCTGCTGGACTAAAAGCCTGGAGATAAACTCCAGAAATAGAGGAGAGAGAGACAGAGAGAGAGAGAGAGAGAGAGAGAGAGGGCGAGAGAGAGAGAGATAGTGTGTGAGAGAGAGAGAGAGAGAGAGAGAGGATGAGAGAGAGGGCGAGAGAGAGAGAGAGAGTGTGTGTGTGTGTGTGTGTGTGTGTGTGTGAGTGTGTGAGAGAGAGAGAGAGAGAGAGGGCGAGAGAGAGAGAGAGAGAGAGAGAGATAGTGTGTGAGAGAGAGAGAGAGAGAGAGAGAGGATGAGAGAGAGGGCGAGAGAGAGAGAGAGAGTGTGTGTGTGTGTGTGTGTGTGAGTGTGTGAGAGAGAGAGAGAGAGAGCGAGAGAGAGAGAGAGGGCGAGAGAGAGAGAGAGAGAGAGAGAGAGAGAGAGATAGTGTGTGTGAGAGAGAGAGTGTGTGTGTGAGAGAGAGAGAGAGAGAGAGGATGAGAGAGAGAGAGGATGAGAGAGAGAGAGAGAGAGAGAGAGAGAGAGAGAGAGAGTGTGTGTGTGTGTGTGTGTGTGTGTGTGTGTGTGTGTGTGTGTGTGTGTGTGTGAGTGTGTGTGTGTGTGTGTGTGAGAGAGAGAGAGAGAGAGAGAGAGCGAGAGAGAGAGAGGGAGAGAGAGAGAGAGAGAGAGAGGGCGAGAGAGAGAAAGAGAGAGAGAGAGAGAGGGCGAGAGAGACAGACAGAAAGAGAGGGAGAGAGAGAGTGTGTGTGAGTCATCTGTATCAGCTGCAGTCGGCCCTGGGTGTGTGTTAGCCTTAATGTCTTCAGTGAACACACAATTATTGCTGTAAAACACACACAAACCGAAACACCCGGTTCAAGCCTGTGTCTGAATGTACATTGGGATCCACAAAGTTAAAATTGTCTCGTCTGTTCTGGGTTGAGTTTTGTTCATCTGTTGACATAGTTTTTGATTTATTTATTTATTTATTGTATTCAAGCCATCAGTTTAGCTCTACTGAACATCCAGTTTGTCTTTATGTTTGTGAAGCTGTTATGGATTGCCTTCTTTGCTTTAGTTTCGCCTCGCCTGCACCGTGACAAATGTGTGTAAGTAATGCATGTTGTTTTTGTTCACTCACATTAACCAGTTGCAGCACTTAACAAGAAGAACATTTATACATCTACTAATACATTTTTAAAATCAAGTTGTATCTGTTAATATTAGTTAATGCACTGAGAACATGAACGTTTTTATTAACTAACACTAACAAAAGTTAATAAATGCTGTATATTAATAATAAAAATAATAATAAACTTTATTATTATAGAGTATAACTAATGCATTCATTAATGTTAACAAATGAGGCCTTAAAGCTTTACCATTACTTGTTCTTTTTTTTTTACTTTTGGAAACACTTCATGTAAGGTTCATTTTATACGTTTAATCCTGAGTAATATTAATTAACATGTACTTGCTATAGGGTGAAATTTAGGTTAAGGGTTTGGTTTAGGGTTAGTTGCATGTCATTATGCATAATTTACTGTTATTACACTGTAAAAAAAAAAGTTCCTGCATTAAATTAAGTGTAATCAACTTGGACGTTTTAGTGATTTCAACTTAAATTACATTAAATTACTTAAAAAAAAAATTATTTTTTTTTTGAAAATTGCATAATTTATTTTGATGAGTTATGTAAAAATATATGTTGTCATAACTTATTGATCATACATTATAATATATATATATATATATATATATATATTTTTTTTTTTTTTACAGTGCACTACAGTAAGTACATGTAATAAGGACACTAAAATAAAATTGAGTTACACTTTATTTTAAGGTGTGATTGTTACAGTGTAATTATACATTTAAGTACTGAGTAATATTAATTAATAACGTGCTTACTATAGGGTTAGGGTTTGGTTGAGGGTTAGTTGCATGTAATTATGCATAATTTACTGTTATTACTATGGTAAGTACATATGTACATATGTAAGAAGGACACTGTAAAATAAAGTGTTAAACTGTTACCGAACCTTTTTGTGATTACTATTAATTTTTCTCAAACGCACTTTATATTACAATCATGTATGAAATGTGCTTTAAATAAACTCTCCTTTCCAAAAAGTTTCAGCACTCAAATCTATCTTTCAAGCACAGGAAATGATGTCACTAGCTGATGATCACCATGTCATAACTGCTGGCGTTACTGTGAATGCTCTGTGTAGTAAATCATGATGTTGTGTTCGGGAGTTTGTGTTCTGCCAGTTTCAGGGTTGTCACTCGTCTTCTCACGGCTTCGCTCGCGTCTCTCCGCCGGGTTCAAGAGCTCTGGTGTCGCTGCTCATTTCCAGCTGACTTCATGCTATCCGTGTCTCCGCGAGGCTGACGTCTGGACTGGACACGATGTACCGAGGCACATTTTCCTGGCTGTGTTTCAGCAACAGTAGCGACTGGGACAGATCTCACGTCCAGGCCAGATCTCTACAAATAACCAGCGTAAAACAACAGATCAGATGCAGAAACCTCATCTGAGGATCTCAGAGTCGCTGTGGGTTGCTCTCATGTTCAGTGTTGAAATGGATGAAACATTAAACTCAGTCGCGTTTGTTAGATCTCTTTTATCACAACATCACTTTATGTGTGGGTATTATTTTTGTCATGGCAAAACAATTTCTCCAAAGGGATCAATAAAGTTTCTATCAATCAAAAACTCTATTTTTGACACTTTTATAGTGTTAAATAGTTTTAACACTATTAAAGAATATTCCATGCATCTTTTTTATTTGTTTGTTTCAGATTGATTGCAGAAAACAGTTGTGCTGCTTCATATTATGGTAATGATACACACTATCATTCAAAAGTTAGATTTTGTAACATTTAAAACATAAATTAATACATTTATTCAGCAAGGATGTGTTAAATTGATCAAAAGACACAAGTAAAGACACAAAAGTTTCTATTTCTACTAAATGCTGTTCTTTTGAACTTTCTATTCATCAAAGAATCCTGAAAAAAAGTTCAATGTTAATAATAAGTAGAACAATTATTGATAATTATTACTAATAACTGGAGTTATGGCTGCTGAAAATGCAAAAGCATTTTGAAACATTAACATTCTTTTATTTAAAATGTACTTACTTTAAATTGTCACAATATTACTATGTTGTACCATATTGTAATTATTGTACTGAAATGTAATAATATTTCACAATATAATATATTATAAATAAATGCAGCTTTGGTGAACAAAAGATTCTTAATTATTCCAGACTTTTGAACGGTAGTGTGTATATATAATGTAATTCTATAATCTAACTAAATTATTGATTATTTGTATAAAAAAAAAGAACATCATCATCCAGGAAGTGACATAATTGTGGTGGGAAAACATCAGTGAGTAAGAAAGGATTTGATGAGTTCTGTAACGTTTTGTGTCACTTAAACATGCGTCCTGTTAGAAAAATTACAGCTGCCATGATATTATCAAAATTTCAGAACAGTTTAGAAATATCAAACTTGCATATTTGCGCTGGTCTTTTCTCCTCTATTGTGTCGTATATCCGAGTGAAACGCTTCAGGAACAAGAACAAATGTGGGCGGGGCTTGATTGTGTCTTTGTGGAATTGATTGGATGGTTGTGGTTTGCTATTGGCTGATCTCATGTGAGTGACAGGTTATAGCCCCGCCCACATCATCAGAGAAGAGAAGATTCAAGATATTCTGATTCAAGATTATTAAAACAATGATGTGCACCGATAAATAATTTACAATAGACACTGCAATATTCCACTAAAAATTGTCCATTTTGATTTCATGCTGATTTTAAGTGCATGACTTTGACCAGAGCATATATCTAAAGGTTTGATAAGCGCTTTTATATTAATGCTTCCCAATCTGCAACACAAGCATGTTATCTTTTTAAAGTGAGCTGCATTATAAGAATGACCCTGCCCTTGTGCTATCAAACGCTTATTCTGCACATGGAGAAGAAAACGGGCTTTATTGATCGTCTTTAAAAATAACATTTGGAGCTAAAGCAGCGTTTCACTCATATCAGCATGAAGATCACAGATCAGCAAATGAAACGCTTGTTTCTGATCAGAGAACGCCAGTCAAATCACACATCTTGAGCTGAAAATGATCTGCATCTCTTACAATTGTTTCACACTTCATTCATTTTGCAATACTGACACGGTTAATGAACACATTCTCTTCTGTAGAGCTGCTATTAGCTGAATTGCTCTTGTTTCATAATTGATTAACTTTACACAGTAACTGAACTGAATCATTGAACACTGACTGAACTGAAGTAAGTGTTCAGAGAACATTCAAAAGGAACATTCTCATAATGTTTGAAGATGACAAAATGGAATGTTCCTTTAACTATCAAAAAAGTTTTGTTGATTAGCTGTGTGTGTATCCTTTATCTTGAAACAAATTGAGAACAGGTTTGTTGCAATGAGAAAGCTGATCTTCACTGAAGTCGCCACAAACGATTAGAGGCTTGAAATCGACAATCTCCTGACATACCAACCCCCGAACACCATAGCAACCACCCAGAACACCCTAGCAACAGCATAGCAACCACCCAGAACACCCTGAGTACCTTAGCAACCGCATAACACCCTAGCAAGTACCTTAGCAACCACCCCGAACACCCTAGCAACCACATAGCAACACCCTAGCAACCACCCCAAACACCCTAGCAACCACCCCAAACACCCTAGCAACCACCCAGAGTACCCTAGCAACCACCTAGCAACCACACAGAACACCCTGAGTACCTTAGCAACCGCATAACAACACCCTAGCAAGTACCTTAGCAACCACCCCGAACACCCTAGCAACCACATAGCAACACCCTAGCAACCACCCAGAACAGCCAAGCAACAGCATAGCAACCACCCAGAACACCCTGAGTACCTTAACAACCACAGAGCAACACCCTAGCAACCACCCCAAACACCTTAGCAACCACATAGCAACACCCTAGCAACCACCCAGAGTACCCTAGCAACCACCTAGCAACCACACAGAACACCCTAGCAAATTGAATGTTCTTTTAAAAACTGGACTTTTCAGGGAACATTCAAAAATAACATTCACAGCTTAATTGGAACGTTACCAAACTGTTTTTTTTGAAGATATTTCTGGGTCTTTTGCTCAAGAATCTGCTGTAAATAATGCAGGCTTACTCTGCTCTCTTTCGATTAATATAGCCAGCATAATATTCTCCTCTCTTTAACCCGTTTTCACACAGATACACCCGGTAAACCTGCATGTGATTTGGACTTCAAAGCGTCTCTTGTAAATCGTGTCTATCTCTGGATGCCTCTGGCAGACTTTGCATTTCACTACATGGATTTGAAGCTGTGAGAATGTACTTGGGAAATCAGTTTGTAACAGGCTTAGCTACGCTGAAAATGAACAAATTAAAAGGCAAACAATGAAGCAGCTAAATGAAACTTGACTCTTAAAGGCCCACTGAAGTGTCTTGGATTGCGCAGCTTTGTTTGATGCGTTGACGTAATTGCCACTGAAACAGGAAGCGAAGGCGGGACATATTGATTGGCTCCTCCCCCTTTTCAAACAGCCAATAGCGTTTAGTTTACCTCACAGACTGACAGCACCATGAAAGCGAATCCGATACGTTGGATTCAATAGTAGAGATGTGAATAAATTCTAGCCATTTCATTCTTAACCAACGTACAGTTATAAAACTCAAGCGTTTGAGCAACTAAACACACTTCTCTAACCCATACTGCTCTGTGTGTGTCAGCGGTCACTCTGGCCAGGTGGTGTTTATAGCATAGGGGGCGGAGCTTTACATTCTAGAGAGCTTTTGATTGGACAGAAGATGTGATGAGAAGCTGAAGTCGCGGTGATGTCATTAAAATCCCTGATCCATTTCAGCAGAAGTGAGAGACTGTAAGTTTTGAATGCTTAGATCTCCTAAATGCGAATTTTGTCATTGTTTTGGAACAAACCAGCTTATTTATAACCTTAAGGCTAACATATTCATACTAAAAGATTTCAGTGGCCTTTAAAGGTGCAGTATGTAATATCGACAGCTAGTGGTTGAAATGGGTACTGCAGTCCAAATTCAAAATATTTGAAGAGAGTTGTTTCCCCGCCTCCTCAGACTCGACACTGGTTGCCAGATTGAGAAGACGCAACAGGGTTGAGCGCAACTGACAATATTAGGCCACGAGCCTTGATTTATTTGTGTTTTAATATGAGCATTTTAGATGGATGCCTACGTTTTTTTATAGGTCGGGTAGAATCTGCGATTTCCAACCCAGATCGTTTGCTGGATTTTTATTTAATTTTTTTTTGGTTTTTTTTTCTGTGTTATCCCACTAACTGGCATTTCAACTGGTGTTGAAATACTATTGGGTGAATTGGCAGTGGGCGGAGTCACACAGACCAACACAAAAACAGACATTACAACACTGAACGCACATGTCAAAGAGTAACTGTAGAAGTGTTTTTCAGAGAACAAGCATGATTCCTAAATATCTGCAAACATATGCTAATTTTATGCTTTAGTAGAGTCAAAAAAAAACTACAGCACCTTTAAACAGCTGGACGAGAGTCACTACTGCTTATAAACATGCTTTAAGAACGTTTCCCATCAAGTTGTTTCTGAATGTCCAAACGTCCAGTGTTTTTAAATGACTTGAAAAAAAATGTTTTTTAAACTAAAACTCTATTTGATTTTTAGAATATTCAGAGAACATTCAAAATTGTGTTGTAATGATAAAATGCAATGTTTTCTCTAACATTTGCAAAACCAAGAAAACTTTTTTTTTAATTAATTTTTTTTTAAATGCATTCAGAAATGTTTACATTTTGAGACCATTATTAAAGACCAGAATACATTTAACAAACATTCTATTAATGTTACTGGGAGATTTTTTGTTCATAACGTCGAGGGACGGGTGTTAAATGGTAAAATCACTGAAACTGCATGACATACACATCGTGTAAGGTACAGCATATCCCACAAGTTGCACAGAAAACAATGAGTCATGTTAATTACCCCACACATATCAGAAATTAAAAGCCTTCATCATTAATTGCAGCCTATAATTAGTTGTGTTTATTCAGTGATGGATTTGGCCGTGGATTCAGTGCTGTCATCGCTGATGAGTTACGCCAGAAGCCAAAGCATGATCTCGCTTGCAGAAGCCTGAAACATGCCCAGAACATGCTGAGGTGATGAAGAAGATGATGAAGATGATGATGGTGTATCCATGTATCAGCAGGATCTCCGCTCATACACACATGCAGAGTCACCGAACTGTGTTTCCATCTTCACATTCAGCTAAACTCTTATAAAGCTTCAAACGAGGGGATTCACACAGAAGAGCGTCTCTGGTTCCCTCAAGAATCTTCAGTGATCAGTTCCAGTGCATGTGAAGAACATTTTAACAATCCTTTCTCCACTATAAAGAACTTTTTGAGCAATTGGAAATGTTAATGAGACCATCGATGCCAATAAAGAACCTTTACTTCTAAGAGTGCAGAAATATTTGCTCCAGTATTGGTGAAGTAAACTGATCATTAGAGATTAATTATAGCAGAGGAAACAATTCTGACTGCTTTATTAATCAAAAGTTTTCGTTTTCCAGTACAAATATCTAAACATCCCTAAAAAAAAAAATATTTAACTGGAGAAATTGTGTTTAAAAACAAATTTGTGTTTTTTGTTTCCCCCATAACATGTGAAATAGAATTAATAGTGTTTTATTACCTGTGTGTGAATCTGTATTAGCCTACTTTAATTATTAAATCTCATCAAATGAGAAGTTTATGATCATTTGGACAAACCAAAAGGAGTTTAATTAATATGACTGCTTTACAAAGGTAAAAAAAATGATATATATCATATATCTCATATTATATCATACATCAAATTATATTATATCATATATTATATCATATCATATATCACATCATGTAAGATATTAAAGACCTGTTTTGAGATAATTCATATTAAATAGTTTTTTACCCAACTAGCAAATTTCCTTGTTTTAACCTTGAAAATGCTTGAAAATAAGAGGAAAAACACTATTTGTTAATGGACTAAGAAAAATAAAAGTTTAATATTATTTAATATTATTATTATTATTGTAAGATATTATGACTTGTATATGGAAGCTTGTTTACGCTACTAAATTAAACAATTTAATGAACAAATAAAAGTTAATAACGACTTTTTATCTCAATTCTAACTTTTTTTTCTTAGAATTGCGAGTTATAAAGTCAAAATTACGATATAAACTCGCAATTCTGCAAAAAAAAAAAAAGAGACAAAAAAGGTCAAAATTGTGAGATAAAAAGTCGCAATTAACTTTTAAATGGTTTTATTCCGTGGCGGAAACAAGCTTCCAGAGTTTCCAGATTATTAATGTTGAGGGCAAACAGATTTTTCCTGTTTTAGCCATAAATCTCACTAAACTTGTTTTGATTTATGCTGATGAAAACCATTTTTGAAAAAGAAACTAAATGTTTCATAAGTGTTAAATGGATACTTTAGCCTAAAATGTTGTTGTAAATCTTTCTCCCTCAGAAGAATCTTCATTTCCGGGAACTATTTCCTTGCACTATTTGTGGAATTCTGGACCACAATCAATTAGAGAATGCTCATCGTTTAACTCATTTAAGCATCATTTTAAGAGCAATATATCTTTCCTTTTTTATTGTGTACATATATATCATCATTTTTGTCTAATATGTTTATTTAGACTTGTATTGACCAGTATTAGTATTGTTGTAATTGTTTTGCCCTCTTCTCTAGTTTTAGGCCTAATAACATCTGGCAAAGGGACTAGCGACGGCCTCTTTTCTAAAGAAATCAATAAATAAAATAATATCCCACACAATGTTTCTTTTGGGGTTTTTAGCCTGTAAAATGATTAGGATGATCGATCAGATGGCAGAATGAAACGTCTCAGTGGATGTGGACGAGCAGAGGTCAGAGGTCAGAGGTCATGTGTCAGTGTGTGTGAACCGCCTAGTGAACTTCAGAGCTAATTGTGTAATTGGAGAAGCACGGCTAGTGGATTTGTGGAGCAGCGGATCCTGATGAGTGAGTTATATAAGAGGAAAACAGGGATGAATCCGGAGGAGGAGTGGACCGGTGTGATCCGACAGAAACCCCGGAGAGGAGAGGTTTGATAGTCTTGCTGGATTCCGGTTCTGCTCCGACACACACTCTTTTCCTCCTGACTACAGCGCTCGCTGGGCCAAAAATAAAGTGCACTAACTGGCTTCTTCTCACATGCCGCAATGTTGTGTTTTGGTGACGTCAACATAATTCTTTGCTTAGAGATAATGTGTTTGCTGAGGCAGTCAGAGCCGAACAGAGCAACAGCGCCACCCAGCGGACAACACGGGGATCACACTGCAAATATGAGCAATCAAACACAACACGGGGATCACACTGCAAATATGAGCAATCAAACACAACACGGGGATCACACTGCAAATATGAGCAATCAAACACAACACGGGGATCACACTGCAAATATGAGCAATCAAACACAACACGGGGATCACACTGCAAATATGAGCAGAGATTGGGTTTATATTGATCATGATCATAGTGTTTCTATGTGAACACATCCTCAAATATACAGGCAACATCATGATGTGTGTGCAATAACACACTGAGGGAGGCCCAAACACGATTATATGAGTATTATTATTCATATTATTTTTAGTGAATATTACCACCTGACTTCAATCATTATATCTCATTATATGAGCAGTTAATAATACAGCAAGTGGGACAAACCATAAGAGGTACAATTAATGTCAGCTAAAAATATACACTTTATAAGTTTTAATAATATAATTAATTGTGCAGTGATTAAAATTAAACATCATCCCAGCTAACAAAAATATGTTCTAGAAAGTTTTGCTAATATTCCCATCACTCTGAAAAATGCTGGGTTGTTTCAACCCATGTTTGGGTCGATTGTGGACAAACCCAACCATTGGTTTAAATGTTTTAATTACATCTTTAACCCAATGGTTGGGTTTGTCCATATTTGACCCAAACATGGGTTGAAACAACCCAGCATTTTTTTTTGTTTGTTTGTTTTTTTAGAGTGATTAAGTTATGAAAACTTTATTTTTGAATGTTCTCTGAACTTTTGAAAATGTTTTTTTTTTTTTAAAACATTCCATTCTTCAAACATTAGGAGAATGTTACTTTTGAATGTTCTCTGAACGTTCTAAAATGAGTTGTAACATTTAAAAAACATCCGTTGAGTATCCAATAAAAATGACATTTTGAGGTTATTATTAAAGACATTTGAATTTTGAACTTTGAATGAACGTTCTATTAACGTTACTGAACGTTTGACCATAACGCTGAGAGAACATTCCCTCTAAACTAGGATATTAATAACAGATAAATGACAGACTAATACAGTATGTTCAATACATGCAAGCTGATCCAAGATCATGCATGTTAATTTAACACATATCATGTTTAATTCTTTTCCCACTATGGAAAAGGAAAGTATTAAACTTGTGTAAATGTTAAAGAGCAGCTTCAGACTGTAATGAAACAGCATTGAAGAACACAGTCTGTGCAATCCTGACATCTACTGGTGTGTTCAGAACATCGCAGAGAGAAACCGGATCCGGTTAATGTTTCACACTGATATCACACACGCAGGGGTTTATTGCATTTATTCTTTTTTTTTTAAAACATTTTATCTGTATTTAACAAGGCCAGATTCTTATTTACAACAACAGATTGGCAGTGCTAAAAATGATGACAATAAACTACACCAAAAGTTAAATTAATTTAAATGATGTGTAATATAGAGAAATATATAGAGAAATACAGAGAAATGATTGTTTAAATTAAGTGTTTTTCCAGTCATGTGGTAGCATATTTTTTCAAATAATATGGTGTCAATGCAATATTCTGTAGATAAATATGAGTCAATGTTATATAGTTTGTAACAGAACACACAACATCCTAAAGCCTGTGTCACACAAAAAGCCTTTTAGCCTTTTAGTATAATTATACAAACCTGCTGTGAAATCGGCACTGACTTTTATAAACGTAAGAATAACTTTGATATTGTTAGTAATATTTCAGCTGGACTGAAGCAGGTTTACTTGATTATCATACATAGTTTTTTTTTTAATAAAAATCACGAGTATCAATTATGATGATCAGGCTTTGATGAAGGTTTATTTGTTCATCTCTCAATCATCATTGTATTGCATTGCATTATATGTTTTAAAACTACAGAGCTTTGATCATAAAACTAAGCCTTTAAATATCATCTTATTGGGAGATATTGATATTTATATGCATTTTATATAAGTACCTGCTATAAATGTCTCATTGATTTACATTACAAGCTTCAGAATCTCATATATCTGCACCAAATTGCATATTTTTGCTGAGTCTCCATATTTTTCCCTCCATATTCTCAATATCTCAGACTATATGAGCCATAAAAGCTTGATGTACCAAATATGATACTCAAAAAAACATACTTTGTATACAGTTTTCTTTTTTAGATTTTGTCTGAAGGTTCAATAAACTGTTTAATTTCTGACTATCATTTAAGATGTCTTTACAGGGGTAAAACAGAAAGTCCGCATGATATTGAACATCTAAGAAATGTAATGCATCTACACTAGAGTTTTTACAAACTCAACCAATTATTACTGAATCTCGAACAAATATTTCTGAAAATCTCCAATATGCTGCTATGCATTTATTTTTAACGATATCTTAATGAATCACTGAATGGACACCCGAGCCGTGCTGTGCATGTCGAACCTCACACAGTTTGGCAGTATTTCTAGTTCTCTGAAGCCAAACATGTAAATACACGCATACAGTTACACATCTAGCTTCAGATTAGACTCCTTGATGTTATTTGAGGTAACATTTTTGGTGAATATCCCAGTGTGTAAACAACATTATTCGAATAATTATGGCTCCAAATTGGACTTTCATTGAAACCAGTGCCGTTCCCTATAATTATCAACCAATTAGGCACCCAAAGCAACATATGCTGATCTGCAATATTTGCAATGCATAGATTACCTTGGCAAGCATCTGGTTTATTGCTCAGTGTTAACCGGGGACACGCCGCTGTGGGTCCGTCGGGTCTGTGTTGGCCAGATTGAAGTACCAGACACCAGGAACCAGCACCAGGTGAAATTCATTGAACAAGCTTTACATAACTCACACACACTTGGCAGATCAGAGACGTGCGTGAGGTTCCCATTAATCTGAATTGGAACGGCACACATAGTGCCGTAAATTTTCTTTTATGATGCCAGGAGGATTTGCAGCTACAATGAACCGTTTCTACGCTGCCATATTTACAACAGGAACATTCATGTTTACTTTGGGCGAGAGGAGGTATTCCCTGCTCCATCGCAACTTATTACTATAACTGGAAAACTGCAGGGCATCCCAGGACACGCCGCGATCGCTCTCTCCGTACAGACCAGTTTAGCTATCAGAAACACTTAAAGGGATTGTTCACCCAAAAATTAACAGTAGCCCATGATTTACTCACCCTCAAGTCATCCTAGGTGTATATGACATTCTTCTGTCAGACGAATACAATCAGAGTTATATTAAAAAATGTCCTGGCTCTTCCAAGCTTTATAATGGGAGTGAATGGCTGTTTCTGTTTTGAAGTCCATAAAGTGCATCTGTCCATCATAAAAGTGCATCTGTCCATCATAAAAGTGCATCTCTCCATCATAAAGTGCATCTGTCCAAAAGAAAGTGCCCTTTTGATGCACTTTTATGATGGACAGATGCACTTTTATGAGGATAGATGCACTTTTATGATGGACAGATGCAGTTTTATGATGGACAGATGCACTTTTATGATGATAGATGCACTTTTATGAGGATAGATGCACTTTTATGATGGATAGATGCACTTTTATGATGGATAGATGCACTTTTATGATGGAGAGATGCACTTTTATGATGGACAGATGCACTTTTATGAGGATAGATGCACTTTTATGATGGACAGATGCACTTTTATGATGGATAGATGCAGTTTTATGATGGAGAGATGCAGTTTTATGATGGACAGATGCACTTTTATGAGGATAGATGCACTTTTATGATGGACAGATGCACTTTTATGAGGATAGATGCACTTTTATGATGGACAGATGCACTTTTATGAGGATAGATGCACTTTTATGATGGAGAGATGCAGTTTTATGATGGAGATGCACTTTTATGATGGAGAGATGCACTTTTATGATGGACAGATGCACTTTTATGATGGACAGATGCAGTTTTATGATGGATAGATGCACTTTTATGATGGAGAGATGCAGTTTTATGATGATAGATGCACTTTTATGAGGATAGATGCACTTTTATGATGGACAGATGCAGTTTTATGATGGATAGATGCACTTTTATGATGGAGAGATGCAGTTTTATGATGATAGATGCACTTTTATGATGACAGATGCACTTTTATGATGGACAGATGCAGTTTTATGATGGATAGATGCACTTTTATGATGGAGAGATGCAGTTTTATGATGATAGATGCACTTTTATGAGGATAGATGCACTTTTATGATGGATAGATGCACTTTTATGATGGATAGATGCACTTTTATGATGGAGAGATGCACTTTTATGATGGACAGATGCACTTTTATGAGGATAGATGCACTTTTATGATGGATAGATGCACTTTTATGATGAATAGATGCACTTTTATGATGGAGAGATGCAGTTTTATGATGATAGATGCACTTTTATGAGGATAGATGCACTTTTATGATGGACAGATGCACTTTTATGAGGATAGATGCACTTTTATGATGGACAGATGCACTTTTATGATGGATAGATGCAGTTTTATGATGGAGAGATGCAGTTTCATGATGGACAGATGCACTTTTATGAGGATAGATGCACTTTTATGATGGACAGATGCACTTTTATGAGGATAGATGCACTTTTATGATGGACAGATGCACTTTTATGATGGAGAGATGCAGTTTTATGATGGAGAGATGCAGTTTTATGATGGAGATGCAGTTTTATGATGGACAGATGCACTTTTATGATGGACAGATGCACTTTTATGATGACAGATGCACTTTTATGATGGAGAGATGCACTTTTATGATGGACAGATGCACTTTTATGATGGAGAGATGCAGTTTATGATGGAGATGCACTTTTATGATGACAGATGCACTTTTATGATGGAGAGATGCACTTTTATGATGGACAGATGCACTTTTATGATGGACAGATGCACTTTTATGATGGACAGATGCACTTTTATGATGGAGAGATGCACTTTTATGATGGAGATGCACTTTTATGATGGAGAGATGCAGTTTTATGATGGATAGATGCACTTTTATGATGGAGAGATGCAGTTTTATGATGGACAGATGCACTTTTATGATGGACAGATGCACTTTTATGATGGAGAGATGCAGTTTATGATGGAGAGATGCACTTTTATGATGGAGAGATGCACTTTTATGATGGAGAGATGCAGTTTATGATGGAGAGATGCAGTTTATGATGGACAGATGCACTTTTATGATGGACAGATGCACTTTTATGATGGAGAGATGCAGTTTATGATGGAGAGATGCAGTTTATGATGGACAGATGCACTTTTATGATGGACAGATGCACTTTTATGATGGAGAGATGCAGTTTATGATGGACAGATGCACTTTGATGATGGACAGATGCACTTTTATGATGGAGAGATGCAGTTTATGATGGAGAGATGCACTTTTATGATGGAGAGATGCAGTTTATGATGGATAGATGCACTTTTATGATGGATAGATGCACTTTTATGATGGAGAGATGCAGTTTATGATGGACAGATGCACTTTTATGATGGAGAGATGCAGTTTATGATGGACAGATGCACTTTTATGATGGACAGATGCACTTTTATGATGGAGAGATGCAGTTTATGATGGACAGATGCACTTTGATGATGGACAGATGCACTTTTATGATGGAGAGATGCAGTTTATGATGGAGAGATGCACTTTTATGATGGAGAGATGCACTTTTATGATGGAGAGATGCAGTTTATGATGGACAGATGCACTTTTATGATGGAGAGATGCAGTTTATGATGGATAGATGCACTTTTATGATGGATAGATGCACTTTTATGATGGAGAGATGCAGTTTATGATGGACAGATGCACTTTTATGATGGAGAGATGCAGTTTATGATGGACAGATGCACTTTTATGATGGACAGATGCACTTTTATGATGGAGAGATGCAGTTTATGATGGACAGATGCACTTTGATGATGGACAGATGCACTTTTATGATGGAGAGATGCAGTTTATGATGGAGAGATGCACTTTTATGATGGAGAGATGCACTTTTATGATGGAGAGATGCAGTTTATGATGGACAGATGCACTTTTATGATGGAGAGATGCAGTTTATGATGGAGAGATGCACTTTTATGATGGATAGATGCACTTTTATGGACTTCAAAACAGAAACAGCCATTCACTGCCATTATAAAGCTTGGAAGAGCCAGGACATTTTTTAATATAACTCTGTGTTCGTCTGAAAGAAGAATGTCATATACACCTAGGATGAGGGTGAGTAAATCATGGGCAAATTTTAAATTTTGGGATGAGCTATCTCTTTAAGTTCTGCTAAAGTGCTGCAATTCTGAATGACAGATCTTTCCCTTTGAAACATTTGGCGTATAAAAAAAACCTCGTTTGATATTTTTCTGTTCTGCCACTCCCTGGCTTTAAGGTCACGGGTTTGCTTTCCACCGCCTGCGTCTTTTGAAGCCCACCCTTGAAAAACTATAAGGAAACCATCTGTCAGGACATTAGAGGAAGTCCCAAATGGTCAAAGCTCAAATGCAAACAGTTCTTGATCTTATATCTCAGCATGGCCCTGCGTCTGAGTCTGCAGGAATGAGCCGAGGGGCCCCGTCTGTGCTGGAGTGTGTGTGTGTGTGTGTGTGTGTGTGTGTGTGTGTGTGTGTGTGTGTGTGTGTGTTGGAGTCAAACATCCACAACTTCATCAGAAAAACTCAAACGTTCGGGCTTCACTGAGGACAAAGTTATGGGTTATTCATTTCGCCCAACATAAAACCGTTATGATGGAACATACAGTCAAACTAAAGTTATTCACACACCTTCAACATTTCTCACATTATCACAGTTTATTCGCTATAGTTTAGAAAATGGTAATAAAATATGAGCAGAACTCAGTTGATATTTGACTGGTTTTGTCCGTCCTTCTGTTAGACTGTCTCACACATGAATTATGTTGAATATCTGTCAGCTGTTAAATTTAACTACACAATTAGATAATACCAGTTTAGCTCAACCAATCACCAAGCAATGCTTCATTTTGTTCAGTCTGTGTGTAAAAAGAGCATTAGCAATTAAAGAAAAAACACTTCAGCAAAACATGATCAGGTCAAAGAGTCTGAATCATTTTTGGTCCCAAATTTGTATAAATTTTACACTGTATGAAGAATTTTTGGGTATAATATGTCAGTTTACTTTATTTTGCTCTCCTCACTTACATAAATGAACTAGAGTGTCCTGCACACACTAGTGAAAAACATCAAAAATCATATCTGGTGTCTGAATAATTGTTGGTTTGACTGTATATAATTAGTAGTTTAAACCAGGTATGAGGATGATCTCAAATGGATCGTTTTTTTGCAATCGCTATAGGACCCATTTCACTTTTACAAAACTCTTCTCTAAACTAAACTGTGGATCATTTGCCATTGCTTGGCACAAAATGCATTCAATCTTTAAAATTATATGAATTCCTTTCTCAAACACCAAACATTACACGTTTACATATACTCTTTTCAAAACTGTTAAACTTACATTCAAATCCTAACAAAATACAAAACTGAATGAGACACCTTGCTATATTTCTATCTAGTCATATTGAAATATATGGAAGCTTGTTTCCATCACTGAATAAAACTTTTTAAAAGATAATTGCAACTTTTTGTCTCATCTCGCAAGTTTACATCTTGCAATTCTGACTTTATAACATGCAATTGCGACTTTATATCTTGCAATTCTGACTTTATAACACACAATTGGCAGTTTATATCTCACAATTCTGACTTTATAACTCGCAATTGTGAGATAAAAACGACTATGCGCTGTATTCTGCTGTCAGGCCAGTAGATGGCGATGCCACTTTGTAAAGAAACACTACGAACATGTCGACTGAACACGTAACACGCATGTGCATGATATCACCGTTTTCAAGAACTTGCACTTTGAAACCCATTTTCAAAAGTTTGTGTTTTCAGGCCCCCAAAACGTCGTTGTCATGTAAATGAACGGCAAAAATGCATAACATTTTTTACGTTTTTAGTTGAAAAAGGTGTTGTGTAAAAGGCCCCTTAGTCTTTAAATTGATCTCCATTTATACAAAAATAGCACAACTTTCGGCCTATTTACATGTCATATTTTCAACTAAAAACTGAAAACCTTTTATGCATTTTGGCCATTCATTTACACGACAACAGCATTTTGGGGGCCTGAAAACGCAAACTTTTGCACAAAAAGTGAAAACGATCCCGTTCTCGTCTCCTGGTTGAGACAAAAACCTGAATTTGTGAAAATGGTGACGTCATGCACATGCGTGTTATGTGTTCAGTCTATATGTTCGTATGTCTTTACAAAGTGTTATCGCCAACTACTGGCCTGGCAGCAGAATAAAGCGATTAGGCCAAGTCATTTTCACGGATCCATGTGAACAAAATGTAGCTATGTGAAAAATGCATTACATCGTTGTCGTGTACACGTACCCTTAGTAATAATTTTGTACTGTAATGTAAACATGAACCATGTAACAAACAATCCAGTGAATTCTAAACAGTAGAAATTTTACAGAAGAAAACACTATAATGGTGCCTGTTGTTGTTAAGTGTTTTTTAAGTCTTTGTGTTATGAGTGACAAAAGAGCTATAGTCGGTTTATAGTCGTCCCTGCTTGTAACCCCGGCAAAAGGAGCTTTTCACTCAGCAGGGTTAGCAGCGCTTTTACACGGGGTTAAGAAACTGTTAGCATTGTGGTGTCAAACTAGTTCAGTGTGAAACGATTCGGTGTTCGAATGTTATGCTTAGTAACTGAAAACCAATCGCGTGCCTCGCGTGTTTTGGACAGTAAACGAATCATTCATTTCAGCGTTTGAGAGGAATAATGTCTAATTTAGACACAAAACGAGACAATTTGAGTGAAGTGGAGCCTGTTTCATTCTTACCTTTATAGTCTGAAATGTCCATTCAGTATAAACTTGACTGTAGTCAGGTAAAATGTAATGAGAATGCGCAGCGCTAGATCCTTTACATAAACAGTGCAGCGTTCGTCCAATCAGTAACCCTAACACCGCAAATATGCAAATGAGAACGTTAACCCAGGGTTTAGGAATGTACAGTGTGAAACGTCAGCATGAAAACCCAGGACTAGTTATTCATTTGGCATAATTTACCGAACCATTTATTTAGTTCTCAAAACAAAGACACATTTCACCTGTTTTTACCGTTTTATTCAGTGTACGGTTTTCACACACGTTCCACTTTTCTTAAAGGGATAGTACACTCAAAATGTACTCACCTTCAAGTTGTTCCAAACCTGTATGAATTTCTTTCTTCTGCTGAACACAAAAGAAGATATTTTGAAGAATGTCGGTACCAAACAGTTGACTTCCCATGTCTCCCCCCCCCCCCCCCCCCCCAAAAAAAAAAAACACAAACAAACTGTCTTTATTTATGAGTTATCTGAGGCCAAAGTTTGATTCTGACAAAATGTGTTTTTGACTAAAATATTAGATTTTGATGTGACAGTTTGAGGTTTAAGATGTCATCATTGAAGGAATGTTGTGCTAAAGCAATGGAAAATGATCCACAGTTCAGCCCACATGACCTAAGTATTGAGAAATAATAATAATAAAAATTCCTTCCAAAACATTTGTTTGCATAATTGGTGTTGTGCACTTGGAAAAGTAGAAGAAATAGACATAGAGGTTCAAAGGTTTATTCCACGATGCAAATCATGATAGACACTGAACTGTGAAGATAATAAAAAGACAATTGTAGAAATACGCAAGTGCTTGTAAGAAATTTCAGTCAGCTTTTTGGTTTATCACACTGATGGCTCATCAGTAATCGAAGAGAATTCAAAATAAATAGCTTAAAATTAAACGCAGTCCGTGCTAAATCATATACACAGTTCTTTACACAAAGATGGATTATTTCTCCTACTGAAATCGATCTTATTTTCAATATTATAGTACAACTTATCTAAGTGCATTAAGCAAATCTAATCAGTACAACAGGAACAACAACAACAAATCTTCCGCCATAAAAGTTCAACCAAACAGATAGGAAAAAGTTAATTTATTCAAACCATCAAAACAAAAAAATGTTCATTCATTTCCAGCTCTTAATGACTTTATAAGGCAGCTCCGTTAGAAGTCACTGGGACTTTTCTTTGGCTCTCAGATGTGTTTGATTAATGCGTCTTATGTCCACAAATGTTCTTTTACTTTAACTGTAAGGGCAACTCTTATAAAAACCTTCCAAGTTGATGTGAGCATTTCTATTCAAGCTGTAGAAACTAGGGGTGTAACAATATGTCGTGTCACAATATATCGCAATACAAAAATGCGACAATATGTATCGTGGATAGTTCAACCAAAATAAAAATTACTTACGTTTTCAGAGTTTTAGTGTCAGTACAACATTAAACTACTATATATAATGTTGAATATAATGTATAATAATGCAATGGGGGAATATTTGTGGGTCCTGATAATGTCTGATGTTACCAGTAAAAAGTGGCCTACATTATTTTAGATATATCTAGTCAGTGAAAGAGTGCAAAGATATTCATGTGAAATAATTCTGTATTTTCATCTTCAGAATTATGAATATTGTTATTCTGGTGTCTTTATTGTCCTATGCTTTGGGTTTCAGCACCAAGTCCACACACAATGTAACACCAAATTAGCATTTTAATCAACAGTAAAAAAAATTGTTAACCTTTTATCATTTGTCTTGGAGTATCGCGATAATATGGTATCGTGAGTTCAGTATCGTGATATGTATCGGATCGTGACACGAGGGTCTCGTTACACCCCTAGTGGACACATATCTAACCTTGTCAGAACTGTAACATAAAAGACTAACATCAGAACAGTTTAATCGTTCGTGAACGTGACGTCTGGGAAAAGTCCTACTGGATGAACTCTTTCAAAATGTCGCAGGTGTTTTTATTGATGACCTCGCGTAGCTTTCGAACGCGCCGGACGCTGGAGAGCACGATGAAGCTGTCGGGTTGCAGGACAGCCATGCCGTTATGAACGTCTCCCATGATGATGATCTGGCCGTCCGCGGTGGTCACGTTCGGACACGGACAGGCCCAGTCCATGTTCTGCAGGGTCACCTCAAGTGGATCCTTCCCGAAGAACTTCAACCCCATTTTCTCATCCTTCAGGATCTCCTCCACCGTGACCAAAGCGTGACCAGAATCCTGATCCTCGGTGAGCTCCGTCACACGGCCTAAAATCACGAAATCACTCCTACAGAAGCTGGTCACCATCTTGTGCTTTGGTTTGCACGGTTTGCATCGCTGGATCCTCAGGAACGGGCATGTGTCTTCGCACGCGTCTTTGGTTTTGAAGTTGTTCTCGTTGCCTTTGCATCCGCCGTATACGAATGGCTGGCAGCGGCGCTGGGATCCGCTATACGCCCATCGAGGCTCGTACGCCTTGCAAGGTCCCTGGTAAATCGGGAGGTTACAAGGCGCGGAAAGCTCGTCCCGACACGACGACATGCATGTGTCGTAAGCGTCGAAGTGATTACGGTTTTTGCTGCAGTTGCCGTACGTAAAAGTATAGCAGTTGTTCCTCTGTGGGTCGTAAAACCAGCTCAGCTTTTCCTCTCCACAGTTATCACTATCCGGCACTTTAAAACACTCCTCGGCTGGGAAACCTGTGGAGTTTAGCTTTACAACCGGCTCTTGCTGGATTACGGACAGCGGGAAATGCGCGAGTACTGAGCCGCCGGGATTGGTAGCCGTGCACGTGTAAACACCGGCATCTTGCAGTTGTGCGTTGTAGATAACCAACTGCCCGATGTTAGTGACCACTACGTTCCCATGCACGTGATTGGGTTTCATAACCACGTTTCCGCGCTGTTTCTCCCAGGTTATCTCAGGCTTCGGTCGACCTGCAACTTCACAGAGAAAGCTAGCCGTGTCTCCGACGAACACGGATTGCTGAGACGGGATGCCGAGCATTATAGGAGTGTGTATGTGTACCGGAGTCGTGCGCTGGATTGTAGTGGTGGGTAACGCAGTGGTGCCGGTCGGGATGGGACTGGTGTTGGGCCACGTGAGATGAAAACGGCACGTCACGACCGATAAGGAGATTCCCTTCGAACACGCTTCGGCATCCATGTAGCACTTGTTGTAGTAGGTCATGCCGTCCGAGGCGCAGGTGAAGAGCGGGTCTCTCTCGCACCGGTCCCGGCACTTACACACCGGCTGGCCGTCCCAGATGTCGCACTGGGAGCCCTGCTGGGAACACTGGAACGTGTCGCAGGACGCCTCCGTTGGCAAACCCATCGGCCCTTTCTTGCCTGTAGTGTTGATGAAGCGCGCCGCCACACAGCTGCGGTTACCACACACATTGGCACAGCACTTCTCAAATGTTTCACATTCCTGGACAAATGCAAACAAAGAGTGAATAATCCTGATATGTACAAAAAATGTGTGTGTGTGTATATATATACTGCATGCATGTCCATTTTAGACATATATTGCAGAATATTGTTGTTGTATTTATTTGATAATCTTGATTACATGAATGAAAGGAAATATACATAATATTGCAATGCAATATCAATTATTATATAAAAATGTGTATTTTATGTACATTAAATTGAACATGCATGCAATTTATATATATACAAACATATATAAACTCAAATATAATATACTCATATAAAATGTGTATTTTATATACATGAAATGACAATGCATGCAATTTATATAGAGTATGTATGTGTATTAATTTTATATATATATATATATATATATATATACAAACACATATATTGCACAATATTGTTGTTGCATTCACTTCATAATCCTGATTACATGAATCAAAAGAATTATACATATAGCAATGTTATAATATATATATATATATATATATATATATATATATATATATATATATATATATATATTATAACATTGCAATATGTATAATTCTTTTGAATTATACATATTTTGAATTCTATAGAATATATAGAGAATATATATGAAATGAACAAACATGCAAGTAATATATAATATTTATTTAGCATCTAGCATGTTTGTTCATTATATACATATAGCCTATATATATATATATATGTGTGTGTGTGTGTGTGTGTGTGTGTGTGTGTGATGAATATAGTTATATATATGAATAAAAAGGACATGCATGAAACATATATTACAGTCAAAATGACAACTAATTTCAACTAATTTCAATGGAATGAAAAGGCAAACCTGGTCAGATTCACACTCTCGCGTGCAGGTGCTCATTGCATCAACCCACAGGTTCGGGTTCATGTCGTTTGGACAGATCCCGGCGTGGGAATGCGCCACTCTCTGCAAACTCATGCCTTTCACGCACTGCCTGTCCACAAACAGCAGCAGAACCTGTCCCGAGACGAACCAGATCCAGCGAGGAAACAGCATCCACCACATGTCGGAGGGCACAAACGAGGAATTATTTCGAGGAGTTTACTAACCTAATTTTATTGGAACAGCTGAGCCAGAACTGTGCGCCTCGAGCTTCCAAGCAGCAGGAGGGGGAAAAAAGAAAATCTCCCAGAGATTCAGAAAACTGTGAGTGGAAAATGAGTTTAGATCTCTGTATTTATACTCTCTAATAGTTTTCACTTCTTGAGCAACAAAGGCTCGCCTGACCACAAATCTCGCCCTCACGCGCAAATGACTGACATGAATTACTCTGCGGTTCTAGAGAGAGGATTAGAAACATCTGGTCCAGAGTTGGGTTGGTACTGGGACACCTGCCTCTCTGTGAAAGAGCTGAAGACTGAAGTGCTGTTTTAACCCTTTATCTGCGCGCGCTCGAGAAGTGCGCGCGCGTGATCCCTTTAGTGATGCGCTTCAAAAAGAAAAGATGCCACACAAAAATACAAAAAGGTACAACTGGACAATTTCAAACGCCAGCGTCTAAATAACCGTCTCTCCTTGTTTTTAGCCAATTACTGAAATCGGCATCATAGGCTACTACATGAAGAAGCTCTTGTAAATAAATATACAGGACAAAAATAAAGTGAGATAAGAAAGTAAAACGTCGGTTTTAGTATTGCTTTGTGATCATGCTGGCAGAGAATATAGCCTATATGACAGAATCAGAAGGTTGTCATTTAATTATATGAAACATAAATGCAACTTCTCATCTGCATGTTAGGCTAAATACAAATATCAATTTTACATCAAAGTTTGAGACAGTAACTCAGTTTAAACCAAATGTGTTTTAACACTCCAAGGTTTCTCCTTTGACATACATGTGTAAAATATAATTATTATTACATTATTATTAAATTATCCATCCATCCTTTGTCACTCTCGGGCGGAGAAACACCCTGAACGAAACTAAATTATTATTATTAATAAAATATAACTTATTTAAGCATTAGCTAGGCTACTTTTTTAGGTACACTTGTTCTATCTATGGCATAAACAGTCACACAGTAAAATTCAAAATCTCGATTTTAAACGCCGCAACACTTTCGAAAACTTGGCAGATCGAGCAATCGGAAAAGTATATCTAATATATATATACATATACATATATATATACATATATATATATATATATATATATATAGATATAGATATAGATATAGATATAGATAGATAGATAGATTTATAGATTTATGTAGCAAATGAGATTCAATACAATTACCAAATATATTTTGAGACAAATGTCTTGTTAATGATTTTTAGTATTGTTTAAGGGAAATACATTTCACTGAAGAATGGTATTAGGGTTGAGAAGACAACGTTGACGAGACTTAGGCAGTGGAATGTGGGAAAACTCAAGGTTTTTTGTGTCCTGTGTGTCCTACTATAGAAAGCTTGTTTCCACCACAGAATAAAAAATAAAAAAGGTAATTGCACTTTTTATCTCGTAATTCTGACTTTATAACACGCAGCGCTTCTGGGTTGTACATCAGAACATAGGCTCACTATAGACCTTATGTAGCCCCGCCCCCTTTCAGCGCTGCGCTCGTTGTCTTTTGACTTCCGGTCTGTATTTTCACAGCGATCTTGCATATTTATGAATGAACGGCTCGTTTTAAAATCTTCCTGGTCTACTGACATTTGTTAAGACATCTGCTTTAAACATTACAATCCTCATGATAACTTTCGTTAACTTTACATTAATTAAATCCACTTCAAAAGCTAATTACTCCTGGACAGTGATGCCATAGAAATATACAGAGCGACTGCAAAAACGGAAGTTCAAAGACAATATTCTAAAGATGGCGGCGACCTCGTTTCTCTGGCGCATAAGGTCTATTGGCCAGCATCACACGCATCACACACATGACCAGCGTCGGCCAATAGTGAGCCTACGTTCTGACGTACACCCAGAAGCGCTGCACTGTTACGGTTACACATCAACTCACTCAGAGAAAGAAGAACATGAAGAGTTGAATAAAGTCATTATTTTTATTGAGTATTCTCAGTATTCTCGTCACTTGATAAACTTAAGGTTGAGCCACTGTAGTCACTTGGACTATTTTAAACATTGTCTTTATACTTTCTGGGCCGTCAAGTTTCAATAACATAGAAGCCTATGGAGGAGTGAGACAGCTCTCAGATTTAATCAGAAATATCTTAATTTGTGTTCCGAAGATGAACGAAAGTCTTACGGGGTTGGAACAACATGAGGGAGAGTAATTACTGACAGAGTTTTCATTTTTGGGTGAACTAACATTTTAAGTAGAACATGGTGTACGTGGAGCTTTCAGCCTGTGAGTAAAACACAAAATCTGTTTATGCAAAAACACTGATGCTGATTAAAGTATATTAGCTCTCATTAGCTCTGTATATTAGCTAGTATATTAGCTCTCATTAGCTCTGCCAAAGAATGTGTACAGGACAAAAGACACGCTTCATTCACTCCTGCTTTTGACTGAATAATGCTCTGACTGCATATAATCAACACCGTAAGAATATATATATATATAAAAAAAAATATATATATATATGGATATATATATATAATGTATAGGTTATGCCAGAAGTGCTTCCAAAAAGTTAGTTTACTAACCACTTTTATTCTAAAATATTGTTAACATAACCTGACCTGAATATCTTCCAGCAGGTTTTAACGCTGGGCTGTTCATGAGAAGCTTCACCTTATTTTACCCCAGCGAACACAGATTAACTCTAACAGTGCCTTGTTGTTAACTTTAACTGTTCGACAGTTATAGGAAATTCCTCGTCCTCACATAAAACCCATTCAGACTCACAAGCGTGTCAAATGAGGACAAGCTCTTTATGAATTACACTTTTTTTTTTCTTTGTGCAATATAGTGTTCAAATAAAGCTGATGATTAGACACTTAGTTCTGGGAAAATATCAGCATTTTATCTTAGACATATCCAAGCATCTCAGATGGTACACTATTAAAAATAATTTAAATAAAGCTTCCAAAAGTTTTTTTTTCTCTCGCAGTGATGCCATAGAAGAACCATTTTGGGTTCCCAAAGTTCTTAAGAACCATTTTTTTGTGTGCGAAGAACATTTAAAAAATCTTTGTGCAGTACAAAAGTTCCATACATGTTAAAGGTTCTTCATGGAATCTTAAATAAATCATCTTTATTTTTTAAGAGTGATCCACTTCAATCTGGCCATCAGCAGTTTCCCGCATGACACACGCCTCAGGAGTTTGGATCCAAATATATCATTAACCGAACGTCGAACAACACGTTATTTCTTCCTCCAACGTTTCAGAGGAAGCGTGTTTCAGTGAAGGATCCAGGTTGAGGAGAGGATCTGGCCTCCAGCAGGAATTAAGTCTTTCATGAAGCCGCTGGCACATTGATAACATACTGAAACAGCAACTGTTCTCCGTGTGTGATTGATTGCTGAAGGAGTAGCTAAAACACACCGCATTCTTTCAGCTCCACTACTTTACCTTACCTGCCCTCCACGGAGGCAACAAGTCATGTATTTGTTTGAGGAAATGGTGTAATAGGAACAAAAAATTAATAAACTCCTGTCAATCTAAACACACTGAGTGAGGACTGAAACAACCTCAGGGTGTGCTATTAAAATAATAGGCTATTTAGTTGTGAAAGGCATGAAAAACTCTGGGATGTAATAAAGCATACTAATTATTAAAGCACAGTCAATATCACCTTGTTGAGAAACCGAAAACAGTTTAAACTGATTGGAGACAAATAAATTTTTTGTTGTATATGGTATTCATATTATTGGTAACTGTATATTTTATTGAAAATTAGAATGCCCTTGAACCCTTCGTTGTCTTACGTTTGAAAGATTTCTATAGCTTGACCATTTCAATGAATGTGCCAATCATTTCTGTCACTGTCTGAATCGTTCCCTATCCCCATATAGTGAACTGTCTGATCGTTCCCTATCCCCTATATAGTGAACTGTCTGATCGTTCCCTATCCCCTATATAGTGCACTGTCTGATCGTTCCCTATCCCATATGTAGTGTACTATCTGATCGTTCCCTATCCCCTATATACTGTACTGTCTGATCGTTCCCTATCCCCATATAGTGAACTGTCTGATCGTTCCCTATCCCCTATATAGTAAACTGTCTGATCGTTCCCTATCCCCTATATAGTGTACTGTCTGATCGTTCCCTATCCCCTATGTAGTGTACTGTCTGATCGTTCCCTATCCCATATGTAGTGAACTGTCTGATCGTTCCCTATCCCCTATATACTGTACTGTCTGATCGTTCCCTATCCCCTATATAGTGTACTGTCTGATCGTTCCCTATCCCCTATATACTGTACTGTCTGATCGTTCCCTATCCCCTATATAGTGTACTGTCTGATCGTTCCCTATCCCCTATGTAGTGTACTGTCTGATCGTTCCCTATCCCCTATGTAGTGAACTGTCTGATCGTTCCCTATCCCCTATATAGTGTACTGTCTGATCATTCCCTATCCCCTATATAGTGAACTGTCTGATCGTTCCCTATCCCCTATATACTGTACTGTCTGATCGTTCCCTATCCCCTATATAGTGAACTGTCTGATCGTTCCCTATCCCCTATATACTGTACTGTCTGATCGTTCCCTATCCCCTATATAGTGCACTGTCTGATCGTTCCCTATCCCATATGTAGTGTACTATCTGATCGTTCCCTATCCCCTATATACTGTACTGTCTGATCGTTCCCTATCCCCATATAGTGAACTGTCTGATCGTTCCCTATCCCCTATATAGTAAACTGTCTGATCGTTCCCTATCCCCTATATAGTGTACTGTCTGATCGTTCCCTATCCCCTATGTAGTGTACTGTCTGATCGTTCCCTATCCCATATGTAGTGAACTGTCTGATCGTTCCCTATCCCCTATATACTGTACTGTCTGATCGTTCCCTATCCCCTATATAGTGTACTGTCTGATCGTTCCCTATCCCCTATATACTGTACTGTCTGATCGTTCCCTATCCCCTATATAGTGTACTGTCTGATCGTTCCCTATCCCCTATGTAGTGTACTGTCTGATCGTTCCCTATCCCCTATGTAGTGAACTGTCTGATCGTTCCCTATCCCCTATATAGTGTACTGTCTGATCATTCCCTATCCCCTATATAGTGAACTGTCTGATCGTTCCCTATCCCCTATATACTGTACTGTCTGATCGTTCCCTATCCCCTATATAGTGAACTGTCTGATCGTTCCCTATCCCCTATATACTGTACTGTCTGATCGTTCCCTATCCCCTATATAGTGCACTGTCTGATCGTTCCCTATCCCATATGTAGTGAACTGTCTGATCGTTCCCTATCCCCTATATACTGTACTGTCTGATCGTTCCCTATCCCCTATATAGTGTACTGTCTGATCGTTCCCTATCCCCTATATACTGTACTGTCTGATTGTTCCCTATCCCCTATATACTGTACTGTCTGATCGTTCCCTATCCCCTATATAGTGTACTGTCTGATCGTTCCCTATCCCCTATATAGTGAACTGTCTGATCGTTCCCTATCCCCTATATAGTGAACTGTCTGATCGTTCCCTATCCCCTATATAGTAAACTGTCTGATCGTTCCCTATCCCCTATGTAGTGAACTGTCTGATCGTTCCCTATCCCCTATGTAGTGTACTATCTGATCGTTCCCTATCCCCTATGTAGTGCACTGTCTGATCGTTCCCTATCCCCTATATAGTGTACTGTCTGATCCCCTATGTTCTGTTCACCATGTAGAAAATAGTAAATGTGAGAACAAGTGACCGATTTCAGCCGCAGCTTCAGCATCTGTTTATAATGTAGGGGGCGGAGCTTCAGATTCTAGAGAGTATTTGATTGGACAGAAAATCTGATGACAAGCTAAAGTGCAGAGTGATGTCATCAAATTCATTGATCCATATTGGCGGAAGTGAGTGTACATTTTGAATGCTTATATCTTCTAAATGTGAATTTTGTCATTGTTTTGGAGCACACTAGCTTATAGATAACAGTAAGGCGAACACATTCATATTAAAAGCCAAAAAAATAAATACATTTGGATTTCATGGGGACTTTAAACTGCGTCTGACAGAAGAGTCAACAGCTTTCACACACGTCTTTCAAAATAAAAGTCTGGCATCAGAAAAATAGTGGTTTCTTTGGCTACTCATTTCTGGACCCACTCAGAAGGGTTTTGTGCCCCACTTTTGTGTCGCCGGTTGAGAAACACTGTATTACACACACACACACACACTCCGCACGTCTTCAGATGCTGGAACACCGGCTGCACGTAACCTTGTTGTTTCTGTATGAAAACATCATGTCATGCTCATATTCTCAGAGCCCAACCCTTACACGAGTCACGACTCAGGTTTATTTCCCAGAAAACAGTTTCCACGCCAGGAATGAGGAATCATTCAGACTCGACACAAACACAGAGAGCCGTAAACCTCAGACTTCTAAATTGGGAAATGCGCTGACAGTGTGAAGATAAATTGGCCTTCCAACACAAACCTGCGCTTTGTTTTAACACCGGAGATGAATCTTGCTTTGTCATCGGTCCATCGAAACATCGTTCGCCTGCAGCATGAAGTGATCGGACAGGTAAAGCCATAATAAGGAAGAGCCAAACCCAAACCCTGAGGGAGCGAAACTCACGCTTCACAGCGAGTCCATCATCTGTCAGCAGACAGCACTCTACATGAAGATACACCGCTGATCCCAATGAAGAAAACGGCTTTAAAGGGATAGTTCACCCACAAATCTAAATTAGCCCATATGACATTCTTTTTTCAGAATTCAGACTAATACGTTTTGAAGTCCATATAGTGCATCTGTCCATCATAAAAGTGCATCTATCCATCATAAAAGTGCATCTATCCGTCATAAAAGTGCATCTGTCCATCATAAAAGTGCATCTGTCCATCATAAAAGTGCATCTATCCATCATAAAAGTGCATCTATCCATCATAAAAGTGCATCTGTCATCATAAAAGTGCATCTGTCCATCATAAAAGTGCATCTGTCCATCATAAAAGTGCATCTGTCCATCATAAAAGTGCATCTGTCCATCATAAAAGTGCATCTATCCATCATAAAAGTGCATCTATCCATCATAAAAGTGCCTCTATCCATCATAAAAGTGCCTCTATCCATCATGAAAGTGCATCTGTCCATCATAAAAGTGCCTCTATCCATCATAAAAGTGCATCTAGTGCATCTATCCATCATAAAAGTGCATCTATCATCATAAAAGTGCATCTATCATCATAAAAGTGCATCTATCATCATAAAAGTGCATCTATCCATCATAAAAGTGCCTCTATCCATCATAAAAGTGCATCTATCCATCATAAAAGTGCCTCTATCCATCATAAAAGTGCATCTAGTGCATCTATCCATCATAAAAGTGCATCTATCATCATAAAAGTGCATCTATCATCATAAAAGTGCATCTATCATCATAAAAGTGCATCTATCCATCATAAAAGTGCATCTGTCCATCATAAAAGTGCATCTATCCATCATGAAAGTGCATCTGTCCATCATAAAAGTGCATCTATCCATCATAAAAGTGCCTCTATCCATCATAAAAGTGCATCTAGTGCATCTATCCATCATGAAAGTGCATCTATCCATCATAAAAGTGCATCTAGTGCATCTATCCATCATAAAAGTGCATCTATCCATCATAAAAGTGCATCTGTCCATCATAAAAGTGCATCTGTCCATCATAAAAGTGCATCTATCCATCATAAAGTGCATCTATCCATCATAAAAGTGCATCTGTCCATCATAAAAGTGCATCTGTCCATCATAAAAGTGCATCTATCCGTCATAAAGTGCATCTGTCCATCATAAAGTCCATCTATCCATCATAAAGTGCATCTGTCCATCATAAAAGTGCATCTATCCATCATAAAAGTGCATCTGTCCATCATAAAAGTGCATCTGTCCATCATAAAAGTGCATCTATCCGTCATAAAGTGCATCTGTCCATCATAAAGTGCATCTATCCATCATAAAGTGCATCTGTCCATCATAAAAGTGCATCTGTCCATCATAAAAGTGCATCTATCCGTCATAAAGTGCATCTGTCCATCATAAAAGTGCATCTGTCCATCATAAAAGTGCATCTGTCCATCATAAAGTGCTCCACAGGCTCCAGGGGTTAATAAAGGTCTTCTGAAGCGAAGCCATGCTTGTGTAAGAAAAATACCCATATTTAAAACTTTAAAACTGAACAAACAGATTCCACATAAGTGTAAAGCGTAAATTATGCGAGTAATGCGACGCACTGCTGATATTTACGCTCCGCCATGACGCTCTACGATACTTCTGACGTCACGAGCATAGACTGTAAAAAAATATGGACGTAGTGTCCGTGACGTCGCCCGTGGGTTTCTGAAGAGCGTTTTTGAAGCCTAAAGTGGGCGTGGCCGACCGTCGCCATCTTGGCAGCGCGTCACTCCCGAATTTATTCATTTTTACAGTCAGACAATGAGCTGAGGTGACGTGACGGCTAACAGACAACAGACGGCTACTGATGACTAATGACCACAGCAGCGGGAATCCACCTGTCACTCAAAAGTGGACACACCCTTAATTATGCAGAAATTTAAGGCTTGATATAATTTAAACGGATGAGTTATAAAAAAATCCCCCCCCTCACAGTCGTCATGAAGCGCAATATTAGCTATATAGACCAAAACCACTTTTTGCACTTTCGCTTTAACGTGTTAAATATGAATATTTTTCTAATACGAACTCATCGCTTCACTTTAGAAGGCCTTTATTAACCCCCCGGAGCTTGTGGAGCACTTTATGATGGACAGATGCACTTTTATGATGGACAGATGCACTTTTATGATGGACAGATGCACTTTTATGATAGACAGATGCACTTCAGATGTACTTTTATGATGGACAGATGCACTTTTATGATGGACAGATGCACTTTTATGATGGATAGATGCACTTTTATGATGGACAGATGCACTTTTATGATGGATAGATGCACTTTTATGATGGACAGATGCACTTTTATGATGGACAGATGTACTTTTATGATGGACAGATGCACTTTTATGATGGATAGATGCACTTTTATGATGGACAGATGCACTTTTATGATGGATAGATGCACTTTTATGATGGACAGATGCACTTTTATGATGGATAGATGCACTTTAATGATGGACAGATGCACTTTTATGATGGACAGATGCACTTTTATGACAGATAGATGCACTTTTATGATGGACAGATGCACTTTTATGATGGACAGATGCACTTTTATGACAGATAGATGCACTTTTATGATGGACAGATGCACTTTTATGACAGATAGATGCACTTTTATGATGGACAGCTGTGAGCGTGAGGCGTCTTGTTGGGAGATGAATGGGAATAAACAGCTCCTCCTGTTAGAATCCTCGCGGCCCTGCCAATGTTTGTCACTCACGAGGATATTTAAAGATCCGGGATCTTTTTCTGCCTCCGGGAGATTCTTCGTGATTAAGCTTGCATCGTGAGCCGGAACGAGCTGTGGAGGGAATTTTGTGGGCTTGTCTCACTCAGTTGGGCAATTTCATTTCTGAAGAAGTGTTTGACATTCGGAATGAGGAGAAAACCATTGAACAAGCTGAAAGTCTGAGACTCTGCAGACATTTTACACACACACACACACACACACACACACACACACACACACACACACACACACACACACACACACACACACATATATATATACAGTAATGTATATAGTAATGAAACTATAATATATATATGAAATATATAGGATATAATATATATATAGGAATGAATATATATAGTAATGAAAGTAACCCAAAATATATAAAAATTCATTACTTTAAATAAAATAAACATTAATTAAACAAGAATAAAATATAAAAACATGAATTTTATTACTTAAAAAAACTATGTTGGAAAAAAATTAATATGAAAAAAGTTTAACTAAAATTAAAATTGTAATCAAAAATATTAATAGTATATCATCGATACTAAAATAATCAGGTTGGTACCTAAACTGATTATTAAATTAAATTAAATTAAATTAAATTAAATTAAATTAAATTAAATTAAATTAAATTAAATTAAATTAAATTAAATTAAATTAAATTAAAAGGATAATAAGACAATTAGTTCAAATTTAATTTTCAAATACACTACTGTTCAAAAAAAAAAATGGTTTTGTTTTATAAAGGAAAATAATGATTTTATTCAGCAAGGACGCATTCAATTGATCAAAAGTGGCAGGAAAGACATTTATAATGTTACAAAAGATTCTATTTCGAATAAATGCTGTTCTTTTGAACTTTCTATTAATCATAGAATCCTAAAAAATAAAATGTATCACAGTTTCCACAGAAATATGAACGGTTTGCAACATTGATAATAATCATAAATGTTTCTTGAGCATCAAATCCTCATATTAGAGTGATTTCTGAAGGATCATGTGACACTGAAGACTGGAGTAATGATGCTGAAAATTCAGCTTTGATCACAGGAATAAATTACACTTTACTGTATATTCACATAGAAAACAGCTGATTTACATTATAATAATATTTTAAAATTTTTACAGTATTTTTGATCAAATAAATTCAGCCTTGATGAGCAGAAGAGACTCTTTCAAACACATTAAACATCTTTCCAATCCCAAACTTTTGTATATTTATATATATTTTATATACTTGTGTATATTTACATGTATATAATTGGGATTTTGTAAGTTTAAGAGACTAAAGTCAGTGTCAACAGATTATGATGAGATGTGCTCCATATCTTCAGCTGCGGATCTGTAGATCTGATGTGTTGATCTCGAGGTGTTTACAGTGAGACAGGAGCAGCTGTGTCCAGAATGAGAGGAATGACGCCCTTTGACCCGCTTTATGTTGGATAAACTGAGGCAGATTTTCATACATTCACACTAAAGCACTCAAAGACTCGACGCTTTAACGTTGCATGTGTAATAACCTGTCGATAAAAGCACGAGTGTCTTCAGTTTAGAGGAGATTAACTTATGAACAGCTTTAGTTGATGTTTTGGCTCTATTGCAGGAAAGGAAAGGCAGTGTGTGTGTTTCATGTTATCACCATCACGTCCTCTAGTGGCCACATCTTACACAACTATTACTTCACACATTCATTCATCACTGATCAACACATTTTTTTATATGATATTAATATTGCACACCTGCAGATAATGCCTGAACGTTGCTGGAAAAATCTTGATACTTTTTGCAAGCTGGGAGAGTGTGCGGGATTTTTTCATTTCTATATAGTAATATAATTTGGTAACACTTTACAATAAAATTCATTCATTAACATGAACAATACTTCTACAGCATTTATTAATCTTTGTTAATGTTAATTTCAACATTTACTAATACATTATTAAAATCAAAGGTTGTATTTGTTAACATTATTCAACAAACAATGAACAGCTGGATTTTTATTAACTAATAAATACAGAATTTACTAATAAATACTGTAATAAATGTATTGTTAGTTCATGTTAGTTAATACATTAACTAATGAACCTTATTGTAAAGTGACCAATATTTTAGTAAACAATAATTTACCTTTCATGCTTTCTTTGAAAATGTATTTGATACACTATTAACTGTCAACTTTCATTTAAAATTTTTGATCAGAAAACCGTTAAACATTAAAATGATATTTTATTTTAAAATAGTTTAAATCTACAAAATCCGTAGTTATTTTAATGGCAACCTATTTTGTTTTATTTAAGTGGAAATACACAGAAAAAAAAAGTATTACTTTTTTAATAAATCCAACAATATATTATTATTATTATTATTATTATTTAGCTGGCTGGTTTTGTCAAAATTATGAGAATTCACTAATGCTGTATTGTTCATGGATTTACGGCTGTTGCAGTTAAATAAGCTATTTACTATAAACTATAAATTAAACACACACACACACACACACACACACACATATATTAGGGCTGTCAAACGATTAATCGCGATTAATCGCATCCAAAATAAAAGTTTGTGTTTACATAATATATATGTGTGTACGGTATATAATTATTTTCTATATATAAATACACACACATGCATGTATATATTTAAGAAATATTTGCATGTATATACTGTGTATATATATTTATATTACATATAATTTATATTATATATAAATATTTTATATATAAATAACACATTTTTCTTAAATATATATATGAATGTGTGTGTATTTATATATAGAAAATAATTATATACAGTACACACACATATATTATGTAAACACAAACTTTTTTTTTGGATGCGATTAATCGCGATTAATCGTTTGACAGCCCTAATATATATATATGTATGGTATTACTCTGGTTAAAAACAGAAAGCATGAAATGCACACAGAAACAGTATTAATTTTTTAATAAATGCAACAATGCTCCAATTCTGGTAACAGAATTCAAGTTTTTACAGATTTGGTTTGCAAAAGGAATCACACACACGTAACTGAGCAGTAAATCTTCCCTATGAACAACTTCAGAAAGTGACTTAAATAATACAGTACAAAAATAGACTGCTTCATCCTGACAGCGACTCATTCAGTAACAGTGGCACTGTAGTTATAGAAAACACAATTAATGTAAAAAACAAGAACAGATCCTGGACGCTGCTGAGTGAGAACAAACCCACACATTCAGAGTCTGAGAGTGAGCGAAGGCACAGCGGTTTCTCACAGCGAAACGCTTCACACTAAACCTGCGTCTTTAGCCATGCCGAAGAATATTCCTTTCTGAGCGATGAGAGTCGCCGGCGTGTCGAACTCTGCGATCTCACCTTTATCCAGAACAAGCACTCTGTGTCGAGACAAAAACATGCAGTTAATTCACTTCTGCATTCAATGCAGGATTCATAGAAATCAAGAGTAGAGTTCGTTCTGGCAGGACACGTTAGTCAAGCTCTCATCAGCTGATCCTCTACCTATAGGAATACGACACCTCTCACTGTATACATATAGAACCCTCCCTCAGGATTAGCAGCAGCTCCTCTCGTTTCTCAGGAGATAATTATATATAAATAAATAAATAAATATATATATATATATATATATATAAAGACAGATATATTTTATATCCAACTTTATCATCTTACATATAGTACACTCACATAAAGTTATATATACAGTATATATAGCAAATCTCAACTGCTTGATTGTTTATATCATTGTGTAACTAACAAAATGTAAACTATATTTTCGTCCAGCTCTAATCTGCTTAATGTGACTGTAAGGCATGAATCTCTTAATATATATATATATATATGTATGTGTGTGTGTGTGTGTGTGTGTGTACCTGGTGTAGTCCATGATGGTGTTGAGTCTGTGGGCGATGGTGAACACGGTGCAGTCCTCGAACTGCGTGCGGATGGTGGACTGGATCAGGTCGTCGGTCTCCAGATCCACAGCGGCTGTTGCTTCATCCAGAACCAGGATCCTCGTCTTCCTCAGCAGAGCTCGAGCCAAACACACCAGCTGCCTCTGACCCACACTGAACACACACACACACACACACACACACACACACACTGTACTGTATATACTGTACATGCTCATAGTGCAATACATTACAGACACACCAGCTGCCTCTGACCCACACTGAACACACTGAAAACACACACACACACACACACACACACACACACACACACACACACACACACACACACTGTACTGTACATGCTCATAGTGCAATACATTACAGACACACCAGCTGCCTCTGACCCACACTGAACACACACACACACACACACACACACACACACACACACACACACACACACACACACACACACACACACTGTACTGTACATGCTCATAGTGCAACACATTACAGACACACCAGCTGACTCTGACCCACACTGAACACACACACACACACACACACACACACACACACACACACACACACACACACACTGTATATACTGTACATGCTCATAGTGCAATACATTACAGACACACCAGCTGCCTCTGACCCACACTGAACACACACACACACACACACACACACACATATACACACACACACACACACACACACACACACACACACACACACACACACACACACACACACACACACACACACACACTGTATATACTGTACATGCTCATAGTGCAATACATTACAAACACACCAGCTGCCTCTGACCCACACTGAACACACACACACACACACACACACACACACACACACACACACACACACACTGTACTGTACATGCTCATAATGCAACACATTACAGACAAATATACTACTAGTGAAAAGTTCGTAATAATTAATATTTTTTAATATTTCTAAAAGAGTCTCTTCTACTCATCAAGGCTGCATATATTTGATCAAACATACAGTAAAATACTGAAATATTATTCTAATGTAAATCATCTGTTTTCTATGTGAATATACAGTAAAGTGTAATTTATTCCTGTGATCAAAGCTGTATTTTCAGCATCATTACTCCAGTCTTCAGTGTCACATGATCCTTCAGAAATCACTCTAATATGATGATTTGATGATCATTTGATGATGATGATGGCACGTATCGATTTTAAAATCTTGATT
The DNA here is from genome assembly GCA_022828995.1 of Vimba vimba. Taxonomy (NCBI): domain Eukaryota; kingdom Metazoa; phylum Chordata; class Actinopteri; order Cypriniformes; family Leuciscidae; genus Vimba; species Vimba vimba. The sequence goes on along the minus strand of CM040831.1, from coordinate 1,553,261 downwards.
TTAACATATAAAGCCATTCATGGAATAGCACCGGAATACCTTTGTGATCTAGTTGTTCCTTACATTCCAAATCGTTCTCTCCGCTCGTCTGACTCTTCTACTCTACAGCAGCCCACATTTAAATTAAAGTCGATGGGTGGTCGCTCCTTTACGGTTACCGCCCGCAGTTGTGGAATAAACTTCCATTTGCGATTAAAAATTCCCCAACTCTGGACTGCTTTAAGAGGTCTCTAAAGACCCATCTTTTTAAAAATGCTTACTGTCTTTGAAGTGTATCTTATTTATATTTTTTTGTCTGATTTTTCTGTTTTTAATTATTGTTTAATTATCTTATATTATGTTTACTATACTGTGTAGCGCTTTGGGTTGGAGAAAAGCGCATTACAAATAAAATGCATCATCATCATCATCAAGAAACATTTATGATTATTATCAGTGTTGAAAACAGTCGTGCAGCTTCAGACTGGTGTAGAAAGCATGATACACTACCATTCATACAGTCTGCAGCAAGTAAGATTTAAAATAAAATAATACTTTTATTCTGCAAGGATGCATTAAATTGATCAACAGTGACAGTAAAGACATTTATAATGTTACAAAAGACTCTATTTCAAATAAATGCTGTTCTACTCATCAAAGAATCCTGAAAAATAAAATGTGATACGGTTTCCACAGAAATCTGAAGCAGCACGACTGTTTTACAGAAAAAAATCTGAATTATTCCAGACTTTTGACTGGTAGTGTATGTAGAACAGAAATGTGTATGAACTAGGGCTAGATGATTTAGCTTAGAAAAAAGTTATATTTTTGCCATTGAATGACAGTTATTTGATGGTAAATCTGTTGTGGTGTGATGATATAATGATATGAAATAATGCCCAGCCATGTTTGTGCTGTATGATTCAGTACCTGAGGTTGTCTCCTCCTTCAGAGCACTCCAGGTCCAGTTTTAAAGGCTGGCTGCTCACAAACTTCTTCAGGTGAGACTGTTCCAGAGCTTTCCATAATTCCTCATCACTGTACTTATCAAAGGGATCGAGGTTCATCCGCAGAGTCCCAGAGAAGAGAACCGGTTCCTACACACACGTCAATCACGCAGCGGAGTTACAGTCACAGGACACACACTCATATTTACAGCGAGACTAAATCATCAGCATGAGGTAAACGGCAGGACTCGATGCTGAGAATGAGCAGTGTGTGAGAGAGTCACTAAATGTGGGTTTTTTAGTACTTTGTTTTTGCTACAGCATTAATATATTTGCTAAAAATATATCATAAAATTATATATATATATATATTTCACATTTTTTAAACAGTAAGGATTTTAAAATTACTTATTTTTTTAGCAATGTATCATGCAATAAATTAAATATATATATATATATATATTTTTTTTATTTTTTTTTTTATTTATTGCATGATATATATATTTATTAATATAATAGTAATAATATAATTTTTATTTTAACTTTTATGTATATATATATATATATATATATACACACACACACACACACACACACACACACACACACACACACACACACACACAACATATATATAATGTTTTTTAGTAATAATATATCATTTAGTAATTATATATATATATATACATACATACACACATATATATATATGAAGAGTTCAGATGCAAAAGCCTCTAAGTGCCATCTGAAAAATTCTTCTAGAATGGTCATTTTTATCAAGCTCGTATATTTAAGTTCAATAATTTCACTTAAATGGCAATGAAAATGACCTATTAATTGTCATTTAAGTGAAATTACTGAAGTTAAAAATACAAGTTTTATAAAAATGATCATTCTAGAAAAAATTTTCAGATGGCACTTAGAGGCTTTTGCATCTGAACTCTTCATATATATATATGTGTATGTATGTATATATAAAAAAAATTAATTGTATTACTATTTTTTTTCCTGGAAAGATACATTGCTTTACAAAAATTACAACATTTTTGAATCTGAATTTGAATAATTTTCGAGTAGTGAGCGCTGAACGCTGCTCTGCTGAGCAAAACACATTAAATCACACGGCAGAGTTTTAGTATCTGCTAAAAGGTGAAATGAGGTTAAGAACAGGTTTTACTAGAGAGAAAACAGAGGAAACAAACAACAGGAAAAAAGCACAATGTTAATAATCTGGACCCAAACGAACAGGCCATTAGCCTCAGTTGAACAGGCTCATTATCAGCGCTCAGTGCTTTGGCTTCATCGACCGCCAGCAGAAAAACAATCACAATCCACTGCTTTATGGCTCTGAATGGGGAAATGAGCTTTTTCTGCTGACCCATCATGAGTGCAGCGCTAATACCGCAATAAACAGCTGTGCTAAACTGAAACCAGATGCTAGCACACACACCTGAGGGATGATGGTGAGTTTGGATCGGAGGTCATGAAGGCCGATCTCTGAGATCTTCACCTCGTCGATCACGATCTCTCCATCCGCCGCTTCCAGAAGACGAAACAAACACAGAGTCATCGACGACTTCCCGGCTCCCGTCCTTCCCACGATGCCGATCTGCAGGGAGTCATTATATGAAAATATAGTATATCACATCACAGTAATGATGTCACAATCAGTGTGACTCCTCAGATTTAATCCACACATATCATCCACTGCAGGTCACTGGTCATGTTAGTGTATCAAACACTCAGAAATAGGTATTTATTGCCTTTTAAATCACATTTGATGTAATTATATTAATGATATAATTACATTATATTTAGCTTTGCTCATATTAGGAAGCCTACTGTCAGCTTTTACAGAATTACCCACTAATAAATATTTTCCATAGTTCATATTTTGGGCTCATCTGCTCGCCTGTATATCTGATCTTTCAGGCCATGTCCACACTAATACGTTTTCGTTTGAAAACATATATATTTTTCTCTCCGTTTTGGCCTTCCGTCCACACTGAGACGCGTTTTTATTAATGAAAACGCTCTCCAAAGTGGATACATTTGAAAATGCCGTTTTCGCGTTGTAGTGTGGACTGTGAAACCGGTGGTATTTAAAAACGATGATGTAAATTTAGTCATGTGACGCATATTGTACCAATAGATATTCATGTTTAAAAAAAAAAAAAAACGCCCACAGAACCTCTCACAATACAACTTTGACATCGTAGGATGTCCTGTTACTTTATCCTCTACAGTAAAAGACCTGGGTGTTATACTCGATTGTAACCTTTTGAAAATCATATTTCGTATGTTACAAAAACTGCCTTTTTCCACCTTAGAAACATTGCTAAGCTACGTAATATGCTATCAGTTTCTGATGCAGAAAAGTTAGTTCATGCATTCATGACCTCGAGACTAGATTACTGTAATGCTTTATTAGCCGGTTGTCCTGCATCCTCAATAAACAAGCTACAGTTAGTCCAAAATGCAGCTGCTAGAGTTCTTACTAGATCAAGAAAATATGATCATATAACACAGATTTTATCATCACTACATTGGCTACCTATAAAGTTCCGTATTAATTATAAGGTATTGCTACTGACTTATAAAGCCCTAAACGGCTTAGCTCCAGTCTATTTAACGGATCTTCTATCACCCTATAATCCATCGCGCTCTTTAAGATCAATAAATTCAAGGCTTTTGGTCATACCTAGGATATCCAGATCAACCAAAGGAGGGAGAGCATTTTCACATTTGGCTCTGAAACTCTGGAATAGCCTTCCTGATACTGTTCGTTGCTCGGATTCACTCTCCCAGTTTAAAACTAGATTAAAGACGCATCTTTTCAGCCAGGCATTCATATAATATTGTTAATCTCACAGTTCAAACTACAATCCGGCCTCTAGTTCATAAACGCCAGAGGAGAACTGGCCCCCGACTGAGCCTGGGTTCTCCCAAGGTTTTTTTTTTCTCCATTAGGTCACCTGATGGAGCTTTAGGACACCATTAGGTCACTTGATGGAGTTTTTTCGGTTCCTTGCCACTGTTGCCTTTGGCTTGCTCAGTTGGGGATATTTTGGGGATATTTAATTTTATTCTATCAATCAATAAATTCCACTAGAAACAAACTTTGTTGTATTATTTTATTTTAATACTGTGAAGCTGCTTTGATACAATCTGTATTGTGAAAAGCGCTATACAAATATACTTGATTTGATTTGATTTGATGTTTATACCAGGGGCCGGTTTCACAAAGATAGACTTTGACTATGGCTTAGATATAGTAGATAGTCAGACTTCAGATAGACATCTAAATCAGACCGTTGCACAAAGCACTGAAGACTCTGACTATCTTAAGTAGGACTACACTGCAATGCATTCTGGGTAAAATAAGACACTTTTCAAAACAAAAAACATGGCGGATCGAGTAAGCGCATTCAACCGCTCAGTGCAGTTTACCCCAGCGGAAAATATGTGTTTGTTGGAGGAGTATAACAGTTACAAGGACATTTTACTTGGGAAATTTAGCGGAGAATGAAGTAACAAGAAGAAATGTTTCAATTATGAGCATTTTCCCTTTTCTTTTGGCTGTCTGTGATGTAACTGATTGTTACTGCTGGTTGCCAAGGTAACAGAGTCTTAGACCTCAGTTAGCCTGGGGTTTAGGTGTCTAATTTTTTAAATTCTAAATTAAGTCAGTCTTTATTTTTGTGAAACAGTCTAACTTGCATTAGCCTAGTCTATGAGCACATTATAGACTTGTCTAACACTATAAACCGGTCTAAAATAGCTTTGTGAAACCGGCCCCAGTATTGTGCCTGTTATGTGCTGTTCACTTTCACACTGTTGCTAAACATATTCTACATTCACACTCTTCATATCACAGTCCTGCAAAGATGACAGAATTTACTCACATTTGCTGTCCTGCGGCAATACATGAGAGCAGTCGCGTGCGACCTGGACCGCATCAGTGAAGGTGAGATATTTTACTAAATAAAGCTATCCTGTCAGAAGAATTGCACGATAACTTCATTATTTATATTTCCATCTGAATCATATCAGTGATCTTTTGTGGGGCTTTACGCATGCGCAGTAAAGGTGAATTTAGCGTTTTCAGGCGTTTTTCAAAAGTTTCTCATCCACACTGAAACGTCCGAAAACGCCATTTTCAAATGTATCCGGACTGATGTAGACGTAGCCTTAATATCACTGTTTCAGGCATTTTAAGTTTATTTTTTCCTCTCACTGTTTTTCTTAAAGTCCCCCTGTGGTGAAAATCCAGCTTTTAATGTTGTTTATGTGTCTATGTGGTGTTTTTATTATGCTTTAAGACAAACCATGTGTAAATTCATAAGACGCTTTGAAATCGCTGGTGTTTCTGACGTCACAAACTACCTTGTAACCAATCAGATCAACGTGTAATCGTCAACCAGTGGATCTCTGAGCTGAGGGAGTGAGTGGAGGCGGGGCTCATTTGCATATTCATAGAACCGCGCATACTAAATGAGGCAAGGGTGTCGAGTTACACTCAAGATATTTTAAGGCATGAAGATGAGTTTTAAGGGATAAAGTGATTGGACTTTAAGCTTCTTCTGACAGCTGATCCACATGTCAGGCTGTAATCCTGACAGATCTACAGATGTTGTCTCTATAAGCGTTGAAGAAGCGAGGCTCCTGACCTTCTCTCCTCCCTTGACCTTCAGAGAGACGTTCTTCAGCACCAGGTCCAGTCCTTCTCGATATCTCACGCTGTACTCCACAAACTCCACGTTTCCCTGGGGAGGCCAGTCTGGCGGCGGGCGCTTGTCCTGCACGACCCATGGGGCCTGTGGAAACCCAGGGGCCAGTTTAATCTCTTACATCAAATGAGCTCACAATAAACCGCAAACATGATGTTCTTCCTCAGTGTTTCTGTGCTGTTTTCCAGCACAAACATCTAAACATTCATAAATCATATATGTGTGTATGTGTGTGTGTGTGTTTAGCTATACTTGAGGACCAAATGTCCCCACAAGGATAGTAAAATTTGAGATTCCCTAATTTTGTAAGGACTTTTTGCTGGTCCTCACAAGAAAAATTGATTGATAAACATAATAAAATGTGTTTTTTTGAAAAAGTTAGTGTGTGTGTGTGTGTGTGTGTGTTTGTTTTTGTGATTTATGAGGACAGAAACTTGCATAATGACATGGGTATTACACTGGTATTACAACGTATATTACTTTTATAACGTTATAATATTTCACATCAAATGAACTCTTGCTCATCATGTTCTTCCTCAGTGTTTCTGTCCTGTTTTCCAGCACAAATCTAAACATTCATAAGATACATTTACTTGAAAAGCAAAATGACTGAAGATATAAGAAAAAAGTGAGTTTATGATTAAAACAAGAACAAATTACTGTCAATGGGGTCAGAAAAAACTGTTTTATTTCTTACTTTTTACTTGTTACTTATTTTAGGGCTGGCTGATATTCATTTAACATTAATAGGGAAGGAAATGCTTTTCACATATTATTCACTTATACATATTCATGTATATCTGTTTGTTCACTATTAATTTAGGGCCCCATGAAATTAATTTTAATTTCCCCTAAATTCTATGTTTTCCATTTCATAATTTTTTGGGGGATTCTGCGTTTAATGATTTAAGACAATTTTATATACATTTTAACAATTTAATTAAGCTTCTAAAATGTAATCAAATTGAAATATAACAATTAATTTACAACAAAACATTGCATTTTTATGTTCTGGCAAATAAGATGTACAAACTGTATACATTTAAAACGTGGATGAAAAAATATTTTATAATTGGTTGTATGATATTCCTTAGAAATATTATTATTACTCTGAGAAGTATATTTTAATATAAAGCAGTGCCATCATTTCTTCACGTTAAACCAGACTTTTATTTTGACGTTTTCTCGTGAAGATCTTTAAGTTTCAGTTTCAGACCAGATCTAATGCTGATGTTCAAGAGTAAATCAATCAATCAAATGTTTATTCTTAAGAACATGAGCATGTGTGTGTTGTACTGTACCTCAGTCGGTGTTTCTGAATACTCCTTCACTCTTTCCACTGCTACTATGTTGCTCTCAAGGTCAGAGGTCATCCTCACCATCCAGTTTAGGGACATAGTGACCTATACAGTAGAAGTAAAAAGTGTTGTTGCAGAATACAGGCGCTTATAGTGGAAAAAAAACTATGCATTTCTCCCCTGATCCTCTGTTTCATAATCTTTCTTTATATTAAATATGGCATTGCATACTGCAAATATTGTTGGCTCTGTAATATATTGCTTATGCTTGTCTATAGTAAGTCACTTTGGATAAAAGCATCTGCTAAATGTATACAGTACATGTCAAAAGTATCTTCTGCTCACCAAGGCTGCATTTATTTGATCAAAAATACAGTAAAAATGGTGAAATATTATTATAATGTAAATCAGCTGTTTTCTATGTGAATATATAGTAAAGTGTAATTTATTCCTGTGATCAAAGCTGGATTTTCAGCATCATTACTCCAGTCTTCAGTGTCACATGATCCTTCCGAAATCACTCTAATATGATGATTTGATGCTCAAGAAACATTTATGATTATTATCAATGTTGAATACCATTCAAAAGTTTAGGGTCAGTAAGATTAAAAATCATAATACTTTTATTCATCAAGGACGCATTAAATTGAACAAAAGTGAAAGTAAAGACATTTATAATGTTACAAAAGACTCTATTTCAAATAAATGCTGTTCTTTTGAACTTTTGAAAGAATTCAACAAAAAAACAAAAAAATGTGTCACAGTTTCCACTGTTTTCAACATTGATAATAATATTAATTAGAAGAACCATTATTAATAATTAATAATGCAGCAAATCAGCATATTAGAATGATTTCTGAAGGATCATGTGATCTAAAATTGTACAATATTCCTGATTTTATTGTATTTATTTTTCAAAATAAATGCAGCATTGTTGAGCAGAAGAGACTTCTTTTAAAAACATTAAACAATAAACATAACAAGTAAATATTTCTCCTACGTATTTAAGTCTCATGTTATTTGTGTAAATTATGGAAGCTTGTTTCCGCCACAGAATAAAAAATAAAAAAGGTAATTGCGACTTTTTCTCACAATTCTGACTTTTTTCTCACAATTGTGTGTTATAAATTAAAAATTGCGAGATATAAACTTTCAGAATTGCATGTTTATATCTCACAATTCTGACTTTATATCACACAATTGCGAAAAAAACGTTTTATTCTGTGGTGGAAACAAGCTTCCATTATAAATGCATCATGAGATGTAGTGAAAATGAAAAAGAAATGTTTTCATGATAAACAACAGTATGAATACACTAATGTTAGCGTTACAGATGAACACTATTATATGAACTATTACACATGACTAGTGATTATAATACATGAGTGTGACTGTACCTGTAGAGCGTAGGACACGGACAGACCCACCAGACCAGGACTCAGTTTATCCTTCCCGACCGCAGCGAACAGAGCAGCAAACAACACAATACAGTTCCCGATAAACTCGATCCGAACCCCCAACCACCTGTTTCGCATCCAAACACAACACTGTTACAACTGAGCGACATTTTAACAGAGACATTTCCCACAAAAGCCAGTAAAGAATGGAAGACGCTGGGAAAATCTGCATACATCCGAACGACTTGCGAGTTATAGTCAGAATTGCGAGATATAAAGTCGCAATAGTGTGTTATTAAGTTGCAATTGTGTGTTATAAAGCCAGAATTGTGTCATATAAAGTTGCAATAGTGTGTTATAAGGTCAGAATTGCGTCATATAAAGTCGCAATTGCGTTGCGTGTTATAAAGTCAGAATTGCGAGATATAAAGTTGCAATTGTGTGATATAAAGTCGTAATTGCGAGTTATAAAGTCAGAATTGCATGATATAAAGTCGCAATAGTGTGTTATAAAGTCAGAATTGCGTCATATAAAGTCGCAATTGTGTGATATAAAGTCACAATAGTGTGTTATAAAGTCAGAATTGCGTGATATAAAGTTGCAATTGTGTGATATAAAGTCGTAATTGCGAGTTATAAAGTCAGAATTGCATGATATAAAGTCGCAATAGTGTGTTATAAAGTCAGAATTGCGTCATATAAAGTCGCAATTGTGTGATATAAAGTCACAATAGTGTGTTATAAAGTCAGAATTGCGTGATATAAAGTCGCAATTGTGTTATAAAGTCAGAATTGCGAGATATAAAGTCGTAATTGCGAATTATAGTCAGAATTGCGAGATAAAGTCGCAATTGCAAGTTATAAAGTCAGAATTGCGAGATATAAAGTCGCAATAGTGTGATATAAAGTCGTAATTGCGAGTTATAAAGTCAGAATTGCGTCATATAAAGTCGCAATAGTGTGTTATTAAGTTGCAATTGTGTGTTATAAGGTCAGAATTGCGTCATATAAAGTCAGAATTGCATGATATAAAGTCGCAATTGCGTTGCGTGTTATAAAACCAGAATTGCGAGATATAAAGTTGCAATTGCGTTATAAAGTCAGAATTGTGTCATATAAAGTTGCAATTGCATTGTGTGTTATAAAACCAGAATTGTGTAATATAAAGTCGCAATTGCGTGTTATAAAGTCAGAATTGTGTCATAGAAAGTTGCAATTGTGTTGTGTGTTATAAAACCAGAACTGTGTGATATAAAGTCGCAATTGCATTGCGTGTTATAAAGCCAGAACTGTGTGATATAAAGTCAAAATAGTGAGTTATAAAGTCAGAATTGTGTCATATAAAGTTGCAATTGCATTGTGTGTTATAAAACCAGAATTGTGTAATATAAAGTCGCAATTGCGTGTTATAAAGTCAGAATTGTGTCATAGAAAGTTGCAATTGTGTTGTGTGTTATAAAACCAGAACTGTGAGATATAAAGTCGCAATTGCATTGCGTGTTATAAAGCCAGAACTGTGTGATATAAAGTCAAAATAGTGAGTTATAAAGTCAGAATTGTGAGATATAAAGTCAGAATTGCGTGTTATAAAGTCAGAATTGCGAGATATAAAGTCGTAATTGCGTGTTATAAAGTCAGAATTGTGAGATATAAAGTCGTAATTGCGAGTTATAAAGTCAGAATTGCGAGATATAAAGTCGTAATTGCGAGATATAAAGTCGTAATTGCGAGTTATAAAGTCAGAATTGCGAGATATAAAGTAGTAATTGCGAGATATAAAGTCGTAATTGCGAGATATAAAGTCGTAATTGCGTGTTATAAAGTCAGAATTGCGTCATATAAAGTCGCAATTGCGTGTTATAAAGTCAGAATTGTGAGATATAAAGTCGTAATTGCGTGTTATAAAGTCAGAATTGTGAGATATAAAGTCGTAATTGCGAGATATAAAGTCAGAATTGCGAGATATAAAGTCGTAATTGCGAGATATAAAGTCGTAATTGCGAGATATAAAGTCGTAATTGCGTGTTATAAAGTCAGAATTGCGTCATATAAAGTCGCAATTGCGTTGCGTGTTATAAAGCCAGAATTGCGAGATATAAAGTCGTAATTGCGTGTTATAAAGTCAGAATTGTGAGATATAAAGTCGTAATTGCGAGTTATAAAGTCAGAATTGTGAGATATAAAGTCGTAATTGCGAGATATAAAGTCAGAATTGCGAGATATAAAGTCGTAATTGCGAGATATAAAGTCGTAATTGCGAGATATAAAGTCGTAATTGCGTGTTATAAAGTCAGAATTGCGTCATATAAAGTCGCAATTGCGTTGCGTGTTATAAAGCCAGAATTGCGAGATATAAAGTCGTAATTGCAAGTTATAAAGTCAGAATTGCGAGATATAAAGTCGTAATTGCGAGATATAAAGTCAGAATTGTGAGATATAAAGTCGTAATTGTGTGATATAAAGTCGTAATTGTGTGATATAAAGTCGCAATTGCGTGTTATAAAGTCAGAATTGCGTCATATAAAGTCGCAATAGTTAAATGATTAAAGTCGCAATTGGAAAGTCTGCATGCATCCGAGCGAGTGTGGGCGAGACCGAACCAACCTGTTGGACACGATACCAGGGTAGTAACTCTTTTGGTTCTCATCCACTTTCATATCGCTCATGAGAACGAAGGCACCGTGGCGCCCGTACGCGCGGATCACGCTAGTGCCCGTGATGGTCTCCGAAAAATGAGAATATATAGGAGACCTACTGACAGACTCCAGCCTCTTTAGCTGACGAGACGTGGCCACATAAAACCTCTACGGAGGAAAGAACATGCGATTACACAAACACACAACAGCAGGAGGATTACATAATTATACATGTGCGAATGAGTGAGGATTCAGAAAACACACTCGTCGTTTGACAACATGCATTTTTGCTCTGATATTTTTGCTTTGTCGAAGTCTTTTATTAAAGGAAAATTTGAAAATGCTTTAAAATTAACAAGATAATATTGCAGGTTTGTCTGAACTCTAGGAACGTTTGGTCAGTTTACTACTCAGAGACTATTTACAATAATACTATTAATAATAAGAGAAAATGCCTGATCAAGATAAATGTGAAATATTTCATGAGCTTCTATATAATAATTGTATAAATTTTCTTTAAAAAAAAAACTTATGCACATTACAGTGACATCAATTATTAAAAATTTTGGGGTCGGTGAGATTTTTTATGTTTCTGAAAGAGTCTCTTCTGCTCACCAAAGCTTCATTTATTTGATCAAAAATACAGTAAAATACTGAAATATTATTGCAATTTAAAATATCTCTTTTCTATGTGAATATACAGTAAAGTGTAATTTATTCCTGTGATCAAAGCTGAATTTTCAGCATCATTACTCCAGTCTTCAGTGTCACATGATCCTTCAGAAATCACTCTAATATGACGATTTGATGATCAAGAAACATTTATGATTATTATCAGTGTTGAAAACCGAGATACATTTAATTTTTCAGGATTCTCTGATGAATAGAAAGTTCAAAAGAACAGCATTTATTTGACATAGAATCGTTTGTAAGATTATAAATGTCTTTACTGTCACTTTTGATCAATTAATTCTATCAAAATTCTTCTGAATATCAAATATTGCAAACTATAATAAACTGTATGTGATTTTAGTTAATCCGCACATTCCTTCATTGAGACAAACCGTTTTAAACATGTTCACTCTTTAATTTAGTTTCTAGAATCCTCACCATAAGCACTTTTAATCAAACAATAATTCAGAATGCAATTCTCTTATTGAAATATTTAAAAATGCATTCACATTAAGGGATCAAATATAAATGGGATCAAACGCTATCATAATGTTGTAGTGTTTGGTTTGGCTTTGTGCATTTCTGAATATAATGACATCAATAATGTGATATTTCGGCTGCATGCGACAAGCGATTCGCTCAGAAAACACAGAGCGCTTCAGAAAGCCAGTTCGTGCCATGCAAAGAGATGAGCAGTTACAGTACAATCAGGACAGATGCAAGACCAAGTTACAGTTATGCAATGAGAGATTGAGGGTTTAGTACCGATGAGTTGAGAATCACTCTCTCCACGACACCAGATAGAGGCCCGTAAACATATGAAACCCCGTTATCAACTGTGTTACAAACCGTAATGCTGTTTATCTTTCCACTACTTGTAATTAGCATCTGAACTGGTTAGGAAGAACTTAACACTACTTTGTTAATAGTCTAAATATTAGTAGATACTGACCACCAAACACACTTCTAATGTGGATTATTATTTTCCATATGCCAGTTCTTCCAGTAAAATAACTACATGCCAGGTATGAGTTAAAAGTCCAGTTGAATCACAGTCTGTTACGCGCGCTTGCATTAGTACTGATGAAATGATGACATTCACACAGCAAAACACTTCACAACTTCATCTACTCCTGCAAAGCTACTGTAACTCTACTGTAAAACGCTGTTCTTTACCCACATACTCATACTGTTGATTACATTCAGCGGAGATCTCGTCTGTCGGTCTTTCTCTGTTATAGCCCCTACGCTATGGAGCTCTCTTCCGCTGGCTCTCAGGACAACAGCCACGTTGTATGATTTTAAGCATAAACTCAAAACACATTCGTTTAATCAGTATTATCAGTCATGAAAATGTTAATTTGACATAACACAGTCACAATGTTAACTTAGGTACCAATAATCTATTGCATCTTTACTCCAAATGCCCACCATGCTGTCTGCAATTAATGTTTGTTGCCTCTGTTTTTATGTTTGCATTGCATATGTAATGTGATTTGCAACTGGACTGGGCAAATGTCCATTGTCCGTTTATGTGTAAACTGCTTGTTACTGTCATTGTGAAGCGTCCTTGAGCTTGGGAAAGGCGCTATATAAATTAAACTTATTATTATTATTATTATTATTATTATTACATTGTATATCCATACAGGCGGATATACAGCATACAGCACATTCATATAATTAATAATAATACAGTATTGCAATAATGCAATCATTTATTAAATTAAATAATAATAATTATTATTATTATTATTATCATTAATGTTATTATTACTACCACTATTATCATTGATATTATTAACCAAAATATTAACCGTAATAATAATTTATTGTTATATGTTATTAAATGATATATAGATATATTTAATAATAATTATAAACATTAGAATTATTATAAGTAGTCATCATTTAATAAATGATTGCAATATTCTATTATTATTTTGTTGTAATTATTTAAATCATATAATAATTATTATCATTATTATTGGTAGTATACTTAAACATGAACTTTATAAAAAATAATGTAATAAATTATTGCATTAAATTATTATTGTTGTGAATAATAATAATAAATGATTGCAAAACTAATGATCATCATAATACTCATAATCATATTAATTTATTAAATAATATAAAATATCATAATCGAAATATTATTATTATTATCATTATTATTATTATAAGTAGTAGTAGCAGCATTATATAATTTAACTAATTATTGCGATAATGTATTACTATTATTACTCATTTCTTGCAGTAATTTATTAAATTATATAATAAAATAATTCAAATTATTAATACTATTATTATTAGTAGCAGTAGTATTTTATTTAATAAATTATTGCAATAATTTATTACCACTATTATTGTTGATGCTGCAGTTGTCAAGAATAATAATAATAATAATACAATTATATTTAAATGATATAATTATTACATGAATATATTAAATTATATAATAATTATTGTTATCATTATTATTCTTATTAGCAGTAGTAGTAATAGTATATAATTTAACAAATTATTGCAAAAATTAATTATTATGAATTATTAGTATTATTACTTTTAGTCAAATGATTAATAATTGGATATAAAACAGGAGTGTATTCTTTGGGTAAAGAACAGCATCATCTGAGAGTTCAGTGAGTCGAGTCTCTCTGTTCGTTCACCAGAGTCTCGACTCCCTGACCGCACCAAAACCCAGTGACCAAACCACACACACGGTGTAAAAACTACAACACTACGACAGTGATAATAATGCAGCTAGAACAGAACATCAACACATGTTAGCATGCTGTATTAATGAGTTAGCAGACTTGTTCCTATTTACCTGGACCCACCAATAGAACAGCATTAACGGCACTATGACTATGAGGAACATAGGGGTGAGGACAGAGCAAACGAGCAGCACATTTACTGTGTACCAGAAAGTGCGCATCCAGATATCAATATTATCTGGAATGAGCGAGTCTATAGTGTCCACGTCTTTGCTGAAGCGGTTCAGGACCCGGCCTGAGGGAGTGGCCTCGAAAAAGGCCTGTGGTGCCCTCAGGATGCCCTGGAGCATGTGGAGGTGTGTGTGGCGGGCCGCCTTCAGTGTGCTGTAAGCCCGGCACAGTAAAGCGTTGGCCAGAATCAGCACACCTGCGCACAACGACACACACAACGAGGAAGAGGAGGGTTAGTCCGGTTTAGCCCTCGCTCGTCTGAGTCACACTGGCTCGTCAGACAGGCTGCTAGGGCTGGGCTTCCATCAGGTTTGATTCACAAGGTTGCGATTTGATTCAATTCCGATTTTGATTCACAAGCTTGCGATTTGATTCAATTCTGATTTTGGTTCACAAGTTTGAGATTCGATTCACTTTCGATTTTGATTCACAAGCTTATGATTTGATTCAATTTCCGATTTTGATTCACTAGTTTGAGATTCGATTCACTTCCGATTTCGATTCACAAGTTTGCGATTTGATTCAATTCCGATTTTGATTCACAAGGTTGCGACTTAATTCAATTCTGATTTTGATTCACAAGTTTGAGATTCGATTCAATTCCGATTTTGATTCACAAGTTTGCGATTCGATTCAATTCCGATTTTGATTCACAAGCTTGCGATTTGATTCAATTCCGATTTTGATTCACAAGTTTACGATTTGATTAAATTCTGATTTTAATTCACAAGTTTGCGATTTGATTCAATTCCGATTTTGATTCACAAGCTTGCAATTTGATTCAATTCTGATTTTGGTTCACAAGTTTGAGATTCGATTCACTTTCGATTTTGATTCACAAGCTTATGATTTGATTCAATTCCGATTTTGATTCACTAGTTTGTGATTTGATTCAATTTCGATTTTGATTCACTTCCGATTTTGATTCACAAGCTTTTGATTTGATTCAATTCCGATTTTGATTGACAAGCTAGCAATTTGATTCAATTCCGATTCACAAGCTTGCAATTTGATTCAATTCCGATTTTGATTCACAAGTTTGCGATTTGATTCAATTCCGATTTTGATGAACAAGTTTGTGATTTGATTCACTTCCAATTTTCATTCACAAGCTTGTGATTTGATTCAATTCCGATTTTGATTCATAAGTTTGAGATTCGATTCAATTCTGATTTTGATTCACAAGTTTGAGATTCGATTCACGAGAATGTGATTCGATTCAATTCCGTTTATAATTTTCCGATTCACTTCCGATTTCGATTCATGAGCATGTGATGCGATTCAATTCAGTTTTTAATTTTCCGATTCACTTTTGATTTCGATTCACGAGCATGTGATTCGATTAAATTCCGTTTCTAATTCACAGGCTTGTAATTCGACTAAATTCCGATTTTGATTCACAAGTTTGTGATTCGATTCACTTTCCGATTTCGATTCACGAGCATGAGATTCGATTCAATTCCGTGTTTAATTCACAGGCTTGCAATTCAATTCAATTCCCATTTTGATTCACAAGCTTACGATTTATTTAAATTCCTATTTCAATTTACAAGTTTGATTTCGATTCACTTCCGATTTGATATCGATTCATTTGGATATTTATCAGGTACAGCACGTCAACATCTAAAGCTCTAAACGACACTCCTGTCTGCAGTTATTTCTCGATCGCGTTTATGCTCATCGAACGGCTTGTTTTGACATTATTGTTCTCCAGCTGTTTTATTGACGGTTGAAACACTGATTGATGGATTACATGAGACTACAATGAGACTGAGTTCAGGAAGTTGTTCTGAATCTTTCATCATTTCCTCTGATGTTCACTGATGTTTATTTGCTGCTGTAACTAGCAGTGAAGAGGAAGAGATGATGGCTTCATCTGTCACACACATTAAAGACACACAAACACACATTTATTGCTTGAATTTTGCTATGAAACTGACAGAATTTGAAAGCTGAGACTTTGTTCCATATCAAAAGTATCAAAGCAGAAAGATTATTAAATGGCAGGCGCTACATATAATGTTTAGTGGAGTTTTGTTCACACAGAGACCAATCTAAGAGTCAATATCGATTCATCAAAATGAGAATCGATAACAATCGAGAGCTCAATATTGTGACCCAGCCCTACAGTCTGTGTGTGTGACGCCACGACTGGAGAAACACTGAAACTGAACTATGGTGGATGTCCGTATGCAAACATACACACACACACACACACATTTGGGAGAGAAACACACTCAATTCAAATGCAGGAACTGATAACACTTAAACCTTCAATGCAATATCAGCATCTGCCAAATGCAGAAATGTGAAAGACAGAAAATGTGTTTATGATTCTCAGATATGAACATTGACCAGAACATTTTATTTTTATTTGTAAAAATAAAAAGATTTTACATTATACTATATAAAATGACATCTCATAGCTCAGACACACTACCGTTCAAAAGTTTGGGGATTTAAAAAAAGAAGAAGAAATTATTACTCTTATTCATCAAGGATGCATTAAATTGATCAAAAGTGACATTTATAATGTTACAAATGATTCTATTTAAAAAAAATGCTGTTCTTTTGAACTTTATTCATCAAAGAATCCTGAAAAAACTAAATATGACGGTTTCCACAAACAAATGAACTGTTTTCAACATTGATAATAATCATAAATGTTTCTTGAGCATCAAATCATCATATTAGAGTGATTTCTGAAGGATCATGTGACACTGAAGACTGGAGTAATGATGCTGAAAATACAGCAGGAATAAATTACACTTTACTGTATATTCACATAGAAAACAGCTGTTAATATTTCACTATTTTACTGTATTTTGATCAAATAAATGCAGCCTTTGGTGAGCAGAAGACTTTCAAAAAACACAATTATTCCGAACGTTTGACCGGTAGTGCAATAACATCTTTTTCCAAGGATTTGATGAGAAATGTTTGAGTTCATTTTGAAATCTGTCATTATTGAGATCTGATCTGAAATATGAGATTATACTGGGATCTTAAGATAAACATCTGAGAAGTTTCAGAGCAACAACTGAAATATCAGGAAAATCTCATTTGAGAACTATAGATAATACCTCGACTAAAGCCCTGCTGTCATCTACAGATGCACCATTTAATAACTCAAATTATTGGACATAATTTGCATCATCATCATCAGCGCTAAAAGAAAATCAGGAGGATTTAAACACAAACCACGAGAGTTCCTGTGTGTGTGCATGTGTGTGTGTTGTGTGATGGTTGAGTGTAAGGACACACGAGCAACAGGAAGTGGGCAGGAGAAACAGGAAGTGAGCAGTCGCACATGATAAGGCTTCGCTCACACCGCGAGATATTCTGACCTTTAGGACCGAGTGTTTGACTCGTTCACGGTCACACACACATTATCTATTTAATATTTAATGCATACACATGATGTTCCTCCTCAGTGTTTCTGTCTTGTGTTCCAGGACGAATATCTAAACATTCTTAATTTTTTTGAAAAGCAAAATGACTGAAGATATTCATGTTTTATAATAAAAAAAAAAAGATCAAAATTGAAGTTTAGTTTCTAATGGGGTCAGAAAAATAATCGTAATCCAAAGGGAAAACTAGATTATGATTCTGAGCATAAACTCGCGTAATTGTGATACATTTTTAAAATCAAAATGTAAATGCATCTTGATTTAAGAATGTATAGATATTTTTAGCTGCATAGGAGCTGTATAAATACAATAAGATAAAACCAAACAAAATAAGTAAATATCTCCCGATTTAAAAACGTTTAGATATTTGTGCTGGAAAACAAGACAGAAACACTGATTAAGAAAATCATATTTTTTACGACAGCCGTAGAGCATGATGCACACTTTAAATTATGTTACATATACATATGTGCTCAAAAAAAAGCTAGATGTCTGAAGTGACCGTGCAAGAATTATCAGATTTAAATTATTCAAAAAACTAAAAGCATATTGAAAAAAAGTCTGATTTTCCCGGCGGTCTGAACGAAGCCATATAGACTCATGCAGAAGAGGAGAGGAATAAATCGTCTTTGCACATGCTCAGGAGAACTGAAATGTTAAGGACCGCCCCGGACTCGTCCAGAATCTGCAATAAAAGGGAGGAAATACCTGGACAAAGAAGTAAATCAAGGCCAGAGGGCCAATGACCAGAGCGAATACGGGTGTGCTGCAAATGATAACAATCATGGTGGACACGGAGGCAAAGAAGGTGCCCAGGAACATGAGCACTGTGGAGGGCAGGACCTCGTCGATCACGTAAATGTCCTTGGAGAAGCGGTTGATGATCCGGCCTATGGGAGTGGTGTCAAAGAAAGACTGTGGCGTGTGAAACTGGTTGTCCAGCAGGGCCTGATGAAGCTTGCGGGAGCCCTGGATTTTCCCCAGTGCCAGAGTAAATGAGGAAAACATGACCAGGACGCCTGTGTTAGAGGGACCAGAGGAGGAGGAGAGCGTCACTACACACACACACACACACACACACACCTACAGGGAGCACCAGAGGAGGAGGAGAGCGTCACTACACACACACACACACACACACACACACACACCTAGAGGGGGCACCACAGGAGGAGGAGAGCGTCACTACACACACACACACACACACACACACACACACACCTAGAGGGGGCACCAGAGGAGGAGGAGAGCGTCACTACACACACACTCACAGACACACTCACACACACCTACAGGGGGCGCCAGAGGAGGAGGAGAGCACACACACACACACACAAACACACCTACAGGGGGCGCCAGAGGAGGAGGAGAGCGTCACTACACACACATACATATACACACACACACACACACCTACAGGGAGCACCAGAGGAGGAGAGCGTCACTACACACACACACACGCTTACAGGGGCCGCCAGAGGAGGAGGAGGAGAGCGTCACTACACACACACACACACACACACACACACACACCTACAGGGGGCGCCAGAGGAGGAGGAGAGCGTCACTACACACACATACACACACACACACACCTACAGGGAGCACCAGAGGAGGAGAGCGTCACTACACACACACACACACTTACAGGGGCGCCAGAGGAGGAGGAGGAGAGCGTCACTACACACACACACACACACACACACACACACACACCTACAGGGGCCGCCAGAGGGAGCAGAAAAACATTGTCCTCACACACACACACACACCTACAGGGGGTGCCGGAGGAGAGCGTCACTACACACACAAACACACACACACACACACACTACACGACACACACCTACAGGGGGCACCAGAGGAGGAGAACACACACACACACACACCTACAGGGGGCACCAGAGGAGGAGAACACACACACACACCCCTACAGGGGGCGCCAGAGGGAGCAGGAGAACACATACACACACACACACACACACAACACTCGCTCGTTTCTCAAGGAAAAGGAGAGATTTTGAGGAATGTTAATGCTGCTCTTTTCCATATAGCGAGAGATCTTACTGTATCAAACTGCCAAAGTCATGTGATTTCAGCAAACGAAGTTACGTCACGAGTGTTTCGATGTTCTCTGTGAACCCACACACCACTGTCTATACATGATCTTTACCTGTGAGTTTTACACATCTGTAGACATTTAATGACACATCTGTATAATAACGAGTTGTGGTTATTGGTCAATATTCTCAAGGAAAAGGAGAGATTTAGAGGAATGTTAGTGCTGCTCTTTTCCATATAATGACAGATGTAGCAGTGACGGAACATTTGCGAATCATTTGTTTTCAGTCATGTGATTTTAGTGAACGAGGCAGAGTTACGTCATGAGTGTTTCAATGGTCTCTGTGAACACTATATATGATGTGACCTGATCCCGGATCAGTTTTATACATCTGTAGACATATAACGACTCATCTGTATAATAACGAGCTGTGGTTATTGATCTGATTAACCAAGCCCTCCATAAAACAATGATTTAATAAAATAACACATTCTATAGAGACACTTCATGCTATTAGATGATTTGTTAATTGCAGTGCAGTTAAAAAAATCAAACACAAATTAAGCACTGAAACAATTATTGGGTCAATGACAAATATAGGAGTAAAAATGTAAAATTAATTTGCAAAGAACTATTTTTATTCACATTGGTGAAAAACTTTTATACTATTTTATACCAGAGCAAAAACAGAAACTGTAAAAGCAGGGGCTGAACATTCAGAATGTGTTGCTTGTCAAACTAAACATCATATAATTAATTAATTAATCATTATTAAAATATATTAATTATTTTAGTCTAAATGCAGTTTAAAAAAATGGAAGATAAAATTCATAAAATTAAATATATATATTAAATATCATAACTATAATTTATTTTTAATATTTACTTTTCTATTTTATATATGTATGTGTGTCTATATATATATATATATGTATAGACACACACACACAATGTGACAAAATCAATCACAAGTCACAGCCAATCAGAAGAGAGTGTAGGCGGAGTCTCTCTCTCTCTCTACTGTCTCGCCCGCACAACGAAATGGATATAAGCACATATTCAAATTAATAAAAACTAAACCATTTTCATATTAATTTAAACACATAATGAGTGACAGATCTGACAATCTTTCTCATGAAATATATACTTCATTGTTTACATACAGCAGAATTCATCTTTTGAACGTTCGTGCTTCCTTAGGTTATTTACAAGATTTGAAGTAAATTATCCTTCGCTTTCAATATGGATATTAAAGTCATGCACAATAATATACAAACTCAAACTAACCCATTTTAATATTATACAAAAAAAATTCACAGAATGAATTTAAAGGTTTTTTTTAAACTCTCTTGAATTCATATAAATTACTATTTCATAAATATTATGTTTATGGAGAGTTGCACCACATGATATTTTAAAACTTGTCATGAAAAAATAATTACTATTAATTTTAGTATTTAATACATTTTATATAATATAATGTAATGTAATATAATATCTAATAATATCTATAATGTAATATATTAGTGCTGTGCAATGATTAATCACATCCAAAATAAAGATTTGTGTTTACATAATATAATGTGTGTGTACTGTGTATAATTATTTTGTATATAACTACACACATGCATGTATATATTTAAGAAAAATGTGTCATTTATATATAAAATATTTCTATTTATATATAATATAAATTATTATAAATATATATACAGTATATAAATGCAAATATTTCTTAAATGTATACATGCATATGTGTGTAGTTATATATACAAAATAATTATACACAGTACACACACATTATATTATGTAAACACAAACTTTTATTTTGGATGTGATTAATCGCAATTTTATATATATATATATATTATTTTTAGGGCTGTCAATCGATTAATTTTTTTAATCGCGATTAAACGCATATTGTCATGAGTTAACTCGCGATTAATCGCATTTAATCGCAAATTTTTTTAATTGTTCTAAATGTACCTTAAATTAATACTTTTCAAGTTTGTAATACTCTAATCAACGTGGGCATGGATAAATATGGATGCTTTATGCAAATGTATGTGTATTATTGAAACCATAGTCAATATAGAGCATAAGGATGAGATGTTTCAAAGGTCATAGATGTTTTTCAAAGAACTTGTTCATGTCTATTAGACACGTAGAAAGAACAAAAAAATGGCAGGTTACCATTACTTCTCTTTCTTTGCACTGAGCAATTTACTAACACAAACATGTTTAGATTTTTGCATGACAGGGCAGCTCTTCTGAAAATGCTAAATGTACATTTATTATTTATTAGCCTATTACATTATAGTTTGTCTCTCTCTGTGCCCATTTTGATGAAGCTAAATTCTCAATAAAACTGTTTTCATTGTTATATTTTACTGTTTCTGTTGAAATGGTGACTGAAACGCGACCCATTAAGACATATCCAGCTCTCCCTTCCAAGATGTTAAGTTAATCTGCACAAAAATCCTGATAATCGAGCCGTCGTCTGGTGAAATCAAATTCACATAAGATAAAGACAATATCTGTGCTCTGATTTCGGCTATACTTGTAAAAATAGAGAAGCAACATAATATTTGTGCTTAACTGAGTTAAAGCGCTGCTCCTCCGCGCGAGACGCAGAGAGAGAGAGAGAGAGAGAGAGAGAGAGAGAGAGAGAGAGAGAGGCGCGCGTGCTGGGAGAGCAGTACCGGCGGTACCGGTAGATTCTCAGAAACTAAATAAGGTTTGGGCGCTTTGTTGAAGGGAAAAAATCGCTAAATGGGTCTGCAATGTCGCTAAGTTAGCAACACTGTGTATCTTCATTTCTCCAACTAGGGGTTGGGCCACGGGTCAAACAGAAAATACGCGCTGCGTTAATCGAGCGTTAAAAAAATTAGTGCCGTTAATATGATTTTGCGTTAACGCGTTATTATCGCGCTAACTTTGACAGCCCTAATTATTTTATACAATTTTATATTTATAATTTAAAAAAAAAAAGTAATATCTTTTTGTTTTATCTTGACACAGTCCTGAGAGCCAATGACATCATTTCCTGTATATATACTGCATTTATTAATTATTTTTATGAGTTTTGTTTTTGAAGCTTGACATTCTCGTTCACTGCATCCTGTCATTAAACAGAAAAGAGTCTTTATAATCTCTCATATTTTCCTCCAGTGAAACAG
>CM040831.1:1522500-1525000 GCA_022828995.1 Vimba vimba | reverse complement strand
AGACCACACACACACACACACACACACTGATCTGCCTGTGAGCGACAGAACAACACTGATATATATATACTGTAATCTCAGAGCACACACACACACACACACACACACACACACACACACACACACACACACTGATCTGCCTGTGAGCGACAGAACAACACTGATATATATACTGTAATCTCAGACCACACACACACACACACACACACACACACACACTGTGAAGAAAATGATATATAAACTCTATTGGTTTTGATGATTTTAATATTTTAAGAAATTTTCTGATTATTATTTTGGATATTTTTAACCCCCAGAAGATCATGATCTTCCTCTTTAAAGTTACAGTTTCTTGTATTCAAAAAATTCTGTTCAACGCTATTTTTAATCTTGGTGTGAAGGAAGGCGAGTCTAATTTAGTGAATGTTATATTTTTAATCAGTTCAAATTCAAATTCAAATTTAAATAATAAAATAAATTTTTATATAAAATGCACACTTGAAAAATAATCAGTAAAGCACCAGATGAAGCTACTGTGCCGCTACAGTCACTGACTCCATCACGGCTTCATTAATATTCAACTGGATGTGATATTAAGCGGAAACACAACATGCAAACTGCACTGTATGTTATCAGGTGGAGGGCAAAGAAAAGCAGTGTTTGCCGAGAGCCACGTCTGTTGTCGAGAAGTGTGTATAAAAGCAGAAGTCACAACTGGCACAGCGAGAACACATTAAATATGCATGCGTACCTCATGAACTTTCTGCGGGCCTCGTTCACAACCGGCTCATTATCCACCATATCTGTGTGATTACTGAGAGCATCATCCGGGAAATCCTCCTCTTCATCAACCAGCGACACTGAAGAACAGCAGACAAAACGAAAATAAGTCAGAAATAAATAAACAAATTAATACTTATGTATTATACATAAAAATGTAATGGATGGATAGATAGATAGATAGATAGATAGATAGATAGATAGATAGAGAAATAAAATGATAGATAGATAGATAGATATATAGATAGATAGATAGATAGATAGATAGATAGATAGATAGATAGATAGATAGATAGAGAAATAAAATGATAGATAGATAGATAGATAGATAGATAGATAGATAGATAGAGAAATAAAATGATAGATAGATAGATAGATAGATAGATAGATAGATAGATAGATAGATAGATAGATAGAGAAATAAAATGATAGATAGATAGATAGATAGATAGATAGATAGAGAAATAAAATGATAGATAGATAGATAGATAGATAGATAGATAGATAGATAGATAGATAGATAGATAGATAGATGGATAACATGATGGATAGATGGATAGATAGATAGATAGATAGATAGACAGCAGATAGATAGATAGATAGATAGATAGATAGATAGATAGATAGATAGATAGATAGATAGATGGATAGATAGAGAAATAAAATGATAGATAGATAGATAGATAGATAGATAGATGGATAGATAGATAGAGAAATAAAATGATAGATAGACAGCAGATAGATAGATAGATAGATAGATAGATAGATAGATAGATGGATAGATAGATGGAGAAATAAAATGATAGATAGATAGATAGATAGATAGATAGATAGATAGATAGATAGATAGATGGATAGATAGAGAAATAAAATGATAGATAGATAGATAGATAGATAGATGGATAGATAGATAGATAGATAGATAGATAGATAGATAGATAGATAGATAGATAGATAGATGGATAAATAGAGAAATAAAATGATAGATAGATAGATAGATAGATAGATAGATAGATAGATAGATAGATAGATGGATAAAATGATGGATAGATAGATTTATGTATGTATTATAAATAAATAAATATTTTCCAGCATTATTCCCCCCGTCATATTTACGTGTGAGCTCCTCCTGGTCCTCGATGATGTCCTCGAGTGAGTAGTTCCTGAGGAACTCGGCGAAGGCCCCGTTCTGCTGGAGCAGCTCCTGATAGGACCCCGCCTCGGACACGCCCCCGTCCACCAGAACCAGGATATTATCCACCTGAGGGAGGAAGCTGATGCCGTGCGTCACCAGCACACGCGTCTGCGGGACAGAGAGCGGCACACTTCAGCGCGGGGGTTTAGCGGCCCAGACCAGCGTCACCAGTGTCAGCACAGGGTTACTCACACCAAACTGACAATACTGTCAGCAATTTCTCACCCTCATGTTGTTCCAACCCCGTAAGACTTTCGTTCATCTTCGTAGGCTCACTATTGGCCGACGCTGGTCATGTGTGTGATGCTGGCCAATAGTGAGCCTCCGTTCTGATGTACAACCCAGAAGCGCTGCGCTGTTACACTACGTGAACTCACTCAGAGACACACAGAAGAACATGAAGAGTTGAATAAAGTTGGATAAATGTTTTGTTTTTTGCGCACACAAAAAGTATTCTCGTCACTTGATAAACTTAAGGTTGAGCCACTGTAGTCACTTGGACTATTTTAACGATGTCTTTAATAACTT
>CM040831.1:1500000-1517500 GCA_022828995.1 Vimba vimba | reverse complement strand
TCACAGTTTTTTTTCTAGGGGATCAAATTTAGAACCGACAGAAACCACATGCATGTGAGAATAACTCAGAGACATGGAAGGTGTAAGTGCTTTTATATAAATTATTATTATAAAATACTACATAACTATGTGTATCTTGTGTACCTCAAAAAGATTCTGCATTAAAATGCAGTCGATCAAGTGAAGTCTAGGCCTCTATTAAAGTGTGTGTTTGTTTTGTGCACACTTGGCTTTACTGGAGTCATGTGCAACGCCCTTATATGGAGATAAAGGGTGTGTGTTATGCTAATTAGGACCTGCTGACATGCCCTCTGGATTCATCTGCATTAGAATGAGGATAACAACAGATGTAGGTACGAACGCCACATTATGAGTGAATGTGTTTAGTGGACATTGAGTTCTTACTTGTCAAGAGTGACTTGGTCTTTGGCCCATGCGAATTTCCCATTGACAACCGTCACGGCATATTCTGAAGAGAGAGAAAGCGTGAGTAAGCTGAAGTGCGTGTTCAGTCATGATGATCAGAGGTTTCACAATGACTCAGCATGAAAACAAGAGCTGTTCCCGTAAAGTGAAGCTTGTGTTTGCTTGCTAAACTACCAGAAGCGTTGTTTCTTCTGTCCACACTCTCTGGATCCAGTTCATCGTGATTCAGGAAATCCTGGATGCGCTTCAGAGACACGCTGGCCTGACGAAAGATTACACAACCACAAGTCGAGAAGTGGGACAGAACTAGTTCACAACACATCAGAAAGATGATCTCATTCCAGGAATACAGTATACTGTGGTGAATATCGTTTCAACAACCAGAACTGAACATGCATGAATCTGCCACATAGACTTTCTAAAACTAGGTCAGTTCTGAATATATAATATATGTTATATATTCAGAACTGACCAAGTTTTAGAAAAAGTAAGGCAAACTAATTGTCTGCCATCATCGTTCATCTGTGAAATAAAGCTGTTAAAGCTATATATTTTTTTAATATTTATTATATTACAAAAACTTTCTATAAAAAAATAAATAAAATATATATATATATATATATGCATACATATATATTATTATTTAAATAATAGAAAGGTTTTGTAATGTTATACACTACCGTTCAAAGGTTTATGGTCAGTAAGAATTTTTTATTTGGAAAAAAATAAATACTTTTATTCAGCAAGGACGCATTAAATTGATCAAAAGTGACAGTAAAGACATTTAAAATGTTACAAAAGATTCTATTTCAAATAAATGCTGTTGTTTTGAACTTTTTATTCATCAAAGAATCCAGAAAAATAAAATGCATCACAGTTTCCACAGAAATAAGAACTGTTTTCAACACTGATAATAATCATAAATGTTTCTTGAGCATCAAATCCTCATATTAGAGTGATTTCTGAAGGATCATGTGACACTGAAGACTGGAGTAATGATGCTGAAAATACAGCTTTGATCACAGGAATAAATTACACTTTACTATATATTCACATAGAAAACAGCTGATTTACATTATAATAATATTTCACAATATTTACTTCATTTTACTGTGCTTTGGATCAAATAAATTCAGCCTTGGTGAGAAAAAGAGACTCAGAAACATTAAAAACTCTTTAAAACTGTAATGTTTATATATCATTTTTAGTGTTAATCGACAGCGTCTGTGACAGCTCTAAAGTTGTATTAAACCGTGAATATCTGTAATATTGAGAAGCGTGATGATGTGAAAGCTCACTTGTACGATGCTGCTGATGACTTGTGGAAGCATGTTCAATGGGAATCTCAGGATGTTGAACAGAGACAAGGACACGAAGGCCTTCTCCGCATCCAAGATGTTATCTTTACTCACAGTCACAAAGACAGCAAACGTGGTCAAGGCCACCTGAAGGACATCAAGAGCACAAGCACACACTCATTACAGGTTCACATTTAGACTTCAGCAACAGAAACATGTTTTTCACGTGCACTTTGAGCATTAGTCATATTTCCTACATACGTCATGACTAATGCACTTTTGAAACATGAGCCGGCAACTTGACGCCTAGATAAGGATCTACAGCATATCAAAGAGAAACATTTAGCATTTTCCTCACACTCTAAAAAATATTGGGTTGTTTCTTCTACCCAAATCCTGGGTTGAGCCTTTTGGGTTATTTTTACAGTGTTTGGGTAGTTTTTGTGTAACCCAGATCCTGGGTCAGACGTAACAACCCAGTGTTTGGGTAGTTTTTGTGTAACCCAGATCCTGGGTCAGGCGTAACAACCCAGTGTTTGAGTAGTTTTTGTGTAACCCAGATCCTGGGTCAGACGTAACAACCCAGTGTTTGAGTAGTTTTAGTGTAACCCAGATCCTGGGTCAGACGTAACAACCCAGTGTTTGGGTAGTTTTTGTGTAACCCAGATCCTGGGTCAGACGTAACAACCCAGTGTTTGAGTAGTTTTAGTGTAACCCAGATCCTGGGTCAGACGTAACAACCCAGTGTTTGGGTAGTTTTTGTGTTACCCAGATCCTGGGTCAGACGTAACAACCCAGTGTTTGAGTAGTTTTAGTGTAACCCAGATCCTGGGTCAGACGTAACAACCCAGTGTTTGGGTAGTTTTTGTGTAACCCAGATCCTGGGTCAGACGTAACAACCCAGTGTTTGGGTAGTTTTTGTGTTACCCAGATCCTGGGTCAGACGTAACAACCCAGTGTTTGGGTAGTTTTAGTGTAACCCAGATCCTGGGTCAGACGTAACAACCCAGTGTTTGGGTAGTTTTTGTGTTACCCAGATCCTGGGTCAGACGTAACAACCCAGTGTTTGGGTAGTTTTTGTGTTACCCAGATCCTGGGTCAGACGTAACAACCCAGTGTTTGGGTAGTTTTTGTGTAACCCAGATCCTGGGTCAGACGTAACAACCCAGTGTTTGGGTAGTTTTTGTGTAACCCAGATCCTGGGTCAGACGTAACAACCCAGTGTTTGGGTAGTTTTTGTGTTACCCAGATCCTGGGTCAGACGTAACAACCCAGTGTTTGGGTAGTTTTTGTGTAACCCAGATCCTGGGTCAGACGTAACAACCCAGTGTTTGGGTAGTTTTTGTGTAACCCAGATCCTGGGTCAGACGTAACAACCCAGTGTTTGGGTAGTTTTTGTGTTACCCAGATCCTGGGTCAGACGTAACAACCCAGTGTTTGGGTAGTTTTTGTGTTACCCAGATCCTGGGTCAGACGTAACAACCCAGTGTTTGGGTAGTTTTTGTGTAACCCAGATCCTGGGTCAGACGTAACAACCCAGTGTTTGGGTAGTTTTTGTGTAACCCAGATCCTGGGTCAGACGTAACAACCCAGTGTTTGGGTAGTTTTTGTGTTACCCAGATCCTGGGTCAGACGTAACAACCCAGTGTTTGGGTAGTTTTTGTGTAACCCAGATCCTGGGTCAGGCGTAACAACCCAGTGTTTGGGTAGTTTTTGTGTAACCCAGATCCTGGGTCAGGCGTAACAACCCAGTGTTTGGGTAGTTTTTGTGTAACCCAGATCCTGGGTCAGACGTAACAACCCAGTGTTTGGGTAGTTTTTGTGTTACCCAGATCCTGGGTCAGACGTAACAACCCAGTGTTTGGGTAGTTTTTGTGTAACCCAGATCCTGGGTCAGACGTAACAACCCAGTGTTTGAGTAGTTTTAGTGTAACCCAGATCCTGGGTCAGACGTAACAACCCAGTGTTTGGGTAGTTTTTGTGTTACCCAGATCCTGGGTCAGACGTAACAACCCAGTGTTTGAGTAGTTTTAGTGTAACCCAGATCCTGGGTCAGACGTAACAACCCAGTGTTTGGGTAGTTTTTGTGTAACCCAGATCCTGGGTCAGACGTAACAACCCAGTGTTTGGGTAGTTTTTGTGTTACCCAGATCCTGGGTCAGACGTAACAACCCAGTGTTTGGGTAGTTTTTGTGTAACCCAGATCCTGGGTCAGACGTAACAACCCAGTGTTTGAGTAGTTTTAGTGTAACCCAGATCCTGGGTCAGACGTAACAACCCAGTGTTTGGGTAGTTTTTGTGTTACCCAGATCCTGGGTCAGACGTAACAACCCAGTGTTTGAGTAGTTTTAGTGTAACCCAGATCCTGGGTCAGACGTAACAACCCAGTGTTTGGGTAGTTTTTGTGTAACCCAGATCCTGGGTCAGACGTAACAACCCAGTGTTTGGGTAGTTTTTGTGTTACCCAGATCCTGGGTCAGGCGTAACAACCCAGTGTTTGAGTAGTTTTTGTGTAACCCAGATCCTGGGTCAGACGTAACAACCCAGTGTTTGAGTAGTTTTAGTGTAACCCAGATCCTGGGTCAGACGTAACAACCCAGTGTTTGGGTAGTTTTTGTGTTACCCAGATCCTGGGTCAGACGTAACAACCCAGTGTTTGAGTAGTTTTAGTGTAACCCAGATCCTGGGTCAGACGTAACAACCCAGTGTTTGGGTAGTTTTTGTGTAACCCAGATCCTGGGTCAGACGTAACAACCCAGTGTTTGGGTAGTTTTTGTGTTACCCAGATCCTGGGTCAGACGTAACAACCCAGTGTTTGGGTAGTTTTAGTGTAACCCAGATCCTGGGTCAGACGTAACAACCCAGTGTTTGGGTAGTTTTTGTGTTACCCAGATCCTGGGTCAGACGTAACAACCCAGTGTTTGGGTAGTTTTTGTGTTACCCAGATCCTGGGTCAGACGTAACAACCCAGTGTTTGGGTAGTTTTTGTGTAACCCAGATCCTGGGTCAGACGTAACAACCCAGTGTTTGGGTAGTTTTTGTGTAACCCAGATCCTGGGTCAGACGTAACAACCCAGTGTTTGGGTAGTTTTTGTGTTACCCAGATCCTGGGTCAGACGTAACAACCCAGTGTTTGGGTAGTTTTTGTGTAACCCAGATCCTGGGTCAGGCGTAACAACCCAGTGTTTGGGTAGTTTTTGTGTAACCCAGATCCTGGGTCAGACGTAACAACCCAGTGTTTGGGTAGTTTTTGTGTAACCCAGATCCTGGGTCAGACGTAACAACCCAGTGTTTGGGTAGTTTTTGTGTAACCCAGATCCTGGGTCAGACGTAACAACCCAGTGTTTGGGTAGTTTTTGTGTTACCCAGATCCTGGGTCAGACGTAACAACCCAGTGTTTGGGTAGTTTTTGTGTAACCCAGATCCTGGGTCAGGCGTAACAACCCAGTGTTTGAGTAGTTTTTGTGTAACCCAGATCCTGGGTCAGACGTAACAACCCAGTGTTTGAGTAGTTTTAGTGTAACCCAGATCCTGGGTCAGACGTAACAACCCAGTGTTTGGGTAGTTTTTGTGTTACCCAGATCCTGGGTCAGACGTAACAACCCAGTGTTTGAGTAGTTTTAGTGTAACCCAGATCCTGGGTCAGACGTAACAACCCAGTGTTTGGGTAGTGTTTGTGTAACCCAGATCCTGGGTCAGACGTAACAACCCAGTGTTTGGGTAGTTTTTGTGTTACCCAGATCCTGGGTCAGACGTAACAACCCAGTGTTTGGGTAGTTTTAGTGTAACCCAGATCCTGGGTCAGACGTAACAACCCAGTGTTTGGGTAGTTTTTGTGTTACCCAGATCCTGGGTCAGACGTAACAACCCAGTGTTTGGGTAGTTTTTGTGTTACCCAGATCCTGGGTCAGACGTAACAACCCAGTGTTTGGGTAGTTTTTGTGTAACCCAGATCCTGGGTCAGACGTAACAACCCAGTGTTTGGGTAGTTTTTGTGTAACCCAGATCCTGGGTCAGACGTAACAACCCAGTGTTTGGGTAGTTTTTGTGTTACCCAGATCCTGGGTCAGACGTAACAACCCAGTGTTTGGGTAGTTTTTGTGTAACCCAGATCCTGGGTCAGACGTAACAACCCAGTGTTTGGGTAGTTTTTGTGTAACCCAGATCCTGGGTCAGACGTAACAACCCAGTGTTTGGGTAGTTTTTGTGTTACCCAGATCCTGGGTCAGACGTAACAACCCAGTGTTTGGGTAGTTTTTGTGTTACCCAGATCCTGGGTCAGACGTAACAACCCAGTGTTTGGGTAGTTTTTGTGTAACCCAGATCCTGGGTCAGACGTAACAACCCAGTGTTTGGGTAGTTTTTGTGTAACCCAGATCCTGGGTCAGACGTAACAACCCAGTGTTTGGGTAGTTTTTGTGTAACCCAGATCCTGGGTCAGACGTAACAACCCAGTGTTTGGGTAGTTTTTGTGTTACCCAGATCCTGGGTCAGACGTAACAACCCAGTGTTTGGGTAGTTTTTGTGTAACCCAGATCCTGGGTCAGACGTAACAACCCAGTGTTTGGGTAGTTTTTGTGTTACCCAGATCCTGGGTCAGACGTAACAACCCAGTGTTTGGGTAGTTTTTGTGTAACCCAGATCCTGGGTCAGACGTAACAACCCAGTGTTTGGGTAGTTTTTGTGTAACCCAGATCCTGGGTCAGACGTAACAACCCAGTGTTTGGGTAGTTTTTGTGTTACCCAGATCCTGGGTCAGACGTAACAACCCAGTGTTTGGGTAGTTTTTGTGTAACCCAGATCCTGGGTCAGACGTAACAACCCAGTGTTTGGGTAGTTTTTGTGTTACCCAGATCCTGGGTCAGACGTAACAACCCAGTGTTTGGGTAGTTTTTGTGTAACCCAGATCCTGGGTCAGACGTAACAACCCAGTGTTTGGGTAGTTTTTGTGTAACCCAGATCCTGGGTCAGACGTAACAACCCAGTGTTTGGGTAGTTTTTGTGTTACCCAGATCCTGGGTCAGACGTAACAACCCAGTGTTTGGGTAGTTTTTGTGTTACCCAGATCCTGGGTCAGACGTAACAACCCAGTGTTTGGGTAGTTTTTGTGTAACCCAGATCCTGGGTCAGACGTAACAACCCAGTGTTTGGGTAGTTTTTGTGTTACCCAGATCCTGGGTCAGACGTAACAACCCAGTGTTTGGGTAGTTTTAGTGTAACCCAGATCCTGGGTCAGACGTAACAACCCAGTGTTTGGGTAGTTTTTGTGTTACCCAGATCCTGGGTCAGACGTAACAACCCAGTGTTTGGGTAGTTTTTGTGTTACCCAGATCCTGGGTCAGACGTAACAACCCAGTGTTTGGGTAGTTTTTGTGTTACCCAGATCCTGGGTCAGACGTAACAACCCAGTGTTTGGGTAGTTTTTGTGTAACCCAGATCCTGGGTCAGACGTAACAACCCAGTGTTTGGGTAGTTTTTGTGTTACCCAGATCCTGGGTCAGACGTAACAACCCTGTGTTTGGGTTGTTTTTGTGTTACCCAGATCCTGGGTCAGACGTAACAACCCAGTGTTTGGGTAGTTTTTGTGTTACCCAGATCCTGGGTCAGACGTAACAACCCTGTGTTTGGGTAGTTTTTGTGTTACCCAGATCCTGGGTCAGACGTAACAACCCTGTGTTTGGGTAGTTTTTGTGTAACCCAGATCCTGGGTCAGACGTAACAACCCTGTGTTTGGGTAGTTTTTGTGTTACCCAGATCCTGGGTCAGACGTAACAACCCAGGTCTTTGGGTAGTTTTTGTGTTACCCAGATCCTGGGTCAGACGTAACAACCCTGTGTTTGGGTAGTTTTTGTGTAACCCAGATCCTGGGTCAGAAGTAACAACCCAGTGTTTGGGTAGTTTTTGTGTTACCCAGATCCTGGGTCAGAAGTAACAACCCAGTGTTTGGGTAGTTTTTGTGTTACCCAGATCCTGGGTCAGACGTAACAACCCAGTGTTTGGGTAGTTTTTGTGTTACCCAGATCCTGGGTCAGACGTAACAACCCAGTGTTTGGGTAGTTTTTGTGTTACCCAGATCCTGGGTCAGACGTAACAACCCAGTGTTTGGGTAGTTTTTGTGTTACCCAGATCCTGGGTCAGACGTAACAACCCAGTGTTTGGGTAGTTTTTGTGTTACCCAGATCCTGGGTCAGACGTAACAACCCAGTGTTTGGGTAGTTTTTGTGTAACCCAGATCCTGGGTCAGACGTAACAACCCAGTGTTTGGGTAGTTTTTGTGTTACCCAGATCCTGGGTCAGACGTAACAACCCTGTGTTTGGGTAGTTTTTGTGTTACCCAGATCCTGGGTCAGACGTAACAACCCAGTGTTTGGGTAGTTTTTGTGTTACCCAGATCCTGGGTCAGACGTAACAACCCAGTGTTTGGGTAGTTTTTGTGTTACCCAGATCCTGGGTCAGACGTAACAACCCTGTGTTTGGGTAGTTTTTGTGTTACCCAGATCCTGGGTCAGACGTAACAACCCTGTGTTTGGGTAGTTTTTGTGTAACCCAGATCCTGGGTCAGACGTAACAACCCTGTGTTTGGGTAGTTTTTGTGTTACCCAGATCCTGGATCAGACGTAACAACCCAGGTCTTTGGGTAGTTTTTGTGTTACCCAGATCCTGGGTCAGACGTAACAACCCTGTGTTTGGGTAGTTTTTGTGTAACCCAGATCCTGGGTCAGAAGTAACAACCCAGTGTTTGGGTAGTTTTTGTGTTACCCAGATCCTGGGTCAGAAGTAACAACCCAGTGTTTGGGTAGTTTTTGTGTTACCCAGATCCTGGGTCAGACGTAACAACCCAGTGTTTGGGTAGTTTTTGTGTAACCCAGATCCTGGGTCAGACGTAACAACCCAGTGTTTGGGTAGTTTTTGTGTTACCCAGATCCTGGGTCAGACGTAACAACCCAGTGTTTGGGTAGTTTTTGTGTTACCCAGATCCTGGGTCAGACGTAACAACCCTGTGTTTGGGTAGTTTTTGTGTTACCCAGATCCTGGGTCAGACGTAACAACCCTGTGTTTGGGTAGTTTTTGTGTAACCCAGATCCTGGGTCAGACGTAACAACCCTGTGTTTGGGTAGTTTTTGTGTTACCCAGATCCTGGGTCAGACGTAACAACCCTGTGTTTGGGTAGTTTTTGTGTTACCCAGATCCTGGGTCAGACGTAACAACCCAGGTCTTTGGGTAGTTTTTGTGTTACCCAGATCCTGGGTCAGACGTAACAACCCTGTGTTTGGGTAGTTTTTGTGTAACCCAGATCCTGGGTCAGAAGTAACAACCCAGTGTTTGGGTAGTTTTTGTGTTACCCAGATCCTGGGTCAGAAGTAACAACCCAGTGTTTGGGTAGTTTTTGTGTTACCCAGATCCTGGGTCAGACGTAACAACCCAGTGTTTGGGTAGTTTTTGTGTAACCCAGATCCTGGGTCAGACGTAACAACCCAGTGTTTGGGTAGTTTTTGTGTTACCCAGATCCTGGGTCAGAAGTAACAACCCAGTGTTTGGGTAGTTTTTGTGTAACCCAGATCCTGGGTCAGACGTAACAACCCAGTGTTTGGGTAGTTTTTGTGTTACCCAGATCCTGGGTCAGACGTAACAACCCAGTGTTTGGGTAGTTTTTGTGTAACCCAGATCCTGGGTCAGAAGTAACAACCCAGTGTTTGGGTAGTTTTTGTGTAACCCAGATCCTGGGTCAGACGTAACAACCCAGTGTTTGGGTAGTTTTTGTGTAACCCAGATCCTGGGTCAGAAGTAACAACCCAGTGTTTGGGTAGTTTTTGTGTAACCCAGATCCTGGGTCAGGCGTAACAACCCAGTGTTTGGGTAGTTTTTGTGTTACCCAGATCCTGGGTCAGACGTAACAACCCAGCGTTTGGGTAGTTTTTGTGTTACCCAGATCCTGGGTCAGGCGTAACAACCCAGTGTTTGGGTAGTTTTTGTGTAGCCCAGATCCTGGGTCAGACGTAACAACCCAGCGTTTGGGTAGTTTTTGTGTAACCCAGATCCTGGGTCAGACGTAACAACCCAGTGTTTGGGTAGTTTTTGTGTAACCCAGATCCTGGGTCAGACGTAACAACCCAGTGTTTGGGTAGTTTTTGTGTAACCCAGATCCTGGGTCAGACGTAACAACCCAGTGTTTGGGTAGTTTTTGTGTAACCCAGATCCTGGGTCAGACGTAACAACCCTGAACCCCAAGGTTTACTCTGATGTTACAATAACACTTCTGATATACAGTAAAACACTGATGTTCACTGTCAGAAGTTGTAGGGATGTTTTCTTGTCACAAAAAGAATGTGAAACATGTACAGTATGTAGGTTATATAATTGTAAATATATTTTAAAGATAATTTAAGTTTACTTTATTAAGTTATATTAAGTAAGTTACCGGTAAGTTATATTTTTAAGCATTATCATATCGAATATCGCATTAAGTAGTTATCGCATATCACATTTTTCCTCAATATCGTGCAGTGTTTTTTAGAGTGCACACACACACACACACACACACACACACACGAAAGCGCAGGATCAGGGATAGAGGAGTGTTACCAGGAACGGCGCGCTGGTCCAGGCCATGGTGGACAGAGCGCTGAGGTAGGCCGTCTTCTTCAGCACGTTCAGCTCCTTCTGTCGGATCTCCAGGATCTTCTCCTTGAAGGAGATTTCCCAGGCGTAGAGCTTCAACACCTTGATGCCGTTGAGGATCTCGTTCATCAGCTTGATGCGGTCGTCCTTGTATTTCATCTGCTCCACCTGTGCACAGCATCTCACACGCTCTTATTGCTTTCAGGGATTTTTTTTTATATTTTTCATTTTCGTTTTAATATAAATTAAAGTTTTAGTAATTTTGTTGTGAATTCTTAGTTTTTATTCTGTTTTTTTTTATGTCTTTTTATTTGTTTCAGATTTTGTTAATATTTTAAATATGTTTTTATTTTTGTATTTCACATTTTCATTTAAGTTAATGTTTTTTAAGTAATTTTGTCGTGCATTTTTGTAAAAAAAAAAAAAGTTTTAGTTTTAGTTATTTTACTTAAAGTAAAAAAAAAATGAAAATGAGAAATGTTGCCTTGGCAACTAGCTTAAATAAAATAAAGGTTTTTAATATTTTTAAAATTTTTATAAATTACAGTTTATTTTATTTCAAGTAATGGATTTTTTTTTTAATGGTTTTAGTTAACTATTATAATAACTCTGGTGTAGATATACAGACATCAATGACATCAAACAAGAAGTTTTGTTCATGTTTAGATTCGTGCTCTGTCTCTTTAAGAGGAACTGATACTTCACAAAAAATGTGAGTGACTGATAAGCTTATGCTCTGAAAACCACAGCAGAAGATGATATATTGATAAGCAGCAGAACTGAAGGCCGTTGTGTGAACAGACCGACTCAGTTTGTGACCGAATAAGTGTCAAACATGTTCCCACAATCGAACATACACTGTAGAAATCGTTCTTTTCTTTGCCACAATATAAAAACAACTAGATTTCAAATAGATTTGATGCACCAGTTATTCAATTTAAGGTTGAAAATGTGAAAATGTTCATTAATAAATAATAGCATCTCTGTCATTGAATCACAAGTGAAGGAGTCATTGAATCATTCACTCAACTTTTGTTATTTGAACATTAAGGGATTTCAATTCATCACTTTGTAAACATTACGGGAACGTTTCTTCTGAATGTTCTGGACTGAACAGGACAGCTGACCTGGTAAGTTCTGGTCTTCATGGCGATGAAAGCGTTGAATGGGATTAGCAGAACCATCACGGCCACACCAGCCAACACCGACGGACCCAGGTTCTGGAGGAAGACAACAATGAGAACGAATCGCTCACGTCTACTTTTCTGTCATACATACAACAATCACTTTACCTCCCTGTGACACAAAACCACTGACATTTCAGAAGTTTAGAGATACATTAAGTCTAGCGTTAGTTCTGGCAGGTCACGTGAGTTAAGCTCTCATCAGCTCTCATGAGATAATTACCCTCCTCCATCCCCAGCTGAAATCTGTATGAAAAGCTGAATGAAAGCTGTATCATATACTTGGAAATATAAGAGCAACATCACGTTCGTAGCCATGCGAAATGGCTCAATATCAATATCAAACGGGCTGCAACCTTAATTTTGCGTGCATTTTTTTTATTTGTGTTGTATCATTTGTCTTTCAATTTGTACTTCTTCATAAATATGGTTGTTTTCAAGGGTTTTCCAGGACTTCTATTTTAAAATAATCAAATTCAAGTACTTTAAGCATCTTGTACGAACCCTGGGTTTTTAACATGTCACTGGTTGAAGTTGAAAATTGACCATTTTGACCATCTAAACGCCAGGTTTCACGCTCTCGGCAGCCAATAATTCAGCTTAAAACACACGCCGGTCGATACAAACCGTTCTTCACCTCGTTGAAAACGAACACTTATTTAATGTAGAATGACTTTTGTTGCACCTTGCACAGTTTTGTTCATGGATTTCAGAGATGAAGGCATGTTACGTTCGTCTAATTTGGGCAGTTTGACTGGACACACAGCCTTTAATGTAAAAAAAAGTAAAAGCCTCCCTTTTAAAGGCCTAACAGGGAAATTTATTTTACTCATAACTATGCATGATTATATGCCTCGAAGCATTCTAGATTTGCATTTAGAATTTTTCAGAGAAACATTATATATGTATGAATATGATTATCCTTTCAACAAAAAAAAGCAAGGGGAAGTATTTAAATGTATTCAAATCTGTAAAAGCTTCACCTGCCACAGGAAGAAGAGAGCCAGAACGATCTGCAGCGGCGCTGACCACAGCATGTTGAGGAAGGTGGTGAGATCCATGAAGCGCTGAGCGTCCACAGACATCAGATTGACCACCTCACCCACCGTAGACGAGCGCTTGGCTGCGTTCGTGATCACGAGTGACTGTGAAGACCGATGAAAACGTGTCAGACATGTTCCTACAATCCAACATACACTGTAGAAATCATTCTTTTCATTGTCACAATACAAAAACAACTAGATTTCAACTAGATTTTATGCATCAGTAACTAAATTTAAGGTTTAAAATGTTCAGTAATATATAATAACATTCTCTGTCGTTGAATCACAAATGACTGAGTCATTGAATCATTCACTCAACTTTTTGGGGTTATTTGAACTTTTAATGTTGTTTATATGTCTATGTGGTGTTTTTAATATGCTTTAAAGGGGTGGTATAATGTCCTTTTCACAAGATGTAAAATAAGTCTCTGATGTCCCCAGAGTGTGTATGTGAAGTTTTAGCTCAAAATACCTTATAGATATTTTTATATAGCATGTTAAAATTGTCAAAGTTGAGGGTGAGCAGAAACGCACCGTTTTTGTGTCTGTCCCTTTAAATGCAAATGAGTTGCTGTTCCCGTACAGGGGGCGGAGCTTCAAGAGCTCCTGTGCTTTTACCTCACACACACATGCACTGAAAATATCAAAAACTTTTAGCCTTTTATGTTCAAACCGGATTCAGACAATGATGGAGAGACTCAAGAAGAAATGACAACATGTAGAAGCAACAGGACATTTCTGAATGGTTAGTTGATGAATTTATGAAGCTGATGTGTAGTTATATCCTAGTCATTGATTAGCATATTCTGTCTTGATAATCTATAAATCGTGTTCAGGGGGCGGGGTTTATGTAAATTCTAGGGTTGGTGATGTCACTAACCTGGGAGGAATGTGGTGTAGTCTCTACCAGCCGTTTGTTGTAGTCCTTAAAAAGCGATTTCTTTAAAAGCAAATATCTCCCTTTGCTTTGAACTTTGAGTGTTGTAACTTTGCAGATGTTGTTTATGATCAAACAGCAACATTACACACTAACTAAAGTTAGAAAAGTGAAATCATATTCAACCACCCCTTTAAGACAAACCATATGTAAATTCATAAGTCGACAGCATTGCTGAGTATTTTCTCCTTAAAACTGCAGTGAACCAAAGACTCTAAAATGAAGATTCCATTTCATCACTTTGTAAACATTTACGGGAATGTTACATTTGAATGTTCTCTGAACATTCCAAAAAAAGTAGTACATTTAAAGGGATAGTTCACTTTGAAATTAAATTTTGGTATGTTTTAGCTTACCTCAAGGGCATCCAAGATGTAGGTGTCTTTGTTTCCACAGTAGTTTCAATTTTTATATTTTTAGGTCAAACCGTTCTTGTCTGACAGTCATTTCATGCAGGTCGATGGTCACTGTCTCAAAGAGCATGCACAAAGTCCAAATTAAAACAATTCCCCATCGTAAGTACACACTGATGGCCTAAGACACGAAACGAGCGGTTTGTGTGAGAAAACGAACAGTATTTATATCGTTTTTACCTCTTGTACACAATCACGTCCAGTGATCTGAGGGCGCGCGCGCTTCCTGGTGTGTGACGTGCGTGCACGTTCTGGCTTAGTCTGCGCAAGACATCACTTGGACGTGGTTGTGTACAAGAGACGATATAAAAACTGTTCGGTTTCTCACACAAACCGCTCGTTTCGTGTCTTAGGCCATCAATGTGTACTTACGATGGGGAATTGTTTTAATTTGGACTTTGTGCATGCTCTTTGAGACAGTGACCATCGACCTGCATTATATGACTGTCAGACAAGAACGGTTTGACCTAAAAATATAAAAATTGAAACTACTGTGGAAACAAAGACACCTACATCTTGGATGCCCTTGAGGTAAGCTAAAACATACCAAAATTTAATTTCAAAGTGAACTATCCCTTTAAAGAAACGTTAGATTAACATCCAACCGAAACGCTTCAGAAAAACATTTCCATGAACAATGAATGAATGGCATTTTTGTGCAAACATTTTGAGAACATTATTAAAGAATCAAATCGAACATTCAATTAACGGTACTGAAAGAATATTTGTTCATAACTTTGAAATAACCTTTCCAGAACGTTCCAATCAATGCTCAACGCAGTATATAGTAGTGACGCCTGCTGATGCATTTCAAAGCTTTTTCTAATGCAATATCCCATGACTGGTGACATGGGATATTTTGCTGGTGACGTACAGACTTACTCTAGGTAAAAGTGCACAGATGTGTGTGAACATGCCGTCACACCTACCACACCTAAGGAAACTGAAATCCCTGAGCTATTCTTTTGCTTTTACTCTTTAGAGCAGTAGAGCAGAGGCCACACGCATGGCTGGATTACTACCAAATCACTGTCCGTCTGAAACAGCGAGACAAACTTCTATAAACACAATGTCACGCTGCGCTTGCATTTTAAATTAAACGCAGTTGTGCAAATCTTTTAGAAGGTTTAATGTTTATATTGTAAAGGTATCTCTTGTTTCTGCCAGTCACCGCAATATAGTCATAACAGGAATAACACATTCAAGTGCAAGTTACTGTTAATATAAGCTCAATTATCAGTATCTACTAGAGTTTTCATGCACTTTTCCTGGCATACCGTACTACATTTATCATAATAAACGGACAAATCTGTAATAGTACACCATGGAAAGGTAATCTGAGTTTTGAAAGCTGCAGTTTCTAGTACTATGAACGGTCAAACTAAAGTGCTTCCTCATTATTTAACCCCATAAAACTATCTTAAAAGCTTAGTTCACCCTTCGGTCATTATTTACTCGTGTCATACCGAACCTATATTTGATTGTGCAGAAGTATGCATTTCTTTCTTTTGCGTAATACAAAATAAGATGTTAAAGAACAAGGAGCCCATTGTGTGGACAAAAAACACTGAGACGTTTGAGATATTGTGTTACACAGAAGAAAGAAATGCAAAGACAGCCAGCTTACAGGGAGCGTTCTGAGAGCTTTCTGTTCTGAACAAACGTTTCTTCAGAGTTATCTGGTTTTTAATAATGTTGGCGCAAACACGTTATTCATACATTGTTCATAAGTTGTATGTTCGCCTAACGTTTTTTAAATGTTACTACTTACCTTCAGCAAACATTTAGAAGTAACGTTCCCATAATGTTTGCAGGATGACAAACTAGAATGTTACATTAAAGATGTAAAATCCAGCTTTTAATGTTGTTTATATGTCTATGTGGTGTTTTTAATGTGCTTTAAGACAAACCATGTGTAAATTCATAAGTCGACACCATTGCTGAGTATTTCCTCCTTAAAACTGCAGTGAACCAAAGACAGTCTCAAAAACACGCTTTGAAATCGCTGGTGTTTCTGACGTCACAAACTACCTAGTAACCAATCAGATCAACGTGTGATCGTCAACCAGTGGATCTCTGAGCTGAGTGAGTGAGTGGAGGCGGGGCTCATTTGCATATTCATAGAACCGCGTATACACTAAATGAGGCAAGGGTGTCGAGTTACATTCAAGATATTTTAAGGCATGAAGAATTTTTTTTTCACTGAAAAAAAAAGTTTAAATATGTCATTTTGGTGAACAAAGATGACTTTTAAAGCGTAACTCTCGCCAAAATTAAACCTAGGCTCTTTTTGTTAATCTACCAGAGTCAAACTTTTGTGTAAAAGCATAATTAGAATGGAAACGCCATCTCTGAGCTGAGTGAGTGAGTGGAGGCGGGGCTCATTTGCATATTCATTCAACCACGCATACTAAAGAGGCGAGGGTGTCGAGTTACATTCAAGATATTTTAAGGAAAAAAACTTTTAAATATGCAATTCTGGTGATCAAAGATGAGTTTTAAGGGATAAAATGATTGACTACAGGGGGATTTTAATGTTCACAAAACACACAAAAAATGATGTTTTCTACATACAAATATTGCATTTTGGTCTACGCGAGTGTTTTCTTGTATGTACCTTCCTGTAGATGGCTCCGATGATCCCCGAGCGAAGCCTCATGCCCGTGACAAAGCAGTACTGAAAGTGCTGATGCAAGATGAGGGTCTGTAAGAGGGAAGTGCCGAACATCAGGAAAGCCAGCGCGTAACCCCACCACAGCGGCGCGTGCTTGTTTTTGGTGAAGTCAATCAACATCCTGACAGTGAAAGGAGAATCCTGTTAAAACCACAACTCTGTTCGTTTCATGCAATGTGGTTTCCATGAATCATATTTACACGAACAGTCAAAAGTTTGGAATAATTAAGTCTCTTCTGCTCACCAAGGCTGCAAAATACAATAGAAATTGTGAAATATTATTATAATGTAAATCAGCTGTTTTTTATGTGAATATATAGTAACGTGTAATTTATTCCTGTGATCAAAGCTGAATTTATTTGATCAAAAATACAGTAAAAATCGAGAAATATTATTAGAATTTAAATCAGCTGTTTTTTATGTAAATATACAGTAAAGTGTAATTTATTCCTGTGATCAAAGCTGGATTTTCAGCATCATTACTCCAGTCTTCAGTGTCACATGATCCTTCAGAAATCACTCTAATATGAGGATTTGATGCTCAAGAAACATTTATGATTATTATCAATGTTGTGTTGCTTTATATTACTGTTTTGACTGTATTTTTGATCAAATAAATGCAGCCTGGGTGAGCATAAGAATTTAAAAACAACGTATTCAAAACTTATACCTTGTAGTGTACGATTCAAAATGGCAAAAAGGACTGTAGTAGAGAAACATATTTGCATTGCGTTTGCATTGTGCAGAGAGTGTGAAAAGCATACGTGGCGAAAGCAAAACAGCATGCAAACGATTTTACAGGGTAAAGATTAATGTTACACTTCCTTCCAGCTAATCAGCGCGTTTCGTGTTTGTTCTGCCTGTTATAAATAAACAGAACAAATCCATGCGTGTAATAAAACCCAT
>CM040831.1:1400000-1495000 GCA_022828995.1 Vimba vimba | reverse complement strand
TCTAGGAACCACATAGCAGCACCCTAGTGACCTGAACACTGACCGGTACACCCCAGCAACCACCCAGAACCCCTTAGCAACTGCATAGCAACACCCTATTAACCACCCAGAAGAACTCTTGCAATGTGATACTGATTGTAAAAATCTTGCAACCAAAAAACTGAGAATCTTTAGATTGAATGACTGAATCAGATACGAGCCTGACTGTGTTTTTGAATACATACCTCAGCGCTTTGGTTTTCTCCACCTCCCATTGGTTGAGCAGACTGGGAACCACCAGCCCTGAGCTGTCCTGCTCGTTCAGGGACCACAGGTCTTTATTCTCCAGCGGAGACTTGTAGCCTTTGATGGCCATTCTGCAGAACAGAAGCAAAACATTCAACCCTCTGGTGCTCTTCGTGTGTCGGCCATTTTTGTATTTATTTGTATATATTTTTCATTTTCGGTCATCATTGTGTCAGATTTTTTTGGTCAATGAAATGAATGTACTAT
The DNA here is from genome assembly GCA_022828995.1 of Vimba vimba. Classification (NCBI taxonomy): domain Eukaryota; kingdom Metazoa; phylum Chordata; class Actinopteri; order Cypriniformes; family Leuciscidae; genus Vimba; species Vimba vimba. The sequence continues at coordinate 1,494,508 of CM040831.1, read as the reverse complement.
ATTTTAGTTTGATAATGTTTTTTTATTTAATATTTTGTATTTTTAGGCGATTTTTTTATACTAAAGTATATTTACGCTGTATTTATAATCCATTTATTCACTTTTTGAGCATAGAATTTTTTAAAATCTAAAAATTTAATTTCCAACTTAAACGGTCGTAAATCTTGAATGCTTTAGAGCGACAGACTGAAGTTTGATCTCTTTTCAAAGACGACACTTGGCAGATTATTGCTGAAGTGAGAAAAGTTTTAAAAAGTTAACTTTAAAAAAGTTACAGAATTTTATGTGTATTATGAAAAATACACAAAAATACTATTTTAAATTTTATATGAAATATATATTTTCAAAATCACGTTTTACTCTAAAACTGCAAGAAAATCAAAGCCATAAATCTAAAGAAGTTGTGTTCAAAATTTAAGGTTGATATCTCAAAAAATGATCTTTCAGTGAGATGTTGTTCAGCTGCAGTACCTGCAGTTTCCACTAGAGGAAATTCGTTTGCCATTAATTTCCAATGCGCTCATTTTTAACTGCGAGGAGCTCAATGACTATTTCTTACAGGACTATTTAACCTTTTCGAATCATGTCCATGATTTTGTTTGTGTTCACATAGCAAGTGACAAAACTCAGGAATGTTCTCAGAACAAGGTTTCGACGCACTGTCCCTTTAATGGGGTCATCGGATGCCCATTTTCCACAAGTTGGGATGATTCTTTCGGGTCTTCATGTAAAGTTTGTAACATACTTTGGTTAAAATTCCACAATGTTTGTGTAAAACACCCTTTTACCTCCTCAAAAACAGCTCTGTTCACAGCGACCCGTTTCGGTGCATGTCTCTTTAAATGATAATGAGCAACTGCTCACCCCTCCCCTCTCTTCCAATGGGGCGTGTCGAATGGCTGAGGGCGGAAATATGCTAATACGGGACAGTCCGTCAGCGGTCGTGGGCGGAGCATCAGAAAACCCAAATGGCCTGATTATTGAGAGTGTTTGGACTTTTTGAGGATTAAAAAAAAGGAGTGAATGGATTTCTTCATTGTATGGTGGTTGTGTCCACACACTGCAAACACACATTTATATGCAAACACCATATAAAAGTGAATTTTGCATCCAATGACCCCTTTAAATCTCCCCCTTCGGCTCGAGCACTGCAGAAGATTCATGCATTAATTGTAAAATCCAACATTAAGACATCTTGTAATTGAGCCAAAACATTGGGATAGGTTTTGTTCCTGAGTTCCCAAAGGGAGAATAGAACAGACACTCACTTTGTAAACCACCAAAAGGTCATTTTTGAGAGGAATCCGGCAGTTGTTTCTGGACACACATTCTGGAAAAGAAATAAAAACACCAGCAGCACTTCAGTTTTGCTGATCTGACCTTTCCAATCTCTTTCTAACGTGCAAGAAATTCAATGATCTAAAGTTTCTCTCTCTCTCTCTCTCTCTCTCTCTCTCTCTCTCTCTCTCTCTCTCTCTCTCTCTCTCTCTCTCTCTCTCTCTCTCTCTCTCTCTCTCTCTCTCTCTCTCTCTCTCTCTCTCTCTCTCTCTCTCTCTCTCTCTCTCTCTCTCTCTCACACACACACACACACACACTCACAGGATCCGTGCCCGCCCTGGAGAAGAGAGGAGGCTTCTCATTGAAGCAGGACAGGATCAGTTCAATCAGGGTGAGGCCGAAGTACATGTAGAACGTTGTGAACCTCAGCTTGTCTTTGACCTCGTTCTGAAACAGAGAAAGCTGCTTTATCATCTACTCATAACATCTCGACACACACCACATCAAGCGCCCGGAGCCCTGAATACACTCAACCCTGCTTTTTATCAGCAGAGAGATCTGAGATATCTAGTTTTATTAGATGTTTAAGATATTTGACAAAGCTCAGGCATTGTCCAGCTGGGTCACATCGGACATTCCCTCAAACTCACGCCATCGGTCACGCTGTCTGGTGTGTGTCGGGTGTGTTGAGATGCACTAATCTGAAGAGTGTCACAGGGTCTCGATATGTCCTTGTTAAGCTTAGCAGAGGTATTTTAACATTGAAAAATTACATTAATAAATCAATTATTCTTAATAAAATAAGCATTGGATTAATTGCACAGCATGCACAAACAATATGAATATTAATAAATTAAAAAATCTGAAAATGTTAAATGCACAACATGCACAAAAAATAATGTTATTATTAACGTATCTGAAAAATGTAAATGCATAGCATGCCCAAACAATATTAATATTATTAAATTAACATCTGAAAAAATAAATGCACAACATGCTTAAACAATATTATGGTATTAATATATCTGAAAAATATAAATGCACAACATGCACAAACAATATTAATATTAAATTAATATATCTAAAAAATGTAAATGCACAACATGCACAAACAATATTAATATTAAATTAATATATCTAAAAAATGTAAATGCACAACATGCACAAACAATATTATTAAATTAATATATCTAAAAAATATAAATGCACAACATGCACAAACAATATTAATATTTTTAAATTCATATATCTGACCATTTTAAATGCACAACATGCACAAACAAAATTCATATTATTATATATATTTGGTGTCTAATATTTACACGTTGCTGTAGAGCATGGCGCTTCAGTTCATAGGTTCAATATCCAGGGATGCATGAAGTGAATAAATTTGGAAACTTTAAATGCAACGAAAAGCTATGCATAAATAAAATATTGCACACAATTCTAAATCAGATGGCATGTGTTATAACCAGGAGAAAGAATCAGATGAATTTGACTTGTAAAGCAGCAGCTAGTGGAGTGACAGTCTTGAGCTGTGTTGCTCTGTGAGTTAGATAAGCTGTCTTAAGCAGGTTTGAGGAACAACAGCAGCACTATTCTCTCAAAACACTCGTGGCCTGAGCTGAACTCCTCTCAGAGCCGAGGAAACATGTGGGTCAAAAGATGCATGTGAAGATAAAGGGAGCAGAGAGTCAAACATCACTGAGAGATGAACAATTCACACGGTTAGACTGACCTCTCGATTGGCATGCAGGATTTTGGACCGGAAAGGCACAATGGCACACAACACTGAGATCGTCCAAAATATGAAGAGCACACCGGACGACTGCACACCTCTCAGCCTCTCGAACTGGATCAGGAACGTGGCTAACAACTGGAGTTGAGAAAATAACGTTTTACACGACCTTCTGGGCAGAGATAGATGACCTCTGGACGGTCTGTCTATTCTTAACAAATTACAACTGTTTTAATACTAATTTTCCTAAACTCTTAACACACCTACAACACACAATTGGCAGAATGGTTAATTTCATGCTCAAAATCACACATTGTAAAATAAAAATACAATAATACACTAACACAATGCACCATGTCTACCAAAACACTGCAAACATGTCTCAAAATCAAATCATTATTCCAAAACACTTCATCCAACTGGACCATTTAGTCAATCATAGCACAGTGTCATAAAAACACTAACATCAGAAACGGCATTATTTTAAATGTGCCCTTATACAAGACAGTGGGCCCTATCTTACACCCAGCGCAATTGACTTTGTACAGCGACGCATGTTTCATTCCTATTCTGCTCCCGACGCACAGCAGACTTTTCCCTCCACAGACGCACGTCGGTAAATTAGGGAATGAACTTGCGCTCCCGGGGGCGGTTCAGCGAAAAGAGGAGGCGTGATCCAGCACAAACGTTCCCTGGTGCTATTTTGCAGTTTCAGAAAAAATTCCGCCACTGACCAGGAGAAACCTCGTCTAGAGTCAGCGGCGCGTTATTCAGATGCTATTTTAAGGGCGCATGCTTGGCCATAATGTAGCGTGTGCACAACGCACATACACTTTGCTTCTCTCATCTACACACAGACGCAGCAGTTTACATTTTTAGAAAACCATACTTTATTACAAGGAACAATATTACCACACGAGGGAAATCATAGTGGTGTCCATGAAGATGTGAAAGAATAGGCATAAGTCTAGCTTACACATTTACCCAGATTATCATACGCCTGTTTAACCGAAGCTAATCTGTGTGTGTTTCTCCATCCCCAATGTCACTTCTCTGTGTTTTACGGCCCTGATGAGAACGTCGGTCTCCTCGGCTGTGAACCGCTCCTGGCAAATCCGCCGTTATAATAGCAATCCGCCATGGAACAAGCGCGCCTGCTCTTAAAGGGAATGTGAGATGACGCTCTAATTGGTTTATTTCACGTTACGCCCAAACCACACCTATGAGTAATGAAGCGACTTCAGACCAACACATTTTAGATTAGCGTTGGGCGCAAGAGTCATTTATCCCGCCGGTATAATAGCAACAGCGCCCGAGACCCGCCCACAAAGTTACTTGCGTTTCGCGTTTGATTCTTGCGTTTCAGATCGTTAAAATAGGGCACATTATATTGTATTGATCATAGATTGTGTTTTGCACTGCAGTTTCTTTTGAAGCCTCTGTACAACGCATGTTGTGCTAACTGTGTGAAGAGTTTAGGAAAATTGTTAAAAGTATTTAAAAAACTGTAATAGAGTCATATCATGCATTTTATTAGGCAATTTAACTCCCCCCTCAAGTCCATTTATGAAGTTAGTATAGTGTGTCTAGTGTTCAATTAGAGGAAACACTGGTTAACCTGAGATGTTTTTCTTTAAAATGTGTGTTTGTTTCTCATTTAGGGTCAAGAATATGCCCGCAAAGTTTCAACACTGAGATGTTGTAGAATGTGCCTTATTTATATTTCAATTGTCAGACTTTTTCATAACCACTGTCCACACTCTCTATGACTCTTATATTTAAGCTGTCAGTTTTTTTCCGCAGTGCATTTATGAAAGTGAACGATGACGGCTGAATTACACTGGCACAGATTCACTAAACAATTCACATTGACCTGTGATGAGAATAAGTCATGGTTGGTTTCAGTGAAGGTTTGAGGTCTGAAAACTCACTGAAAATGATTTTAAGATCAGACTCATGGGACACAAGCAACATATTTGTCAGATGTTCTCACTTACCATTGTCATGCCGACTATTAAAGGTGTAACAAAATATATTGGGGGTCTAAAGTGATTCTGGTTCATCTCATGAAATGAAGAGAACAGGTCTGTCCAGCATACTATCCACAATATCAAGCCAAGAGCCTGCACACAAAAATATAATGAATCATTACAAACAGTAACAGAGAAGTGAAGCCACAAACATATGCATATCAGCTAACAGGAAACATTCTTTAGCTAACGTTCTGGCAAGGAAATGTTCTTATCAGGGCTCTCATTTATAAAACTGTGTGTAGGATCCTGTGTATGTGCGCCTGAAAGCCCAAAATGGCGTACGTCTATTCAGACTTACAAAAGCGAGCGTACGCCAGAACCTGCGCAAAATCCCCTTTATAAACCCAGTCAGAGGAAGATTGTGAACATGCGTCTCCTCCCCGAAATAACCTTATATGAGCTTACAGCGCCTCGTTTACTGTGCATATCCTCATCATTTGCATATGCATATTCATACACGTGATCCAATGTTTAACGGTACAAGACATTAGGAAAATATGAGATATGGATGTGCGTCATCATTACATCGCGAAAAATCATTTAGTGGCCGATCCTCGCCTTGTTTTTAAATAAATAAATTAAATAGTATAAAATACATTTCAGAGAAAGTTTTTGTGCATTATTGATCATTATTTGCGTGTAAATATTTCCTCAGTCCACGAGTTCTGCTATTATCATGCGCTGAGCAAACATTAACACACAGCACGCCTCAGGAAAAGTGTTCGAACGCAGCGCATCCACTACTAATACTTCTATTTATTAGAATATTTTTTAAAAATGATCTTCTCTGTGATGATTTGATGTAATTTAAGTGCTTAACTCCATTAATGAGAATGGCATATTTAATCTCAATGGCCCTCATTTATCAAAAGTGCGTACACCAAATTTCCAGCGTACACCTGGCGTACACCCAAAACCACGTTGACTTTGAGATTTATCAATATGGACGTTGGCGTACGGCACGCTCAAATCCTACGCCAGCTCAGGAGGTGGTGTACGCACGTTTTGAGTGCGGGAATGCGCAAAAAAAACAATTCCTAACACCACAAAACGCACTGACAAACTAAAAGATATAATATATTATGACCCACTGTAAAAAAACAACAACATAGTAATTATAAACTTCAGTGTTTATTTTTGTGCAACATGGACTTCAATGTTTAATTTGTGTGACTTTACCAAAGCATTTGAATTGTAGGCATATGTATTCCTTAAGTTGCGAGCCTGTGCGCTTTACCTGACGTTTCAAGCCTTGTTTATACTTTCGCCTGGCTCCGCAGCGCGAGTCTCCGCAGACTGCGCGCGCACCTCCCCAAACGGACGAGGCGTTTATACTCGACGCGCTCGCCGTTGTACTATTCTTTGAAACGATGGTTAGGCCAGGGTTAGGGCCGGCAGGTGCGCACGGACTGGGTTTAGTAATGAAAGGCTTTCAATGACCAAAAAAATAATTCTGACTGACAAAATAATAAAAATGCCATTCTTCTTCTTAAATAATAATAATAATAATAATACAAATAATAATAACGACATTCTTCTTCTAAATAACAATAAGCGTCATTAATAATAAAAATCTAGAAATCAATTTTGTTTCTTTCCACTTCCCTGGTTTCGCTTTCTCTTTCTCAAAGAAGTTTCTCTTCTTTGCCGTCTTCCGTGTGTCCATGGCGTAAAATGAGGGCGTGGGGGGAGCGGAGACTTGAATATATAGGGGCGTGTTATTCTAATGACGATCGATTTCAGCCGCGGCATTTATCAAGGGCAGGTATTGCGTACACCAGAATTTCAAAGGTACGCACAGCTTCATAAATCAGGCGATGAGAGGAGTGTAAGCATAATCTTACGCCAATATATACGCCCGTTTCTACGCAAGATTGATAAATGAGGGCCAATGTGTATATCGGATGTAAAACAGAGTTTAAATCATTCTTTTATGTATTTAAACTGTTATTGTGAACATGCACTGTATTTATAATTAGGACTCATAATGAATATTAAAGTGGTTTTCCTTCATCAGCCGTCAGTCCCTCAGATCAACATCGGTGTCTCCAGAATATTCACACGCATGATCAGAGTTACTCACAGATGTACTTACACACTCTCCCGTCAAGTGTGTGTTTATAAATCACAACTCATGCGTTTGAAGTGGCGTACGGCTCATTCAGGGCCTGTTTTGTGCGATGAGACTCCTGGGGCCTCATTTATAAACGTTGCGTACACACAAAAGAAGGCGTACGCCGCTCTCTACGCAATAATTGGTATTTATAAAAAGCAAACTTGACGGGAAAATGTGCAGTCCTTCACGCAAACTCTGACCCAGGCGTACGCACAAAAACGGGTGAAATGAGAAATGGCGACACCGTCAGCAGATGGAAGAAACACGTGAAAGTGTGTGAAAGTGTGTGAAACTGTAGACCGTTGTGTAAAAGAAATGTTAATTCTGCCTCTCATAAATAACATGAAGACTTCACAAAGCAATAAGTCTTACAATTAACAGCCTACACGAACACCCGTTTGATCGATCTGCAGTGTAAAACAAACAAAATCAAACGAAGATTACAACAGAAATGCAAATTAACACATATTTGCAAAAAGAAAAGTGAAATATGTTCAGCAATAATACTGGCATGTTATGCAATTCATCCTCATAACACATCTGTAGCTTTCCCCTTTCCCCCACCCGTGGCAGACACACTCTGGCGATGGAGCGCTAGACGCTTTTTTGCATCGACTTTGATGTCCGACCATTTCTTTTTTATTTCGGAAAACTGTGTAGGATGTGCGTGCACACGGTTTTATAAATCCGAATATTTCTGTGCGTATACGCACGTCCTATGTTTCATCCGTACGCCACTTCTGACGCAAATCCTACACAAAGTTTTATAAATGAGGCCCCTGGTCTTTAATAACGTCCTGTCCTCAAAACGTTAGCGCAAAAAATAAACAAACATGATTTATAAATCGTTCATGGAACGCGGTTTTCTGATACGTTTTAGTTGGATGTTCATCTAACGCTTTTTAAATGTCACTATTGTTTCGGAATGTTCAGAGAACATTCAAAAGTAACATTCTCATAATGTTTGCAAAATGGAATGTTCGCATAACCAAGAGAATTTTTTTTTTTTTTTTTAATCGTTTAAAAACCGGACGTTGAGAGAACATTCAGAAATATTTAGCGGTGCAACGGGTCTCAGTTGATCGTGATCTGCACGGGTCAGCTCCCCACGGTTCGGCACGCGTGGGATTCGCGGATTATCTGTTAAATTTAACCATCATACAGTGAAAGTTTATAATTTGGACGTGTTTTATCTTGCCAATTTGCACATTCAAACAATTTTTAACGCGAAGAAGAGGCGAAAATCAGGACTCGCGTGTTATCTGTGCGTAGGGTGAACACCATAGACTGGTGAACACCCGTCCGGCTTTGCGTTGTACCGCACAGCATTTTCCATAGACAGTATATAAACTGGACACAGCGACCCCACTGGATTCAACGGAGAAAAGTGAAGTCAATTAGAAGCTCTTCTCCCTGATGGTTGAGCGACTGCGCAGACTCACACTGAGCTTGACGACGTAGATGTGACGTGAGCGACCCGTCTGTCTTCTAGCAGCTGTGCCGAGAGAAATCTGAATCATTCCCTTCCGAATCTTGCAGAGACGGAGAGTGTGAGTAGGAGCTGTCCATGAGCTAGGAGCAGGAGCAACTTTTGCTAAGTATTCTGATTAATAATTTTGTCATTTTGCCTCCACGTCCCCCCGATTGCGCGCGAGCTTCTCCTCCTGTCCATACGGTAATCTCTCTACTGTGCGACAGAGAGTCGCGTGGTTATGACGCAATCGTTAGCCTATTTTTTACAAAAACGGCTTCTACGGGGCCATAACGCAAGATACAAGGTAATGGAGTCTTTTATACATTTTCGTGTTTCTTTAGAAATAAATAATGGACAAATGGAGTCTTTAAACGCCTCAGATGTAAAGTTATTCGCTGTCAAAGTGACGCCAAAATGAATGGGAGTCAATGGAATGCTAACAGCAGGTGATGGTCCGCTAATTAATGGCGGCGCCTGGGGAAGCTTCAATATTTTATGAAACCCTGCCCCCCTGGCATTTTCATCCCTTGTCCCGCACGCAATATTTGTTTTCCCAGGATGGTAGGGGAAGGTACCGCCTTTTTCGCCTCTGATTGGCTAGAAGGGCTCTCCTCTGATTGGTTATTTGATTTGGCCGTGAAACGTCATCTCACGTTCATGGCAGACTGTCGGCTAGTCTGTTTTGATCGTCTTTACCGCCAACAGAAGTGAATTATGTAAGTAAACAGTGTGATAAGTGTGTGCCATCACATTTATATTCCAAGTTCACATTTCCATAGCCTGTTTAGATCGTGTTTAGATTAGACCTAGCAGTTTGGGCGAGTTTTGTGATGAGAGATAGTGAGAGAGATGGTAGTGGTGGTGGTGGGTGATGCAGAGGTGTGTGTGTGTGAGAGAGAGAGAGAGAGAGAGAGAGAGAGAGATGGTGTATCTAGGTGAGGCAAACACTATGAGGGTAAATCGATCGAAGGTAAATCGGCTGTACAGTAACTTATAGCCACACAGAAATGTGCGCGCGAGCCGACAGCATCACCACCACTACCATCTCTCTCTCTCTCTCTCTCTCACACACACACACACACACACACACACACACACACACACACACCTCTGCACCACCTACCACCACCACTACCACCTCTCTCTCACTATCTCTCATCACAAAACTACCCCAAACCGCTAGGAATAATCTAAACACGATCTAAACATTCTATGAAAATGTGAACTTGGAATATAAATGTGATGGCACGCACTTATCACACTGTTTACTTACATAATTCACTTCTGTTGGCGGTAAAGATGACCAGAATAGACTAGCCGACAGTCTGCCATGAACGTGAGATGACGTTTCACGGCCAATTCAAATAACCAATCAGAGGAGAGCCCTTCTAGCCAATCAGAGGCGAAAAAGGCGGTACCTTCAGAGCCCGTCTACGGAGAGCCTGGCCACTCCCTATTAAGTCCTATTGTACCGAATTGTGGTTGTAGTTCCACCAGAACTCCACTGGGGGCGATCGCCCATGAGTGCAAAATGAATGGGAGTCTATGGGGCTAGACGGCTAAATTTGTCTCTTTCACCCGATTGCCGTTGAGAAATCTCAGATTTGATTGTAGGTTTTGCAAGTTCAACATGGGTTATAGGTCGAAAGTTGAATGAACGAGTACTTATGTCCTTTCGATTTCTTACAGGTTGAGATGTTGTTGCCCATAACACACTAGCATTCTGCTAATGAACGCTGATTGGTCAGTGAAGGACTGATTACGACCAGAGATGCCGCTTGACGGCATCGTGGCATCTGAAGCGGGACCAGAAACAAACAAAACAAAAACTCTTCTAGCACGTGTGTTTACCTGTGTCAGCTGTGTTGTGTGTTTGCCTGTGTCAGCTGTGTTGTGTGTTTACCTGTGTCAGCTGTGTTGTGTGTTTGCCTGTGTCAGCTGTGTTGTGTTTACCTGTGTCAGCTGTGTTGTGTGTTCGCCTGTGTCAGCTGTGTTGTGTGTTCACCTGTGTCAGCTGTGTTGTGTGTTTACCTGTGTCAGCTGTGTTGTGTGTTTACCTGTGTCAGCTGTGTTGTGTGTTTACCTGAGTCAGCTGTGTTGTGTGTTTGCCTGAGTCAGCTGTGTTGTGTTTGCCTGTGTCAGCTGTGTTGTGTTTGCCTGTGTCAGCTGTGTTGTGTTCACCTGTGTCAGCTGTGTTGTGTTTGCCTGTGTCAGCTGTGTTGTGTGTTCACCTGTGTCAGCTGTGTTGTGTGTTTACCTGTGTCAGCTGTGTTGTGTGTTTACCTGTGTCAGCTGTGTTGTGTGTTTGCCTGTGTCAGCTGTGTTGTGTTTGCCTGTGTCAGCTGTGTTGTGTATTTGCCTGTGTCAGCGGTGTTGTGTGTTTACCTGTGTCAGCTGTGTTGTTTGCCTGTGTCAGCTGTGTTGTGTGTTTACCTGTGTCAGCTGTGTTGTGTGTTTACCTGTGTCAGCTGTGTTGTGTATTTACCTGTGTCAGCTGTGTTGTGTTTGCCTGTGTCAGCTGTGTTGTGTATTTACCTGTGTCAGCTGTGTTGTGTGTTTCCCTGTGTCAGCTGTGTTGTGTTTCCCTGTGTCAGCTGTGTTGTGTTTGCCTGTGTCAGCTGTGTTGTGTGTTTACCTGTGTCAGCTGTGTTGTGTGTTTAACTGTGTCAGCTGTGTTGTGTGTTTACCTGTGTCAGCTGTGTTGTGTGTTTACCTGTGTCAGCTGTGTTGTGTATTTACCAGTGTCAGCTGTGTTGTGTGTTTACCTGTGTCAGCTGTGTTGTGTGTTTACCTGTGTCAGCTGTGTTGTGTTTGCCTGTGTCAGCTGTGTTGTGTGTTTACCTGTGTCAGCTGTGTTGTGTGTTTACCTGTGTCAGCTGTGTTGTGTGTTTACCTGTGTCAGCTGTGTTGTGTTTGCCTGTGTCAGCTGTGTTGTGTGTTTACCTGTGTCAGCTGTGTTGTGTGTTTCCCTGTGTCAGCTGTGTTGTGTTTCCCTGTGTCAGCTGTGTTGTGTTTGCCTGTGTCAGCTGTGTTGTGTGTTTGCCTGTGTCAGCTGTGTTGTGTGTTTACCTGTGTCAGCTGTGTTGTGTGTTTACCTGTGTCAGCTGTGTTGTGTATTTACCAGTGTCAGCTGTGTTGTGTGTTTACCTGTGTCAGCTGTGTTGTGTGTTTACCTGTGTCAGCTGTGTTGTGTTTGCCTGTGTCAGCTGTGTTGTGTGTTTCCCTGTGTCAGCTGTGTTGTGTGTTTGCCTGTGTCAGCTGTGTTGTGTGTTTGCCTGTGTCAGCTGTGTTGTCGATGCCTCGAGAGAAAAGAAAGTGCAGAGCGCGAGAACACCAAAGTGACTGAAGGATTGCCGTAAAGCAGTATCTCTGGTCGTACGATGTGTGTGACGTCATTGACATTTTAAAAGACTTTTTAAAGCAAATAAGTGACTCTAAAAAATCTAACACCCAGCAATGTGTAATTTCTTTGCATCTCCTTTCGAATACAACATTCAAATTACTAGACAAAAAATTATATCCTGAGAAAAGTGGATTTTGAGGGGGAGGAAAAATATGGCCGCCCGCACGTCGCATACTGAGAAAATGTCCTGCATTTTCATCACTCTGTTGGCTTTTAATTATCATATTAAGAAATTGGCATGCGTTCTTTTACATTTTTAAGAAAGCATTTTATTTATTCTTTTTGCGCCACAGTTAATTTTTCACCTATATTTAACAGCGCTTCGTCAGAAGTACAACAGCCGTTTTTTAAATCCTATCCAATGGTTGAAAAGAAAGGAGTAAACACGGTCACTAGTTGGTTGTGACGGCTGTCAATCAAAATGTGGAGCTGTGATTCGTTCCATGTGTTCCCTGTCGGAAAACAAATGGATAATTTGGTTTATTACAACAATTAAAATTTTACAAGGTGGCATAATGGCAACATATTTACTATATTCTTAATGTATAAAACTGTCAATGAACTAATTTCATGTCGTTTTATATTTTATTTGTTCATTATTTATTTTGTTGGATTTTAGTTGGACTTGGTCAGAACTGTTTCAAAAATAGTTCTCTGCATGATGCCGCTGCCTTTGGGCTCAGTGATGCTGAAATTAAATGACATGCAAAATAAAGACATGTTATGTTACATTGTGATGTAATGGTGTTTTCTGGAAGGGACTAAAGAACAAAGTATTTTTATCAGCTGAAAGGCAGAATACAAATGTTTTTATTAAGTTAGATAGACATTATATAAGAGTTTCAGGTTATGTTTTAGTGTTGGTAACATGTCCCACACAAACTTAGTAATCGTCCCACATTTGGCTTGTTTGATGGTGGTCACCCTATCTGTGCACACCGCACAGCCTCACACACACGCAGAGAGAGACAGAGAGAGATGTTTCAGATAGTGCATGAACACCGAATTGATTTCTCTTTCGAGTTTCCTTGCCCTTGAACGGACACATAAACACAACATTTTTCATTAGTGAACAGTTGAGAAAGAAACCTGATGTTTGTCAGTTTTTCGGTCCGTGCATTCGGTCTTAAAGTGACAGCAGCCTAATATTCCTACTGTTGTCTGTGTCATTAATGTTAATAAAACAACAAAATACAGCATTAATAACAAAGATGAAGCTATATTTAATTTCTACAGTGAACAAATAGTGTTATTTTACATTTAGGCTTAACTGTTGATTTCTGTACCTGAATACTACTGTTAGACTTTGTAACTTTTTTATTTAGTATTCATCTCTACTTGTAATTTTTGTATTTGTTCTTATTTTATTACTGAATGTTCACTTGTTTTTAATAATGTTTGAACTTTATCAGTTAGGCTAGTAGTTTTTGATGTGGTTTCGAAGAACTTCAAGTGAGCTAATAAATGAAAAGCAAAGTAATTTATTATAAATGTCATTGGTCATTTAGTCATATATATATATATATATAATTTTTTTTTAAATTGCTGATCCGATCCGTGGCTCAAAAACCGTAAATGATCCGAACCGTGAATTTTGTGATCCGTTGCACCATGATGCTGAAGAACACCAAGAGATGTTGAGATCTCTTACCGTTTTGATTCTGTTTAATACAGACATCATGATGTATCCCCTGCTGTTCCTCTTGAGGTAGAGGATGTAGAAAGGTGAGGTGACCCACAGGTAGATGCAGGGAGCCCAGGGCAGGACCGTCAGCTGGAAGCATTCTGGGAGATCGGGCCGGGCGGAGTGTAGCGTGAGATTGGGCTGTTGAGGGAGCAGAAGCAAACAGCATGCTTAAAATCAGGAACATCAAATCAGATTTACGCTTCTTAAAGGGATAGTTCACCCAAAAATGAAAATTAGCATGATGGATAGATGCACTTTTATGATGGACAGATACACTTTTATGATGGATAGATGCACTTTTATGATGGATAGATGCACTTTTATGATGGACAGATGCACTTTATGGACTTCAAAACAGAAACAGCCATTCACTGCCATTATAAAGCTTGGAAGAGCCAGGACATTTTTTAATATGACTCTGATTGTATTCGTCTGAAAGAAGAATGTCATATACACCTAGGATGACGACTAATCACATCACATCCAAAATAAAAGTTTGTGTTTACATAGTATATGTGTGTGTACTGTGTATAATTATTTTGTATACATAAATACACACACATGCATGTATATATTTAATAAAAATGTGTTATTTATATATAACAAATTATAAATAAATATTTATACAGTATATACATGCAAATATTTCTCAAATATATACATGCATGTGTGTGTGTATTTATACAGTATATACTAAATAAGTATACATAGTACACACACATATATTATGTAGACACAAACTTTTATTTTAGATGCGATTAATCGACACCACAATAAAAATACAGTACCAGTCAAAAGTTTGGAAACAGTACTATTTTTAATGTTTTTGAAAGAAGTCTCTTATGCTCATCAAGCCTGCAGTTAAAAAAAAAACAAAAAAAAACAGTAATATTATGAAATATTATTACAATTTAAAATAATGGTTCTCTTTTTTAATATACTTTAAAATGCAATTTATTTTTGTGATGCAAAGCTGAATTTTCATCAGCAAGTACTCCAGTCTTTGGTGTCTTATGATCCTTCAGAAATCATTCTAATATGATGATTTATGATCAATATTGGAAACAGTTGTGCTGCTTAATATTTTTTTTATAACCTGAGATACTTTTTTCAGGATTATTTGATGAATAAAAAGTTAAAAAGAACTGTATTTATTTAGAATAGAAATCTTTTGTAACAATATACACTACCGTTCAAAAGTTTGGGAACAATAACTATTTTTTTTTAAAGAAATTAGTACTTTAATTCAACAAGGATGCGTTAAATTGATAAAAGGTGATGGTAACAATTTATAGAGTTAGAAATGTTTTTATTTTGAATAAATGCTGTTTTTATGAATAAATGCTGTTAACGTTTTACTCATCAATGAATCCTGAAAAAAGTATTCCAAAAAAATATATTAAACAGCACAACTGTTTCCATCATTGATCATAACTGAGTATCAAATCATCATATTAGAATGATTTCTGAAGGATCATAAGACACCAAAGACTGGAGTACTTGCTGATGAAAATTCAACTTTGCATCACAAAAATAAATTACATTTTAAAGTATATTAAAAAAGAGAACCATTATTTAAAATTGTAATAATATTTCATAATATTACTGTTTTTTTTTTTGTTTTTTTGTTTTTTAACTGCAGGCTTGATGAGCATAAGAGACTTCTTTCAAAAACATTAAAAATAGTAATGTTTCCAAACTTTTGACTGGTACTGTATATTTGATAACGCTTTGATTAATGAGACTTGAACAAACAATATTCCTCAGTGGCTCGGCCGTGGAAACGTCTCTATAAAAGAGTTGCGTCTCTAGAGAAGAGCTGTATTCTCTTATCGACAGCAAACAGAGCCAGGATTTGTTCTTCTTCTCAGAGATGCATGTTTCTCATGTGTCGTCGGGCTGAAACCCCACGAGGCGTCAGTCGGAGTCTCAGAGGATGAGGTTTGCGGTTTGAAGGGAAGACACCTTTCACTGTGCCGACGCAGACGTGGTTATAATATCAAATCTGTGCATTTCTGTATGCTTCGGTCAGAGCCGAGTCTTTAAACTCAAGGTGAACGACTCAAACCAGCAGAATGACAAAGACAGATGCAGCTGAGACTGTGTTAAGGTCCTTTAAAACGAGTCCATTTCTAATAGAGACACAAGTGTGTTGGGTGAGATTTAGCTGCTTAATGTTAGGTCAGATTGTCAAGACAAAAAGAATCAAAACAGTGATCAACTGACTAGTAAACAAAAGGAGACATTATAAAGACTTATTAATTAATTTAGCATGCAATAAAACACCCAGACAGCAACATAGTGTCGGCCCAGATGTGGATTCAATGCATGTGCCAGATCTGGGCAATGAAAAGAGAATAAATATGCAACAACATCATAAAAGTGATCCACACGAGTATATTGCAAGTCTTCTAAACCCATATGATAAGAGTTACAGACTGAAATGTAAGACATTGTTACAGAAAATCTTGACATCAGTAAAACTGGAGGAACTGGAAGAACTGGAAGAGAGAGGTACTCTCTGAAACTCTGAAAGGAAACTAACATTTGAACTCTCTTGCTATATTACCATCCCCATTCGAGACACAATCACACGTGAGTTGATCACCTCCCAATTTACACATCATTCCCTTTACCCATCCCCACCTGAATTCACCCAAACATCTATATGGTTTAATATGAACAATTATCATACAGAATTATACATGTTTGGTTTCATTTGAAATGTCTCAGTGCGACTGGTACAAAGGTCTCATTCCCACAGAAGTAAAACAGAAAGGTAATGAGATATCTGGTCAACAGCTGTGGGTGTGGCCCCATGTAAATCAACCTCTGTCCCCAGTAAGTCTGGGACGGTGATTAATGTAAATTCCCATTGTGAACTCTTGTTTACATCTGAGAAGAGGTTTCTGCCTTGGTCTGAGTATTTAGGGAGATGCTGAAGAGGCTCAGGGCGATTTGTAGCTCAAATTAGCCCGTGATGCTGAGTGTGTGCAGGCACTTCGCATCATGTATTTAATAATGTCAGCTTCGAATCTTCTCTCTTTATTCCAGAGCATTTGATGTTTCGTATTGATTATCTTTGAACTGATTATGAAATTAGCATGATACATTTACCTAACATAATAAATTGTTACATTTGATTTTATTCCGACTTTCTTTCATTTGTTTTCATGTTCATTCAGAAGAGAAATAGCCAAGACTTTCTTTATTATAGTGGGGTTTCATTCTGTTCCTCACACAAAGCTTCAGAAGACTTGAGTTATAAAGCACAAGCCGTTACATTGTATTATATTATACTATACAATATGATATTGTATTAAATACTATGGGGGCTGTTGAATGCTTGAGTATGATTGGTTGATGAACGTTCTAAGGTGTGCAATTATATTCAGGGAAACTCACAGCTAAAGTAGTTCCGGCAGGTTTCGACCGCATTACAGCTCCATATCACTACGCCAAATGATTTCAGGTATTTCAGACGACAACAGCAAAAGAACCAAAACCCACAACGACACTGACCACGCAAATAAATACAGTAAACAATAGAGTAAAAACGACAGATTATTTCCATGTTTTTTTTTTGCCACAAAAATTATGGGGAGATTTTCATGAGTAGTTCTCTTGTGCGCACAAATACGAAATAATCCACGCAATTATTAGTGAATGAGACCCTTAACGTTCGTATAACTATGAATAATAAAAAAAAACATTTAAAGTCCCCTGTAGTCAATCATTTTATCCCTTAAAACTCATCTTTGATCACCAAAATGACATATTTAAACGTTTTTTCCTTGAACAAAAATGCCTTAAAATAGCTTGAATGTAACTTGACACCCTTGCCTCATTTAGTATGCGCGGTTCTATGAATATGCAAATGAGCCCCGCCTCCACTCACTCATTCAGCTCAGAGATCCACTGGTTGACGATCACACGTTGATCTGATTGGTTAGAAAGTAGTTTGTGACGTCAGAAACACCAGCGATTTCAAAGCGTGTTTTTGAGACTTTGATTCACTGGTTCTTAGGCGGATCAAGGCCTTCAAATCACATGCATTTCATTCATCATCACTCATGTTAACGTATTTCATGCACATTACTCCATGCACAGCACTTTATAATAGCTTCAACATATTTTATTCCATCTCATTCCTGTCCTTTTCTTCATCCACGTCCCTCAATACTGGAATCAGCACAGCAGACTCACTCTTGTCTTTCCACATAACAAACAGTTCGCATCTTTTCATAATTCACACTCAATTTTCACTCTGAGTATTTTTACTAACATTTTTTAAAGTCGGCATGAATTGAAAGTTGCGTGAGTCTTCTTTAGTTGTCTGGTTCTGATCGAAAGTTTTGTTTGAAATACATGTAAACGATTTGGATTACAGCTTTTGGGGTTCATTCTGTATATGAGCAAAGTTTTTCTATGAAATGAAAACTCAGTGTGTCTGCAAAACATGAAAGATGTCAAAAAACTTGACCAAAAAAAAAGGCGCTTTTAACAAACTGAAAGGCGATCACACACTCTCTCTTCCCTTTGCTAAGATAAACACAGCTGCCGTCCGTCTGAACATGTGTGTGTGTGTGTGTGTGTTTGCAGTCTATAGAGTAAACCCAGATCCACTGATGTATACTGCGCTGTTTAGTACTTTTTAAGTAAATAAAAACATGATTTATATATACAGATTATAAAGTGTATATGGTATTTTGAGACCACAAAAAAATTGCTTCAACATTATTTTTGTCTTCAAGTAAAAGTACTAAAATCTTTACGATCATGTAAAATCTAGTCCCTTGAATGGAAGTTTGTTTCCAACACAGAACAAAACATTTTAAAAGATAATTGCGACTTTATTTCTCTGAATTGACTTTAAAATACGCAATTTTGAGATAAAAAGACGCAATTACCTTTTTTTATTTTTTATTCTGTGGCGGAAACAAGCTTCCATTCCCTTGAAACAAGAAGCAAAGTTGCAAAAGATTACGTTTAAGTTTTTTGTCTTCTTGTTTTAAGTACAAATCTAATGCATCAAATGTCTGAGAAAACACTGAAGTGGAATTTAAACCTGGAAATAAAGAGTTTTCCGACTCTGCGCTCACTGAAGAGAAGTGTTGTAGAGATAGTAAAGAATTGCACGTTTCATTGGAGGATTACAAGCATGCACGGTTTTCCTCTCGTTGAAGGAAAGCACAGATATGGAGTGTGTTTGCACGTGTTCAGACCCGTTGGTTTAAGCCACACCTTCATGAAGGCCTACACCAGATGGGCTGCGTTAACTTCCTCAAGCTCTTCAGATCTCAGGCAGAGTTTGCTTTGTGCTCCTGTATTCATCTCCGTCAGGCAAATATGCAAACAGAATTAAGGCACACCTACAAACCAGACGCAGAGCATTCTTTCAGAGTTTACTGTTTCTGAGCCTCTGGACTCACGCTCATCCTATTGCATGCATTATGTCGACAACATATTGCATATACACATATTGTCACGCTTCACGACTGAACACTGATGATATTTTCTGCATGCATTTTTGTTTAACTATAGCAGAACCTAATTTCTTAATGTTCCCTGAACGTTCAAAACATACATTTTTTAAAAACGTTTTTTCTTGGTTTTGTGAACATTAATGGAACGTTCCATTTTGCAAATCTCATGAAAATGTTACTTTTGAATGAACATTCCGAAACAAGTAGTAACATTTAAAAAAACGTTAGATGAGCATCCAAATGTTTCAGTTTTTTTTTTTTATAAATAACATTTTGTTGTTAGTTTATAACTTTTGAGAGAATCTAGCCAGACCGTTCCCTGTTCGCTGGTTTGTTTAGTCCTTTTTAAGTAAATAATGCTAGAAACGTTTTATGAATATTTATATTTACAGATTATATAGTGTATACGAGAGTGCACAAGAAAAATGTTGCTTTAAAATGATTTTTGTCTTTAAGTTAAACTAGTAAAATCTAAACAGAATCTTTACTTTGAAGTATAATCTAGTTCCTTGAATCGAGAAGCAAAGTTGCAAAATATTAAGTTTCAGGTTGTTTGTCTGTTTTCTTGTGTGTGTTATGAGATTTACGCTTAAAACATGTAAGGATAAAACTTCAAAAATTGAAAACTTTGTTAGAAAACAAGCAGTGAACTAAAGGCACACTTTCTGTCTTTGTAATGAAACTCCAAACACACCATTAAACTGTTTAACAGTCTTGACAATAACAGGCGTGGAGACAGATGAGAGATAACGTGCATTTCTCTCATTAAACACAGAAAGAGCTGTAGAAACAAACACAAAAGCTTTTATCTCGAAGGAAACACCTCACTTCACGCTAATGGGGTCCAATAAATATCCAGAATTACCAAAACATTCCTCGTCATGTCAGGAAGGAACACCAAATATGGCCGATTTCTGGCTTCCAGACAAGGAATTTTACAATGACTGCATATGATTCATAATGTTTGGATAAACTGAGTGGAACATTGAGCAGTTGTGAGGAATTCTTGTAAATATTATAGGGGAAGATCTGATCTGAACCGCTCAACTGAGTTAAACGAGAGATAAAGAAGCACTTCTGTCAATAACACTGGATATACTATTTACAGTTTATCATATAAAAGAACAAATATTATAAATCCTTAAGTTTGAAGGATCTAATGCCTCGAGACAAAGCTTTGATGAAGAATAATGCGTTTTAAAAACAACATTAAAATGGAATTTAAACCTGGGAATACAGAGACATATTTTATGTTGTTGTGAAAAACAATTTTAACTGAGAAAGTGCGAAATTTCA
The DNA here is from genome assembly GCA_022828995.1 of Vimba vimba. Lineage (NCBI taxonomy): Eukaryota > Metazoa > Chordata > Actinopteri > Cypriniformes > Leuciscidae > Vimba > Vimba vimba. The sequence continues at coordinate 1,473,997 of CM040831.1, read as the reverse complement.
AAGTAATAACAAAGAAATGACAAGTAACACAATCAATTAAACATGAAGTTTTGAGGCAGAAAGATGAAAATTGTATTTTCTGAAATAGTAGAGTGGATTTAAAAATAGAGATGTTCCGATACCCTTTTTTCCTTCCCGATACCGATTCCGATACCTGGACTCAGGGTATCGGCCGATACCGAGTACTAATCCGATACCTGGGTGTATATCTATACAGCTGCAATTCATACTAGCCCTGTATGAATTGATAGAATTATTTTATAAAAGGTATTTTAGTTTTACAATATAACTGTATAAAAAAGTGCAACAAATAAATCTAGGAATCTAAAAAATTATATATGAATAATAGGGGTGTAACAGTCCACAAAATTCACGGTTTGGTTCAATACCATACACTGGTGTCATGGTTCGGTACGTTTTCAATACAGCAAAAAGAAAGAAATGCCAGAGAAATTTCCTTGATTTACATTTTTTATTCATTTATTTTTTATTAAAACTAACATCATAAAGTATGATCATTTTTTACTTTGAGCAATGATGGAGCTATAATTGACATATAAAACAAAAACAGCTCCTTATAAAAAAAATGAAATGTAATATTGTAGTAGTTATAAACAAAGGTTTATTTTATTTAAGATTAACATTTGAGGGCAGCAATTTTATTCATAATGTCAAAATAAAACCAACGTAACGTTACTTGAAAGCACAATGTTCCTGGTTTCCACGTCAGCGCTGTTTGATCCGTTAATAACGGAGAAATGTGAATGTTTCTCACTAACGTTAGATCTTGCAGCGATGTTATTACTTCAGTGGCGAATTCAAATGCTTTCTTTACTGGATCTCTTAGCGCTGTGTAGTAACAGTGTAGCTTGATCAAGATCGGCTCGCGCTGCATTGTTCCAAACTGTTTAATGGTCCGTGAAGCACAAAATAACGAGTGGCGCAGTTTTGTTCCGTTTTCATTACGTTTGCCATTTGATGTTGGGCGCCAGCGTCTCTTACATTATGCGCTTGCCGCGCGCCTACATTTGAAAATTTGCGTTTTCATTTCTTCCTCGCTGCTCTAAACAGTGGTTGCTTATGGCAACAGCACAACTTCCTGTGTTGCCACAAGCAACCACTGTTTAGAGCAGCGAAGAAGAATTGGTCTCCGATTTGCAGCAAAGCTAGCGTGCATAACTAGGTATTGTTTAATAAAATGGTATCGGATCGGTACATGGGTAGATGTACTCGCCGATACCGATGCCAGAATTTTTATTGGTATCGGCGGCATTTCCGATACTAGTATCGGAATCGGAACAACCCTATTTAAAAACCCGATTTTTGCGATGTAAATAATGAAACAAAGATAAATCATTTTAGAACTTTTGCAATGGAAACCAAAGTGACACATTTCAGAGAAAAAAATACAAATAAAACCATAAAATACGCTGTCTGCATAAGTGTTCACCCCCCGTGAGTTAATCATAGAGCTCATGTAAAACACACACTTCTGTACTCAAATAAACCTCAGATGTTCAGATATGGTTTATCTTTGTTTCATCTCAAAAATCTAAAACTTTAACCAGGGGATGCAGACTTTTGCCGCTGCTGAGCGTTGTTTGATCCCCTGAGTGTTCCCATATACAGTTTCCACTTCTAAAGCCCTGTTCGCACTGGATTCGTATTACCTGGTGACCTCTAGTCATTTGTAATAATTGTGGAGGTTGTCTGTGATCTTAATCCCGTGCGAATCGCCCATGTCTATAATTCGTAAAGTAAAAATTCCCCCTTAAATGACCTTCCATATTTCGCCGAACACGAGGTCCTGTGATAATGTTAGTCGGCATCTCTTTTTTCGTCGTATATAATTTTTTCAAGGTTTTTGTTTCCTATGCGCTTTTTTATCCATCTTTCGCTGCGTTGGAGTGTTTTAATAGTATTTTGGGTGCTGGGTCATCATATCGCTATACACCCTACGATACAACTATACAATTTGCAGAAAGAGAAAAACAAAAAGAATGATTAGATGGAGATGGATGACATGTATATCAGCATGCGGTAAAGAACATTCTTCTGGTTATGATATATCATACAGCTAGATCTATAATAACAAGACATTTCCAAGCAATAGCCTATTGACATCACATCCGGGAGATAAGTCAGTAAATCCGAGTAAAATCACAGGCTTCGCTGATCCCGTGCGAACGCTTATTATGTTTCTTGGTTTAATCTGCAGCGCAAGAAGAGGAAAAACGGCCGAACGGTGCAGGAATAATTCTCTAGTATGTAGCGATGGTGTAATTCACGGCAAAAGTGGCACATGAGGAACTATTCAATTCTTTTACACTCAAAATGATTATTTTTGTCCTTGTTGCATAAGCAGAATCACCTCTATTGTTAATGTTTGTCTATGATTTCACACGCATGTATTCTTCCATTACAGTTGTTACGCCTGTACAGTTTTTTTTATTTTTTTTATTTATATTATTATTTTAAACCCAAAAAAATAAAAATAAAAATTTAAACCAAGATTTTTTTTTGCTATAGCAACAAATTACATTTGTTTTGTATAAATATAAATTAAGCACAAGTCTACGGACAAAAGTTGTTAATATCATTAGAAAATCCAAACTTTTGACCAGCAGAGGAAATTAAATCAGTTATTCATATAGAAAATATGTTATAGATAGAAATCAGTTATAGATGTAAACACAAGTCTCAGCAGCAACCGCTCTGTTTTCCGTCTACGGACACTTTGTTTGAAAAATACCAGCTGAGAAACACAAACTCTTCCCACTGAGAGTCCACACACCACACACACAACACACAGGCCGAGAGACTGAGAAAACACACACTAACATCACAGTCTGCAACCGTTTCACATTTCCAGTCATCGGAAACTTCTATAGACTATAGTGGTGAACTACAACAAGCTACGGAAGCTTTTTTTTTTTTTTTTTTGCAAGGTTACATTTACATTTATGCATTTGGCAAACGCTTTTATCCGAAGCGACTTACACAGTGTCCTCACTACACGCGACGCGCGATAAAAGGTCTTCTCCATGTTAATGAGAGTGTGTGTCCTATCCAGCCGCGACGGCGACACGCGACGATTCTATTCTAGAAACGGTTTCTATTTTTCTGCGACGTCGCGCTGGAACAACAAACACAAAGTGTGGCGATGATAATCTCAGGCGCTGTTTATGTGCTTTATTTAATGTTAAAAGCGTGTCATGTGACTCTGAATATCATTTAGTGCTCCAGCTTTGAGGCTGTAAAAGCAACAGTGGATAATTCACCTCAGATCTTCAAATTAAACTAATGGAAACAAGAACGTTCAAACTGTGAACAAACAAGTGTATTCTTTGACAAAGATTGTTTTAGTAACTCAGCCTATGTATTTTTAATAATGTTTAAATGGTGTAATATTTGTAAGTTTGATTATGTAGCGACTTATCCATTTTCTTGCGAATGCCATCAAGATTACTCTCTGGTGCTGTGCACTCGCCGCGAGACTCCGCCCACACACTGTTCTGATTGGCTGACTCCGCCCACACGTTGTTCTGATTGGCTGTGGGTTTTGATTGATTCGCAGTCGCGTCGCGTCTAGTGTGGACAGACAAATTGGCTGGAATCTTTTCGCATCGCGTCTGGTTAGGACACAGTGGTACATTGCATTTGAAAAAGGAGGTAGAAAGATCACTGCCTCAGCTGTTGAGAAACACTCAAGTTTACAATGATTTCATGCCAAGTATATGTTATAAATACATTACATTAATACATTATAGTACATTTAGTACAATAAAATATATGTAAACATTTTTGCTAAATTTACAATGTTAATTACTATGGAAAAGGGTCAATTATTAAAAGAACTAATAGATTCACTTTACAATCATTTCAATTTTGAGGAGTTTGAAAACTGATTTCTTTTCCACTGCTGGTCAAAAGTTTGGATTTTCTGATGATATTAACAACTTTTTTTTGATAATTAATTTATATGTATATACAAAACAAATGTAATTTTATGCTATAGCAATTTAAAAGGTTCATAAGATAAAAATAATAATAAAAGACTAAAAAATAATTTTGAGTATAATCAACTTGGCTACACTCAAAAACGCTTAAACGCAATTTACGCAATTTAATGAATAGTAAAATTCCATCAAATTGAATTGAATAATCCTTACGTTATTAAATTGAATAAATTGAACAATCCTTAATCAATTATTCAATTCAATTACATAAGGATTATTCAATTAAATTTGATGGAATTTTACTATTCATTAAACTACATTCATCTTTTAAAAAATGTAATCTTATTTAACTTATTTTGATGAGTTAATGTAAAAACATGTTGTCAACTTATTGGTCATATCATTTTTATACAGTGTACACATTATTTAGTTAGTGACTTAGTGACCAAAACTCTTCAAAGTAGCCACTATAGCCAGCAGTTTTATTTTTTGTTAATAATAATAATAACAATAATAATAACCGGTCAAAAGTTTGGAAAAGTTTTTTTTTTTTTAGTTTTCAAACTCTCTTCTGCTCACCAAGGCTGCATTTATTTGATTGAAAATACAGTAAAAATGTTTCAATATTATTATAGTTTAAAACAGCTGATTTCTATGTGAATATATAGTAAAGTGTAATTTATTCCTGTGATCAAAGCTGAATTTTCAGTGTCACATGATCCTTCAGAAATCATTCTAATGAGGATTAGATGCTCAAGAAACATAAAAAAGTGCAAGTGTTCATGTAAAACTTAATCACAAAATGAATGTTTATGGTGCAAAAAAGTAGACTTCAGGCAAAGGATTAATGCTAGAAAAATGTGGAATGTGACCTCTTTAATATCCTTATGTTACTTCCAGGTACTTGCCCTACATTCCCAGATCTTAGAAAGCTTGTCCTGTATATTGAGATTGACTGTAAAGCCACTTCTGGACATGGTGCTTATCACAAGTTGCTTTTGTCACACAATCAACACCCTTTATATAGGCTACTGTAGAAAGGCGGTTGCAATCTCACAATGCATACAGTGTTCTCAAAAACCTCAAACCACAGTAAGAGAAAAAGTATGGTTAATAATTATTGTGCTTCATGCTGGCAGCTGTACAGTAACACCAGACTGAGGACGAAGATGATAATAACAACAGATATAGATCCATATATATTTGCATGCATCTGACATATATCAGCATTATTGTACATCAAAAACCCATATTGGTTCACCACTAATGTTTGGTTCGCCCACAGATATTAACCCTCTGGTGCTCTTCATGTGTCGGTCAAAAATGTGCAAAATTATTTTTTTTATTTCAATGAAAGCACTATATTTTAGTTTGATAATGTTTTTTTATTTAATATTTTTTATTTTTAGGGGATTTTATGGTACCAAATTATATTTACGCTGTATTTATAATCCATTTATTCACTTTTTGAGCATAGACCTGAAAATTTAATTTCTAACTTACACTGTCGTAAATGTTGAATGCTTTGATCTCTTTTAAATACGACACTTGGCAGATTATTGCTGAAGTGAGAAAAGTTTTAAAAAGTGAACTTTAAAAAAGTTACAGAATTTTACGTTTATTGTTATGGAAAATGTGCAAAAATATATTTCCAATTTTTACATGAAATATATATTTTCAAAAACATGTTTTACTCTAAAATTGTGAGAAAATCAAAGCCACAAATCTAAACAAGTTGTGTTCCAAATTTGAAGTTGATATCTCAAAAATGATCTTTCAGTGAGATGTTGTACGGCTGCAGTACCAAACGCTTCCACTAGAGGAACTTCATCTTTATTCATTTCCAATGCGCTTATTTTTGACCATGAGGAGCTCAAGTGTGACTTTTTTTTTTTTTTCAGGACCATTTAAACTTTATGAATCATGTCCATGATTTTATTTTTGTGTGTTCACATCGCAAGTGCCAAAACCGTTACCAAGTTTCGTATCATTCCGATGAGGAAAAAAAAAAAACGTCAAAAATGACATGAGAGCACCAGAAGGTAAAGAGATTATCATGAGATCTGTAGTGCAGCACTGATGCAATCATCAGCTGTATTATTATTTGTAATATTCATGCACACAAATGCATAATTAGACAGATACTATTATATACAGTGAGCTGTGTAAATATGATCCGTATCATATGAAATTCTCAACAGGCGTAACACCAAACTCAGCAATCCAAACACGCACTCAGATTTACACAATGACTAGCAAAACAAGCCGACTTCAACAGGAAGTGTGACACAAGGACCAGCTTTTGCTTTCCAAACACACAGTGTTCGAGCACTATGTTTCCTTCCCAAGTTATCATAAGACACTGTGACGACGAGCGAAGCCTCGCGAGGGGAATTCACACCGCCTTAATGAAGAACTGAAACCCAAAAGATATATTTAGAGACAGATTTTCCCATTGTTAATAGGAAATGCAACAACACAAGGTCAATAATTGGCACATTTCTTCAAAAGTGCATCTTCATTAGCATCACGTAGCACTTTAAGGTTTTATATAGTGCGCTTTTGCTCACGTGATTTCAGTTGCATGTGAAACGATCAGTCTTTAGAGAGCCTAAGTCCCTCCCCTCCGCTTCCGGCTCATGGGACCTTATTTCGGAAATAATATGTATGGTAGTCAATGGCGAGAGACAACTTATCTTTTTATTCCGTCTGAACTGTGCCCTGAATTACACATACTAGTGCAAAATGCCCGTGCAAAATCAGTTTTTAAGTGTGTTTTTAGTAATTGTTGGTTTGGTGTGTTTGAGTGCTCATTGTTACAATTGCACAGCAAAAGTTCAGTGACATTTTTATTTGTGTAAAAATAAATATAATATTCAGAAGTAAACATCATAGCTGACTTATAGATTCAGTTTACATCCACAAATGAATAAGCTCGTTGATTCAGGGAGCAGTGCAAAGTGCCCGTGTAAAATCAGTTTTTGTGAGCTGATCGCCGTCAAAAAAGTTCAGGAGATATTTCAGCGATGGCTGATTTCAACAGTTTCAGTATGATAAAAAATAACTTTTATATTGATTCAATGGATTAATTGCATTTTGAAAAAAAGGTGTCATGAATTTATTGCATTTTTGGGGAAAAATAATCCGTTTTTATAATAGATCTTTGAAAATCAAAATCTGGATTTTAATTTTTTATGATATTATAACCTAAAGATGCTATGTGAAAGTTTGAAACAGAAAATAGTGGTTTTCATCTTGCCACTTTCTTGGTAAAGAAAACACATTTTTACTCAAATTAATCTAAATGGATTTATCACGTTCTGGAACCAAACTATAATATTCAAAAGTAAACAGTGTAGCTGACAGAGTGTTTATGTCAGAATGTTTATTTTTAAACCATAACCTTCTTGGGGCTTCTTTGACCGATACAACCCTCTAATGTCAGAATGTTTATTTTTAAACCACAACCTTCTAAAAATGATATATTTAACGATATCTTTAGCATTTCTCATCCAAACAACGTCAAACTTGGCACTGCACTTACTCGTGCCCGTGGCGAGACACCTGTCGAATTTGAAATCCATCGGACTAACGGTTCGAGAGATATGCGAATAACACACACACACACACACACACACAGACAGACGTTCCTGTAATTTATAGAGAGATGATGTTTGTCAATTTAAAAGATAATTATGAAAGTCAAGAAAGTCGCAGTTTGTCATAAAACAGAAGAGTAACATTTAGTTTTATGTGAAAATCGCTCAATGAACTACATCTCTCTCCTCGCACTATATACGTCATAAGATCCGTTGCTCGTATGTGTGCAGTCTGGTACAAAACACTCAGGCATGACGGCGTAACGTTACGATTATAACGTAAGACTATAGAAACAGACAGACGTTAGCTTCAGTAAAGTCAGCTTCATTCATTGAGAGAAAAGGTATGACGTCACACGTGCGCCTTTTGGGTTTGTAGTCTCTGTAATTACGTATGTTCACAGTCTTATACCTCAACAGTTTTACATCAAACTGCGACTTTCTTGACTTTAAAATGTATCTTTTAAATTGACAAACATCATATGTGTAATTCAGGGCGCAATTCAAACGAGATCAAAATATTTGTTGTCTCTCGCCATTGACTACCATACAATATTTTTCCGAATTAAAGGGATAGTTCACTTTGAAATAAATTTTTGATATGTTTTAGCTTACCTCAAGGGCATCCAAGATGTAGGTGTCTTTGTTTCCGCAGTAGTTTCAATTTTGATATTTTTAGGTCAAACCGTTCTTGTCTGTCAGTCATATAATGCAGGTCTATGGTCACTGTCTCAAAGATCATGCACAGAGAAGTCCAAATGAAACAATTCCCCATCATAAGTACACATTGATGGCCTAAGACACGAAACGAGCGGTTTGTGTGAGAAAACGAACAGTATTTATATCATTGTTATCTCTTGAAAACAGCACACGTCCAAATGATCTGACGGCGCGGGCGGGTATAGATATATACATAGATGTCGCCTTGGCTACTGAAGTTCATTGAAACGAAACCATAGCCAAGCAACATCTAGCGGGCGGGTATAGATGTATACACTAGGTGTCGCCTTCGCTACTGCATTTCATTGGAACGAAACCGTAGCCAAGGCGACATCTATGTATATATCTATACCCGCCCGCGCCGTCAGATCATTTGGACGTGTGCTGTTTTCAAGAGATAACAATGATATAAATACTGTTCGTTTTCTCACACAAACCGCTCGTTTCGTGTCTTAGGCCATCAATGTGTACTTATGATGGGGAATTGTTTCATTTGGACGATGGGGAATTGTTTTAATTTGGACTCTGTGCTTGTGTTTTGAGACAGTGACCATCGACCTGCATTATATGACTGACAGACAAGAACGGTTTGACCTAAAAATATCAATATTGAAACTACTGCGGAAACAAAGACACCTACATCTTGGATGCCCTTGAGGTAAGCTAAAACATATCAAAAATTTATTTCAAAGTGAACTATCCCTTTAAGGTCCCATGGTGGTCCACCGGAAGAGGAGGGACTTAGGCTCTCTATATTGACTGGCAACAAATCAGCACATTCTCAATCAAAAGTCATTTTGCTTCGTAGTAGTTTTACTGGTAACACTTATAAGGTTCATTAGTTAAAATTAGTTAATGTATTTACTAACATGAACTAACCATGAGCGAGCGGTAACACTTTATTTTACAGTGTCCTTGTTAATGTTGCATGTAATAACTAAAGTAATAACTATAAATTATTGCTGCACGATTAATCATATCTCAATCGCGATGTCAAGCCTATGCGATTATATGACGCAAAATGCTCAGATTTTTATATGAAATAAACAAATTAGGGCTGTTAACGCAATTAACGCAGCATCTGTAAATATTTGGCTAGTGTTACAGAGAAAAACACTCACTGTTCTTGACTAAAAAACTTTTGTAACTTTAATAAGGATTAGTCTATATATAATTTATAATTAATGCAGCACAGACTGTTTGATAACTTTATTCAATTTATGTATATGTCCAACCTGTTAGATAGGAAGGGCACAGGTAAATATGATATGTCAGGGTTTTTTTTTTTATGGGTTTATGTGAGAATTGTTTGAAGTTTACCTAAATTAAAAGTTGTTATATTTTTTGAAGCCTAATAAATGATTTAAAAAAAAAATAATTATAGCTTTCAATTGCAATGACGGAATCACTGTGATGTTGGATGGCTATAATTAATGTTTAAAATGTTGTGTGTATGTCATTTTTATCCAGACATCAATGGCTTATTGATCATTATAGGTGTTATCAATCATTTAGTTGTTGTTGCTAGTTTGAGTTGAGAAATAGGCTACACATTTCAGCATTACCACTAATCTGTATGTGCAGTTTTCTTGAGAACCAAGCAAGTTGACTCAGGAAATCATTTGTTTATTATATCGCAATCGCATATCGCAATATTGACCTCAATAATCGCAATATGACATTTTCCCCAAATTGTGCAGCCCTACTATAAATTATGCATAATTACATGCAACTAACCCTCAACCAAACCCTAATCCTACCCTAACCCTATAGTAAGTACATGTAGATGCTTAATATTACTCAGTATTTAAAGGTCCCATTGCATGAAAATGTCACTTTATAAGGTTTTTTAACCTTAATATGAGTTCCCCTAGCCTGCCTATGGTCCCCCAGTGTCTAGACGTTTTGATGGGTGTAAACCAAGCCCTGGGTATTTTTGAGAAAATGAAAGCTCAGACGGGCGAATCTAGAAATCTTCCCCTTATGTCGTCATAAGGTGAAAGGTCACCTCCCCTTAGTTCCTTCATCCGAGCCTCTGAAGAACCAGTGGGTTATGTGAATTTCTGATGTGTAATTGTTCAAGTTCAGACAGATAATCTTTCTCTCAAAGTCGTTCAATACTGTTTATGCATCAGTAAATCAAGCCAGTGACTAAACGATCAACTTCACGTCGTTTCTCTTGGTAGGATGAAAATAATCTTAAACTGTGATTAATATATACAAAGAACAATCCCTTTCCAGTCGCCCAAGCTGTCAATCACACAGCACGAGTTTATCAGGACACTTGCCAAAACTCGTTATGAAATCAATGACGCTGTTACGCTGCACAACGAAGCTCTTACTGTACTTACCTCATGTTTGCATTGGTGAAGTCATTAGTGAGAGTGCAGAAACTGCGTCGCAATGATAAGATCTTCATTCACGTGATCAACAGGCTGTCATCTGCTCAATGCTCACCACTGCAACCTTTATGTGATGGGAATAGATCTAAATACTTAAAAAACGTCTCACGATTCGTTAATCCCGATAGCTGCAATAGTACAAACGTATAATAGCTGTAATAGTAAAAGTTTTTGAGAGTTCCACATGTAATGCTAGCTATTTCATATGCAACCATGTCAGCCAATCACAGCAGTGGGCGTTTACACTGAAGTCTCACAGCAGCCAATCACAGCAGTGGGCGTTTACACTGAAGTCTCCCAACAGCCAATCACAGCAGTGGGTGTTTACACTGAAGTCTCACAGCAGCCAATCACAGCAGTGGGCGTTTACACTGAAGTCTCACATCAGCCAATCACAGCAGTGGGCGTTTACACTGAAGTCTCACAGCAGCCAATCACAGCAGAGGGCGTTTACACTGACGTCTCACAGCAGACACGCCCCTTCAAACAGAGCGTTCAAATCACAGGCTAAAATCAGGCTAGGAAATATGCCGTTTATTTCTAAATTATAACAACTTTTGATCTAAAAAACATACTAACATTATAAGGGCACCCCAGGAAACATTCTAAAATAATAAAATAATCCATGTAATGGGACCTTTAAATATATAATTACAGTGTAACAATGACGCCCTAAAATGTTCATCTTTGCTAACGTTAGTTAATAATAATCCAGCTGTTTATTGTTCATGTTAGTTCACAGTGCATTAACTAATGCTAACAAGATTTTAGTATTAGTAAATGTGAAAATTAATATTAACAAATATTAATAAATGCTGTATATGAGGAGTTCATTATTAGTTTGTGTTATTGTAGTTAACTAATGTTAACTAATGAACCTTATTGTAAAATGTTACCGTTTTACTCAACAGTGTTTAACTGTGTAAACGAACGCTGGGCCTGCGTGGGTCAAGAGATTGTACCAATTAATTATGCTTTTTCGAATATTGCGTTTCATGCAGTGTGTAATAGAGCTGTTCGTGAGTGTAGAAGCTCTGCAACGTTTAAAAGGTCAAAGTGCAGGAAAATAAAGTTTTTGTCTCCTTAAAGAAAGAATCGATTCTGAACTCGTCAGTAATTCAGTCTCACTTCCGTCACATTTCTACGTAGGTTTGTAACTAATTTGCATGAATGATCTTAATTGGCTGAGCAGCGTCTCTTAGCCCCGCCCTCAAACACTGTAGTGTATCTGAGACTGGAAGAGTTTGGTTCGTGTTGTTCGTGTCGAGAAGACGCTGTTTCTGCTGACGAAGCAAATCCACTCTGATGAGATTGATACGGTGAAACCCACGCCATCGTTACTGTTCGTATCACTGTGATCAAGAGCTGAGATTCAGATATGATAATGAGCGTTTGGTTTCTGACCAATCAGAGCAGAGCAGCTCTCAGAGAGGCGGAGCTTAGAGAGACTGAATCTTCAAACGAAGCGTTTCAGACACTGAGAGGAAAGAGCTGATGTGCAGTGGAGATCATGAGGAGATGTAAGTGTTTTTGAGCTTGAATGTAAACCTGAACGAGTAAAGCTGAGGTTTGCTTTTCCTGGAGGAAATACCAGAACGAATGTTGTTAAAGTTTTAGATAAGTTTAGATTTCAGGCTTTGGCTGTGTGTAAATTAAACAAACATTTGAACGCTATCTATCTGTCTGTCTGTCTATCTGTCTATCTATCTATCTATCTATCTATCTGTCTGTCTGTCTGTCTGTCTGTCTGTCTGTCTGTCTGTCTGTCTGTCTGTCTGTCTATCTGTCTGTCTGTCTATCTGTCTGTCTGTCTGTCTGTCTGTCTGTCTGTCTGTCTGTCTGTCTGTCTGTCTATCTATCTATCTATCTATCTATCTGTCTCTCTATCTGTCTATCTGTCTATCTGTCTGTCTATCTATCTATCTATCTATCTATCTATCTATCTGTCTATCTGTCTATCTGTCTGTCTATCTGTCTATCTATCTATCTATCTATCTGTCTATCTGTCTATCTATCTATCTATCTGTCTATCTGTCTGTCTGTCTGTCTATCTGTCTATCTATCTATCTATCTATCTATCTATCTATCTATCTATCTATCTATCTATCTATCTATCTATCTATCTATCTGTCTGTCTGTCTGTCTGTCTATATATATAAAAACATTATTGTTTAAAAAAAAAGACTAAAAATTACACAATTTGTGATGCAACTCCTTAAAAAGACTATGTTGAAATCTGACTGCCCCAAAATGAATCACACTTCATATTCTTGTCATTATAAAGCAACACACAATCAGCACATTAAAATACAAAAATACTTGTGAATAAATAAATGTTTTCTGCAGTTAATAGGCAAGTCTTTCATCACAGAACTGGAGTCACTCCATAGTAACTACACTCAACAAAAGGCACCCGAGGGAAACTAACTGACTGCAATACGACAGAGAGGTAAATAAGTAATAGGTTCCTTTTATTTAAACATTTATTAAATAATCCCCCATAAAGCAGGCACTTTTGTCTTTAAGTGTTCGCCTGAATCGACCGCAGTGCTAATAGGGATTTATCCGATCACGAGACGATCCAGGCGAAATCAAGTAGGTCGATGCTGATGAGAGAAACAAACACGGGTCAAGTCAGGACAGGGATTAGAAACAGAGCGGCGAATAAATGTTAATATAAATATTTCCGGCCCCAGAACGAGAGACCTTACCTGACATTTCACACACGCCAGTAATTGCTTTAGCTCTCGTTGTAGTAACACTCAGAATTAAAGACTGGGAGGTAATCCCTGCTGGATTAACTCCAGGCAAACCCAACATCATTCAGACACTGGATATCATTTTTGATATTTGTTTACTAGTGTGTGCAGGACACTATAGTTCATTTATGGAAGTGAGGAGAGCAAAATAAAGTGACATATTATACCCAAAAATTCTTCATACAGTGTAAAATATATACAAATTTGGGAACAAAAATAATTCAGACTCTTTGACCTGATCATGTTTTGCTGAAGTGTTTTTTCTTTAATTGCTAATGCTCTTTTTACACACAGACTGAACAAAATGAAGCATTGCTTGGTGATTGGTTGAGCTAAACTGGTATTATCTAATTGTGTAGTTAAATTTAACAGCTGACAGATATTCAACATAATTCATGTGTGAGACAGTCTTAGTCGAACATTTTAGAGTTGATTTTTTTGGGAACTCTGTTCAAAAGATCTGATTCAGTGAAACGAGTGTGTTTAATGAGGAAGACGATCCGCAGCGTCCATTAATATTAACATTAATGTGTTATTTTTCCCCCAATTCTGTGTTATTGAGGGTCGGGGCACGTTGTCACAGGCTCTGGAGAGAAATCTCTGTTGTTTGCGAGGTTATTCCAGGTAAAGGCTTATTTTCTGGGTCATTAGACTCTCCCATACAGTCTGTATTACAGACGATCAACAGTATGTAGGTTAAGAAGAAATGCAAAGAGCTGGAAATCTCTTCTGTTCCCCTGCTGGAAGTCTGCAATCCTGGGTCAAAACGGGACATATGAACGTGAAAATCAAGGTTTCTTTTGGACGCCTTCTGTTAAACGTGTTAAGGAGAGTCTTTGGTCATATATATAAATATATATATATATTGTATTGAGTGCATGTGCAACCACTCCAAGTGCCTTAGCAACTGCATAGTAACACCCTAGTAACCACCCACGTCACCCTAGCAACCGCATGGCAACACCCTAGCAACCACCTGAAGTCTCTAGCAACACTATAGCAGCCACACAGAACACCCTCAACCACCTATCAACCATCCAGTATACCCTAGCAACCACTCATGCCACCCTAACAACCACATAGCAACACCCTAACAACCACTCCAAGTACTCTAGTAACACCAAAGCAGCCACCGAGAACACCATAGTACACCCTCAACCACCTAGCAAACATCCAGTATACCCTAGCAACTCCTTAGCAACCACTCATGCCACACTAGCGACCACCCAGAACACCCTAGCAACACCCTCAACCACCTTGCAACGCACTAGCAACATCCAGTATACCCTCGCAACCACTCATACCACCCTAGCAACCGCATATCAAACACCCTAGCAAGCACCCCAAGTACCCTAGCAACACCCTCAACCACCTAGCAACCATCCAGTATACCCTAGCAGCACCCTAGCAACCACTCATTCCACCCTAGCAACCGCCTAAAAACACCCTAGCAACCAAGTGCCGAGCTTTACCACTGCAAGCACCACTCACATGTTCTTCAGGAAATGTACATTATTATTATTATTCTTCTGTCCACCGTTTGTCATAGACCCATGAATGAGGCGTCAGATCGTCTCTCATGTCTCATCTAAGGTCTACATTACAGATGTAAGTGTGTTGACTCAGACGATGAGATGTTCATCACTGCCGTGTTTACTCAGCTCACGCTGCACGGTTTGATCATCAGTGATATGATTAGACTCGCTGTGCAGCTGCTGTGATGAACTATTGTGTAGGTCGAGACGTTCAGACGGTTTTACTCTCTCAGGTTTAGATTAGATTCTGATGCACGAGACACAAGGAAACACACTGCTCTCTTCATCTCCTGATCTGCATCTGTCTGTGTGTGTGTGTGTAGGCACAGTTACATGCAACTAACCCTATAGTAAGTACATGAGGTTAATCAATATTACACAGTACTTACATCTATAATTACACTGTAACAACTAAGTGTATATAATCCATCATTCAGTTTATAAAACAAAGTTTCATGAATGTTAAACTTAATTGATCTTTATAAATGCATCTAATTTAATTTGCAATGCTAAAATTAATTTCATTCAGTTTTTGCATGTTTGCAAAATAAACTGTCTGCTAATATATAATTCCTAAATATATTCCAGTTCATTTTTATTTGTAGCTTTTTCCGCTATTAAAGTATTCAAACTCAATTATTTTAGTAGACTATCTATTACTGTGTGTGCTTTACTGCCTTGCTTTACCTTGAGCTTCTTATCCTATTTTCTGTGTGTGTGATACATGTATCCGCTGTGATCTTTGTTCAATAATAACAAGTATTTAAACTCAAACCTCGGTTCTCGCTGTTGAACCGAATCACTACGAACCGAACACGTCCGGTTCACTGAAAACAGTGCTCGGAACCACATACTACCCGTACTACTTGTATCATGTCTTTCTATGGCAGAAATAGTATGCTAGTAGTATGCGGTTCCGAATTTAGCATGAGTCAACAGTTGGCTCTAGAACACAAGAAAAGATTCACTAACAACTCGGAACCGATTCAGTGAAACGATCCAACTCAGAAGATTAGACGCTTTGCTTCTGCGTAACGCGCCACTCCAGCAACTCATATGATTCGTTCGTAGTTTAACGAGTGTCAAGGAAACAGAGCACAGCAGAAAAGCTTCTTTATAAATAATTTACAGCTGAAAACCGCCGAACCCAGATGTGTTTGGAGAACTCACCCAGAATGGCAGCTCGCGGCCGCATAAGAACTCCATTCGCGCTGATGTTAATGGACCTCTTCCTAGTGCCGGGAGGATGTGGCTGCTTTTCTCTTTTCTTCTTGCATGCAACTAAAACACACGGTCATGAATGACACACACTGCACCGACGGATAGCCAGATAATGTGTGTGTGTGTGTGTGTGTGTGTGTGGTCGGTCCCGACCCTCCTCCCCCCGTCCAGAACCGAGAGTGCATTAGAAACAGTCTGTCACTCAGAGGTTGTCATGGCACGAGACTCCGCCCACTTTTTAAAAACCTCGGGTGTTTATAAGCCTGTGGGGTTTGATGGGGTTCGTGGAGAAGTGCGAAAACAAGAAATGTAATACATATATATTATATAAAAACACAATAAATACATTTGAAACCAATACAAAAATAATTTAAATAAATAAATGATAAATGAATACATTATATTAAAATTAATTTAATAAAATAAATAAATACAATCATATTTAGATATAAATAATTTCATTAAATAATAAATTAAATACAAATTAGTATATAAAATAGTATTTAAATAAACGAAATAAATTTGATTAAACATAAATTAAATTAAATAACATCAACACAATAAATACATTTGAAACAAATAAAAAATAATTTAAATAAATAAATAATACATTATGTTAAAATAAATTGATAAAAAAAGTATATAAAATAGTATTTAAATAAATAAAATAATTTGGATTAAACAAATTAAATAAATAACATCAACAAAACAAATACATTTGAAACAAATAAAATATAATTAAAAAAAATAAATGAATACATTATATTAAAATAAATTGATTAATAATATATATTAAAACAACTTTATTAACATACAAATAAACTAATACATTAAATACAAATAAATAAATACAATGATTAAAAGAAATAAATGATAAATTAATACATACTATTAAAGTAAATAAATACAATTTTATTTAAATAAATAAATACATTAAATAAAAATTAAAAAATAGTATTTAATTGTTTTTGATTAAACATTAATTAAATAAATAACATCAACAAAATAAATCAATTTGAAACAAATAATAATTAAATAAATAAATAATAAATGAATACATTATATTAAAATAAATAAAACTATTTAAATACAAATAAATTAATACAATGATTAAAATTGATCACAATTGATTAAAGTAAATAAACGAATTAATGTAAAATAAGGTGAAACTAAGTAGCTACTAAAATTAAAATAAATCAATGAATAAAATTCATCTATCTAACTGTATATGAGTAGAACAAATGCCATGATGTAATGTAATAGAAACTAAATACTTTACACATTTATTACATACATTTTTCACAGTATTAATTGGGTTTTAGTTTTAGTTTTCCAGATGATTTACCTAACAATTGGGGAATATTTTCAATAATTTTGTCCCCAAAATTATGCCTATAGGTCAGAAACACACACACACACACACACACACACACACACACACACACACACACACACACACACACACACACACACACACACACACAAACGATTTTTCTAAGACTATGGAGATTGATTAGTTAACATGAGCTAATGATGCACAAGACTTCCACAGCTAATATTAAAGCATTAAATAATGCTATTAAATTAGACCTTATTGTACAGTGCAACCAGACATCTTTGACCGATCCCCAATGTATGTGTGTGTTACAATGCATTCATACATCGCAGGAAAAACCACACACACATATATTTGCATTATTATTTATGCCCCAAAGGAAGATGATGCTTACAAGACCTTCATTTGGGTTCATGCAAATTGTTGTCAGGTACATATATAGCATCATATTCATATCGGACTGTTGCTGGCACGAATCTGTGCATGTTGAACAGCATTTAGAAACCCAGAGGAAAGGCCTGTGTGTGTGTGTGTGTGTGTGTTTATCTCGCCAAGTCTTTATATAACACAATAACTATCTGTTGTTTTTAATCCACAGTTTTTTTTGCCTCCATTCTTCTTCTTGACTGGAAGTCATGATACTTGCTGAATCATAAGACAAAAAAAAACTGCTCTGAGTTGGGGAAACCCTTTATAATATCAAGGGTTATTATCTAAAAAAGCACAAGATAAAGCACACGACTACAGCAAACACTTTCAAGGGCAAATGCTATAACAATCCAGAGGGACTGCTAACTCATTGTGACTCTGCGTGGCTGTTAAAAATGATTAATGTGTTTCTTGAACAAACAGTGTTTTTTTCTGTTTTTGTTTTTTTGGGTGTCGCGCGCCCTCTAGTGGTTCAAAAGAGCCGTCAGAATAATGTCAGACAGGATTATTATTATATTATTAACTTTAGAAAGAATATCTAGAGAGGATATCAGAGATTATCAGACAGTACAGGTAACCACTTATACACTGACAATAAATACAGATGAGATAACCCAATATTATATAAATAAATATATAAATAAACACACATAAGCCTGGGGTTTTCAGACTGGGGTCCGAGGAAAAGTTTAGAGAAAAGCAGTGTACTTTTTTTTTTTTTTTTTAAATGAATAAATAAATAAATAAATAATTATATTAAAGTAAATTGATCAAAATAAATAAATAAAATTGTATTTAAATAAATAAAATAAAAGGTGAATAAACTAAAAACATAAATTAAATAAAAATAAGATTAAACTAACAAAATAAATAAATGTGAAATATTTTTTTTAAATAAATAATAAACCAATACATTGTATTAAATTAAATTGATTAAAATAAATAAAATTGTATTTAAATAAAATATAATTCAACTAAAAACATAAATAATAAATAAATAAATGCAATTATTTAAATAAATATAATATAAATAAATATCAAATAATAAATTAATACATTCAATTAAAATAAATTAATAAAACGAATAAATGTGTATTTAAATAAATTGAATACATTTGTTAAACTAAAAACATAAATAAAAATAAGATTAAACTAACTAAATAAATTTGAATAAAAAATAACATAATAAAATAATTTGATTAAAATAAATAAATACATTTGTATTTAAATAAATAAAATCTACTTAAACTAAAAGCATAAATAAAAATAGGATTAAAATTAATTGATTTAATAAAAATGCGACACAAACCGAAGTGTTGTTTCTCAGTTTGACCACTGGATGGCGCCCGTGTCCACTCACTGCTTAACCACCATAATACGATAACTCTAACTAGTAACGACTTTCATAATAACATGGTCGCACCTCTGTCGTTTGAACGACGTTAATTTACCAATATATGATAGATTCGAGATAGCAATTAATGTATTTAATATAAGTAGCCTATAGGCTTTACACAAACAACAGAAAGCTGTTGTTAACCAAGTTTACCTGCCGTGTTTGGTAAACTTGGTCTTAGTCCGCAGTTTTCTTGCTGCTTGTAACGATATGAGGACTTCAATGTTTGTTTAGTTCCCTGTCGTTTTGTTTTGTTTGAGTCTTCACGGGATTTCTCCTACGTAATACGCCGGGGTTCCCTTACGCATTTACGCGCATGCGCACACTTCAAAAACGATAGATAGATAGATAGATAGATAGATAGATAGATAGATAGATAGATAGATAGATAGATAGATAGATAGATAGATAGATAGATAGATAGATAGATAGATAGATAGATAGATAGATAGAATGGACGCTTAAGCCTCTCCAAAAGCCAAAATTTGAAAATTACGTCAATGAAAGTCTATGGGATTTTCCGAGTTTTGATCGTCAGTTTTAGAAAAAACAGTAAAAGTCGGATCAGTCAGAAAAGATAAAGCAACACTAAATCAGAACAGTCTGAAGATCTTGTCTGAGTTTGGAGGATGTAGCTTGAGCCTACGAGGAGTAGAACTGAGAAATCTCAGAAGAAAAAGAATAAAAAGCTTTTTCAAGCCAACTTAATGATAGAAAAGAGACTTTTTTTCCTGAAATCAATCATAAACTTGTACATGCCGTCCATCATCAGCAGCACATTCCGGCCAGTCAGCCTGTATAGTGTCTCAATACACACTAAAAAGCTTGCCATCATGAGTGTGTGGGCATCACAGGCGCGCGCAGCATTTTTCCCCGGGAACGCGCGCCCGTGATGCCCACAAGTGCTGCCTACGTAGACAGATGATCAGAACTATAGACACGCAGAGCAGAAACTCATTCAGTGTTGATCTGAAGAGTGAAGAGTTCACATCGCCTCTGGAATAGTGCTGGCCGGTTCATGTGATGCGCGCGCAGCTCGGACGGGAACGTCATTCTAACGGACCCGTTAACTAGACGACAGCTGATGACTGGAACGATGATCGGGCACGAACGAAGATTACCGGATTTACCGGGTTTACCGGCCAGCGCGTCCCGTAGGAGACTCTCACGGGTCGGGAGGAAACACAGCAATGGATCCGTCCAGTGAGTTCACTTATAAAGTTATGAAAGGACTGATTTGTCATTCATAAGCTATCCCGTTGATATTATATATATATATATATATATATATATATATATATATATATATATATATATATATATATATATATATATATATATATAATCAAAGCAAAGCAATACTCTAAAAAATGCTGGGTTGTTTTTACCCAATTTTGGGCAAAAAATGTTCTGTTACACAGCTTTAACCCAACGTTTTGGGTTTGTCCATATTTGACCCAAAATTGGATAAAAAAATAAGCGTTTTTTTAGAGTGTGATTTTAGGTCTCTTACAAACCTTTTTTCATATGAAGGTCACACACGTGTAAACATTTTATACATTACTTCTGATTATTTTAAAAATGCCTTTTATGAGTTTTACACTTGTTCCAGTACCAGACTTTCAATATTTAAAATGAAAAAAAAGTTTCTTTTGTTTGATTATAACTTTGAAATAAGTCAGTGAAGAACTCGAGATGTATTAGTCGTTTAATGCATGAGTATATTTTATTGTGCATCATTTCTAGTCAAGTTGTTTAAAATGTTATTTCCACCACATCATATTCCACATTCAATATTGAGATGGAAATGACACTGTAGTGGAAAGGGTTTCTCATGATTTGTTCTTCACTGTTGGACAGGTGATCACGTGAAGTTAAGTTAGTTATTCTGTTTGTCATAGAGCAGAAATGTGTCTGGTATCATACATAAATCCATAAATATGAATAAATTGAACAGAATTATACTACATAATTCCTTGAAACATTTCCAAGCATCCCACAATAATATTACAAAGCTTAATCAGAACAATCAATTATAATAGCGCCATAATACCACCTATTCCCTTGGAACAAATAAAAAACAGTGAGGTTAGAGATTTTATTTGTGGCCCAAAAGATGAAGAAACACACATTTAATACTGACGCAATGAAAAGGAGCTTTTGTGCCACTGCTACTGAAATACAGGATTTAGACAAAATCCTGAAAGTATTATAAAGGTATTTAGAGGAACTACGCATTTGCACATTGCCGTTCATTAGTGATGGACAGCCAGATTAAAGGGAGAGTTCACCCAAAAATGAAAAATACCCCATGATTTACTCACCCTGAAGTCATCCTAGGTGTATATGACATTCTTCTTTCAGACGAACACAATCAGAGTTATATTAAAAAATGTCCTGGCTCTTCCAAGCTTTATAATGGCAGCGAATGGCCGTTTCTGTTTTGAAGTCCATAAAAGTGCATCTGTCCATCATTAAAGTGCATCTCTCCATCATTAAAGTGCATCTGTCCATCATTAAAGTGCATCTCTCCATCATTAAAGTGCATCTGTCCATCATTAAAGTGCATCTCTCCATCATTAAAGTGCATCTGTCCATCATAAAAGTGCATCTGTCCATCATAAAAGTGCATCTATCCATCATAAAAGTGCATCTGTCCATCATAAAAGTGCATCTGTCCATCATTAAAGTGCATCTATCCATCATAAAAGTGCATCTGTCCATCATTAAAGTGCATCTGTCCATCATTAAAGTGCATCTATCCATCATAAAAGTGCATCTGTCCATCATAAAAGTGCATCTGTCCATCATAAAAGTGCATCTATCCATCATAAAAGTGCATCTGTCCATCATAAAAGTGCATCTATCCATCATAAAAGTGCATCTGTCCATCATTAAAGTGCATCTGTCCATCATTAAAGTGCATCTATCCATCATAAAAGTGCATCTGTCCATCATAAAAGTGCATCTCTCCATCATTAAAGTGCATCTATCCATCATAAAAGTGCATCTATCCATCATAAAAGTGCATCTGTCCATCATAAAAGTGCATCTATCCATCATAAAAGTGCATCTATCCATCATTAAAGTGCATCTGTCCATCATTAAAGTGCATCTATCCATCATAAAAGTGCATCTGTCCATCATTAAAGTGCATCTGTCCATCATTAAAGTGCATCTATCCATCATTAAAGTGCATCTGTCCATCATTAAAGTGCATCTGTCCATCATAAAAGTGCATCTATCCATCATAAAAGTGCATCTGTCCATCATTAAAGTGCATCTCTCCATCATTAAAGTGCATCTGTCCATCATTAAAGTGCATCTGTCCATCATAAAAGTGCATCTGTCCATCATAAAAGTGCATCTATCCATCATAAAAGTGCATCTGTCCATCATAAAAGTGCATCTGTCCATCATAAAAGTGCATCTGTCCATCATAAAAGTGCATCTGTCCATCATAAAAGTGCATCTCTCCATCATTAAAGTGCATCTCTCCATCATTAAAGTGCATCTGTCCATCATAAAAGTGCATCAATCCATCATAAAAGTGCATCTGTCCATCATAAAAGTGCATCTGTCCATCATAAAAGTGCATCTGTCCATCATAAAAGTGCATCTCTCCATCATTAAAGTGCATCTCTCCATCATTAAAGTGCATCTGTCCATCATAAAAGTGCATCAATCCATCATAAAAGTGCATCTGTCCATCATTAAAGTGCATCTGTCCATCAAAAAAGTGCATCTATTCATCATAAAAGTCCATCTATCCATGATAAAGATAAAGATGCACTTTTATAGATGGGTGAGTAAATCATGGGGTAATTTTCATTTTTGGGTGAACTATGCCTTTAAAGCAGTGCAGGTCTGCATCGAGTTGATCCGTTTGCTTCCCTCCTCCAGGTCGAGCTCATCCAGCGGTACGGGCAGATCCACGGAGAGCGTCGGGATCCGGCAACCGGCCAAGAATAAGATCCGGCGTCAGCGTCTGTCGGCTGTGTTCGGCCGCGGCCCTCGGAGAGACTCGGCTGAGGTGACGGACGACCCCTCAGAACTGTCCAATCAGGTCTCGGCTCCAGGCATCCTGAAGATCTTCGGCACTGAGATTTGCGAAGGAGCGAATTACAAGAGCGTTCTGGCCACGACACACTCCAGTGCCAAAGAGCTGGTCAAAGAGGCTCTCGCCAGGTGAGTGATCAACATTATACAGCAGTCAGAACCCAGACAGCAACACAGTGTCGGCCCAGAGCCGGGCCACATGTGGATTCCATGCATACCAGATGTGGGCCGGATCTGGGCTGACACTGTGTTGCTAAAAGACTAAGTAAATTATTCAGCAGTATTATTGATTTGACTGCTTTGACGCTATTGGATGAAAGTAACGATTCTCTTGTCTTCTGTAGAGCTGCTTATCTGAATTTAACTTGTTTCATAATGAATAAACTTTACACAGTTATTGAACTGATGAAACTATTTTCATAATATGCATAATTTGAATTTGTCTTATATTTGATTTCTGTTTGTTACAGTGAAGATGCTTTAAAACAATTTCTATTGTATAAAGCACTATAGAAATAAAGGTGACTTGACATATATTTAGGTTCATATGAAATATGAATAACTGATAATATTAAAGTCGTCATGAAGTAGCCCTGATCTTTTACTCTCTATTGTCTCGTATATCCGAGTGAACGCTTCAGGAACAAGAACAAATGTGGGCGGGGCTTGATTGTGTCTGTGGGGAATTGATTGGATGGTTGTGGTTTGCTATTGGTTGATCTCATGTGAGTGACAGGTTGCCCCGCCCACATCATCAGAGAAGAGAAGAGATGCTGCAAGAGGAACTTATTCTGATTCAAGATTATTAAAACAATAATGATGTGCACAGATAAATCATTCTGCAAAATTCCATAAAAAAAAAAGAAAAGAATTGCCTATTTTGATTTCATGGTGACTTTAAATTTATAATGATGTTGCTGTTATGAACAAAACCACCAGATGGTTTTCTGAAGGTTTTTGGAAAACAGCCTTTGTGCACATTGGTTAAATTTCAAACTGCATGTGAAGGTTTCATACCAAAAGTTTGGAGAAGTTGGAAATTCAAGGCGTCGTTAATTCTTTGGTGAACGCAGGCCAATTTGGATAGAAAGCTGCGTCAGCACAGAAAGTCCTCTGTTCTTTCCTAATTCTACAACTAGAATGTGTGTGTGAAAGTGCCTGTGTTTTTCCAAGATCTTAATGTCTGTTTGTTTTTTCAACGAGATTAATACTTTTATGAACACCAACAGTAATGTATGCATATCAGCTGTTCCGCTGTTTGTATTATTGCAGATACTCCCTGAGCAAAGAAGAATCTGATGACTATGTGTTGTGTGACGTGATCGGCTGCGTGGAAAACCAGCGCTGGAGGACTGAATGTGTCCGTGTGGTTGGAGACGATGAGAAGCCGCTCTTGCTGCAGTCGCTCTGGAAGCCCAGAGAAGGTTTTGCTCGCCGATTTGAGATCCAGCGCAAGGCCACAGTGGAAGAAAACAACTCTAAAGACAAAGACACGGTGACCGCTGGTAAACCTCACTATAATCACCTCTGCACTGAAGATGTTTGGTGTTTTGGGCCACTAAAATGTTATATTTTAAGAATGCATTGGCGTATTGGTATGAAAATTGGTGCGTGTCTTCGGCATGATGCCTTGAAGGTACTCAAAAAGTTTTGGGATAGCGCCACCTTGTGGTGAAAAAATATTGAGTTTGATGAGGCCCCCTGGTTGAGAACTGTTATATCCACATAGAACCTTTTCTTCCCCTGTAGTCAATCATTTTATCCCTTAAAACTCATCTTTGATCACCAAAATGACATATTAAGTTGATGACATAAGTTGACACAAAATGACATAAGTTTTTTCCTTGGAAAAAAAATTCTTCATGTCTTAAAATATCTTGAATGTAACTCGACACCCTTGCCTCATTTAGTATGTGCGGTTCTATGAATATGCAAATGAGCCCCGCCTCCACTCACTCACTCAGCTCAGAGATCCACTGGTTGACGATCACACGTTGATCTGATTGGTTACAAGGTAGTTTGTGACATCAGAAACACCAGCGATTTCAAAGCGTGTTTTTGAGACTGTCTTTGGTTCACTGCAGTTTTAAGCAGAAAATACTCAGCAATGCTGTCGACTTATGAATTTACACATGCTTTGTCTTAAAGCAGATTAAAAACACCACATAGACACAGAAACAACATTAAAAGCTGGATTTTCACCACTTTAATACATTCAATATCTCATTCTCCAGGCATAAACGCACAGGCACGGAAGCTGCAGAAGACTCGCTCTCGTGGGAAATCGCTCCGGCTGGACGATGGAAAACACAATATGTTTAAGAGTCTCAGCGAGACGAACCTGAGAGTTGAGGCTCACAAAAACCACACGGAGGATCCAGAGACCGAGGTCTACAAACACACACAGTGTCCCGCCAGTGAGCGCGAGGAGACGGAGAGCAGCGATGACAACGACACACAGTTTTCCATTCATCCGCCTCTGGATTTTCCCTACTTTCTGCTTCTGCAGGGCTTCAGTTACACACAGGTAGGACAGACACACACTATATCCCTCGCACTTCCTCGTTCTTTCCTCCAGCCCAACAAACACTTTTTCTGGAGTTTTTTGCCGTTTTTATCAGTAGCTGTAGCTTTACATCCATCTACTTTTATTTTTTTCTAACCTTCTTAAATGTATGTTTAATTATTTTAATTTAGAGCAAAAAACTTCCATAGTGTAGCTTTAACTACCTCGATAATTGATATTTGAAAGTTGTGAATCAATTAAAATCCATAGATGATAAAATCATGATTCATACGTGAATTGACTTTTCCCCCAAACCCTAATGTTTACAATTAAGAAAACATGCACATAAACTACGATGGAAACACGTTTACTGAATGAATCCCTTGATGAGCAACAAAACCCTCAGCGGAGGCTGTGATTGGATAACTGGAGTAAGCAGTGGACCAATGGCGTCGCAGCGTCTCTAATGTTGGTTTGGTGTTTCTGAAACGCCGGAGTCGAAGTGTGTGATCAGAATGATTTGGTTTAATTCCCTCCAGAAGCGTCTCTCACACGAGTGTGTTCCCGAACACAAGAGAACACGACAGAGTTTACTGTGTTTCGTCTGACGCTCCGAGACACACTCGTTTATGATGGAGGGAAAAAGTATGGAAGCTTGTTTCCGCCACAGAATAAAAAATAAAAAAGGTAATTGCGACTTTTTATCTCACAATTCTGATTTTTTTTTACACAATTGCGTGATACTAAGTCGTAATCGCGAGTTATAAAGTCAGAATTGCGAGATTTAAACTTGCAATTGTTAGATGAAAAGTTGCAATTATCTTTTAATATGTTTTATTCTGTGGCGGAAACAAGCTTCCATAAAAAAGGTTTCAGAAACGTACAATTTTATTACTGATATTTTGCACCAGTTTCCCAGGAAGTGACGATTTTATTCTCTTGCACCATAACTTTAACTTCTGTAGCAAACTGAACTTCAGTTTCATGTTTGATGCTGTTAGTTATTAATCTGTGCTGTTAAACTACAGAATTATTGGGATTTTCACTCTTTTTGTTTTGTTTTGGGATCATAATTCAGTCACTGATCAGATTTTACAATCTTACAATCACAATGATACACTCCCTTTAAACTGCATAATACAACACAGGTGACGTCAATGCACTGCGGAAAAAAATGATCCCATATCCTCCGATTCCACTGGAAAATAACAGAATGTGCCAAACCATGAGAAATGACCACGTATGTAAAAACAGGCCCAGTGTTGGACAGGAAGTGATGCGTCCAGAGACTGAACACATTTCCTGACAGATGATCTGTGTATACGGAGTGATGATCGGCCGTAAAGGATCAAACAAATACATGCACACACACACGCACATACACACACACACACACTCACTCACACGCGCGCACACTCACTCGCGCGCATACTCACTCGCACTCTCTCTCATACACACTCACACACACACACACACACACACACTCACACGCTCACTTACACACACTCTCTCTCACATACACACACACACTCACTCACACACACGTGCGCACACTCACTCGCGCGCACACTCACTCGCACTCTCTCTCTCATACACACACACACACACTCTTACACACACAACACACACTCTCTCTCACACGCTCACACACGCTCACTCACACACACTCTCACTCACATACTCTCCCTATCTCTCACGCACGCATACACACACACACACACTCTCTCTCAGACTCTCACACACACACTCACAAATGCACACACTCACTCACTCACACACACAAACACACACACACACACACACACACACACACACTCACACACATACTCACTCACACACTCTCTTACTCTCTCACACACACACGCACCCTCACACACACACACACACACACACACACACACACACACTTGTCAAATCATCTAAAAGTAATATTTTTGACTTCACTAAAACCAGTTAAGTTTTATATTTTACCTCAAATGACCTTTTCAACTGTAGGAAACTCTTTAGACGCATTCCCTTAATTGCATTGAATGCGCACTTATAATCTTAAAATGTATCTGTATTTAAAAAAGCACCTTTGGCTTAAATGACAACATGTTGACATATTAAGAGTATTTATCACACGGCTCTGTGGAATACTTGATTCTGATTGGTCAATCGCTCTATCCAGCTGTTTATTATCCGCCGATAACAACCACAGAAACACCGGCTCATCCGGCTCATCCGGGTCAGCAGCGCTACACACTCGCTAGGAACAGAGTTTCCTCGTGGAAGTTTTGCATTTGGTGAGCTAATAAAATATTAAAACTCAATCAAATCAATATTTTGTGTACAGTTATTTAATTAAGCCATCCAGTATTGAGAACTCGCTCTCTCTCGTTTCATACAAACGCAGCGGCGGCCATTTTGTGACTATTGTTTTGTACACTGCTGGATTATGAGATACAAACAGGTACGATTTTAAAACAGTTTAATCTGAAATCAGTATCTCTGATCTCCATAATTATTTATGTGGTGAAATGCTGTGTAATAAGTGTTATGACTGTATACCGTATCTATTAAATTTCCGTCTAGTTTGAACAACTGCTCTCTCCGCAGAAGCTTTGCGTTTAAATACCGAATAAAATATTTAAACTCAATATTCTGTGTCTAATTATTTACTTATGTGTCAAGTAGGCGTGTTATAAGCGGGATAATGTACATCCGGCCGGTTGTTATCTCAGAATAAACCCCTTCAGGTGTGTGTGTGTGTGTTATCTCAGAATAAACCCCTTCAGGTGTGTGTGTGTGTGTGTGTGTTATCTCAGAATAAACCCCCTCAGGCTGATGGAGACCTGATCCTGATCACCTGATCGGGTTTATTCTGAGATAACAACCGGCCGGATGTACGTCATCCCTTACGGAATGCACTTCCTTGTCTCCTCAGGATTTCGTCATCTATCCCCTGATCAACAGCAGCTCAGTATTCGGACGGCGCGTCGATCAGACCGAGTCCGAGAGCGACTCAGAACTCCTGAATCTCTGGGCTCCGGATCTGCTTCCTCGTCACTGTCTCGTCCGACGCCTCGGCGTGAAGCCCGTGACGCTCCTGAAAGCCCTCGACGGAGCCGAAGTGAAGAGGAACGGATGCGCTGTCCGTCACGAGGTGGAGCTGCGCTCGGGAGACGTCATCGGCCTCGGACATCATTACCTCTTCATGTATAAAGACCCGACTTCTGAATGCCCGACTCTCTGTCAAGTGTGTGTGCTGTCGGAGAAATCCAGAAGGCCCCGAGGCTTCAGAGACCCGGAGGGAGCAGAACTGGCTCTGGCGTATGATGTTGAACACGAATCCCGGGTCCTGGAGTTGATCTTCTCCACAGTTGATCAGGATAAAGACACACACAAACTGAGTGCTGCGTTCCTGCTGTGTTTGTGTTTCCAGCAATCCGTCAATCACTTCTCCATGCCGGCCCTCCGAAGTCTCCTGTTACACACAGCCAATCGGCTTCAGACGCTCGTGTGGGTCAGTCTGTTCAGTCATTACTTCATTTAACTTAAAGCTGCATTCCGTCATTTTTTTGGGTTAAAAATGATCCAAAATAAATGTTTAAGCAAGTACATAATCAGCCAGTGTTCAGAACTCTCTGCTTGCTTCAGCTCAATTCAAAACGGTAAGCTTGTAATAAAGTTTTTAACTCCAGTGGTACTGGTGGATTTCAGCGGGAAATTCGAGCGTGTGTTTGCGTCATAACGTCACATCTGTCCACATAGAGAAGAGTCTCGGCTAGTAGCTGTGAGTGTGAGGATGCTGGAGATTTATAGCCTTTTCTCACAGCACTTGATATAATTAAACTGATCAATTTGATGGCGGATCCAGAAAGGTTCAAACGACGATCACCAACTGGAGATTCACCCGTTGTAAAACGCAAAAGACTTCGGAGCGGCTACAGAAAAAGAGAGACTGCAACCGGCCCATGCGAAAACAAGGAGAATATCGGAAGGGCATTAAACGTCACGCAATGCGGATGTTGTTAACATTAACGATTTGAAAAAGTATAATTTGCACGGTTTGGCGTGATATGATAATCGATCGTTAGATTTAATCGGCGCGATTTACTGCAATGATTTTTTCCCCTTAGTTGGTCAGAACAAAAGTGGATGTTACTCATTCAGAACATTTTCCGGTGAAAACTCTTATGTTGGTCATACTTCCAAAAGTAGAATCTGTGATTGCGAATGCCAGGATCCACATCGACGGCGACTGACAGTCGCACGTTCTCCTCAAACACTGGATTCATCCGCGCTGTGCCGTGCCGAGGCTCAACCCACGTAAAGTTGATAATTCCGCAAATAATGCAATTGCAGATTACGAACAGAGATGGCGACAAAGAGGAAAAACTACAGACCGCAGCTTTAATTTGTCAATATTGTGCGAGTAAAGAAAAAAAGCCCCCAACGCCACCTCATACATTTATATTAGTTTTAAACAAGACCAAACAACTTTTATGAATTATTTTCCCACATTAGTATGATTAAATCCTGAATTAAATGAATCAGCTTAGTGAATGATTCAATGACTGAAATGAAAATCTGGCCTATTAAAGAGGTAGTTCACCCCAATGAACATTGTGTCATTATTTACTTTCCCTCATGCTGTTTCAAACATTTCTTTCTTTTGTGGAACGCAAAAGAAGATATTAGTATACTAAACCATTTCGGTTCGCATTGACTTCCACTGTATGGGCAAAAATTACAATGCAAGTCAATGGGAACCGAAACTGAAGATTCTTCAAAATATATTCTTCAATGTTCAGCGGGACAAAGAAAGTCATTCAGGTTTGGAATGACATGAGGGAGAATAAATTATGACAAAATTTCCATTTTTGGGTGAACTATCCCTTTATATTTGAGGACTGTACTTGTAATATAGCATAAGAGTCAAGTGTTATTAGGGATGCACGACATATCGGCCACCATATCGGTATCTGCTGATATATGATCATTTTTAATGTTATTGGCCTGATTCGAAAATTTGGCAGATATATTAAAACCGATAAATAATGTATTATCTCCTTCAGCTGAGACACTTCAGATGCCACTGTTCAACATGATGATTTTTAATTGCTTGAAATATGATTGAATCACTTCAAAAAAGGAAAATAGAGTTCAACATGTGCAGCGCAAGCCTGTCATATCGGCTACAGAACATTATCATGAGAACATTATTATAATTGTGTGCTTGGGACATTATGAGACTTTTGTTTTTGTAATCAGACTCTCAAAAATTAAATAAAAAAGTTTGATTTAGATTTATCGGCCAATATATCAGTTATCGGTTTTCAAATATAAAGAATTATCGGTATCAGCCAAAATGTTCATATCGGTGCATCCCTAAGTGTAATGAATTACTTTTCTGGTGCTTTTTCATTCTTTATGAAACATAAAGGCTTCAGTCCTCATAACTGCATGGAAAAGTCTTGTGTTTTGTGAAAAATAGAAAGTAAAATGGATTTGAGCTACAAGAGAGCTACTAAATGCAAAGATGCAGTAAAATGCAAGATTCATCACGCTATAAAATGTTGTTGTGTTGTGTATCTTTTATACCTTAATACAGGAAAAGGCGAAAGAACTTGCAGCGCTGCAGCCTGAAATGTAAGAACAGGAACTTGTTTCTCATCAATTCATAACCAGAGGAATTAAAATTCAATATCTCAGCTTACATTAAAACCAGATTTTCCTGGCTCTTGTGACGCAAGCAGACGTGACTCAGAAGCGGAAGACTGGCTGATCCGGGGCCTGGAGCCGCTGGTGCTGTGGATGGCCAACTCCATCGAGATCCTTCACTTCATTCACCAGGATCTTCCTCGTCTTCTGCACGGGATCTCTCAGGAGGAAGAGGAGGAGGAGGAAGACTGCATTGGTAGAGTTCAAAATCAAATGCGTTCTTATGTGAATAATGTGACGTGACCGTTAGCGCTGCATGATTAATCACAATTTACATGTAATCGCACTTGGCTTATTGCGATTATGAAATGGCAAAGTCTGATTGTGTGTAATGTGCAGCTTGTCAGTGACGCACGGCTCAGGAAACGCGGCTCACACTGAACACACTGAGTTTGAGTCGCTTATAACGAGCATTTGAAAAAGCAACACATCTTTCCAGACATGAGACGCATTTATGAACCTCTTGTCCAACAAAAGACAACATTAATAACACGCTTTTCCTCCAAACTCACTTCATGAGGACAGCTGAGCTCCTCCTTCTGGGAGATGATGAGCTTCTGACACAGAATAAGGCAGTCGTGTGTTTATTACTCATGTTTAATCAAAGCGTCTCAGTCTTCTGTTTATTCAGAGACAGAGAGTGTGATGTGTGTGTGTGTGAGACGCCCTCTGGTGTTCAGGGGGATATGTGGTGTGTGCGTGTGTGTCTGTGTGTGTGTGTGTGTGTATGTGTGTGTGTGTGTCTGTGTGTGTGTGTGTGTGTGAGACGCCCTCTGGTGTTCAGAGGGATGTGTGTCTGTGTGTGTGTGTGTGTGTGAGACGCCCTCTGGTGTTCAGAGGGATGTGTGTGTGTGTGTGTGTGTGTGTGTGAGACGCCCTCTGGTGTTCAGATGGAGCATTTACTACCGATCAGCTGTTCTGCACTGACAAACTGCACCTAAATTAACAGCCTTTGCCAAATGGAGTGCGGTTTTATTGCGATTAATCATGCAGCGCTAGTGTCCGTTCCATGGCTCTGGTTATATTTTAGCGGTGCTGGAGCTGCGACTGTCAACGTTAATGTGTTAGCGCATGCGATTAATATTTGTCCAAATATTTTTTAAAAATTTAATATTTAACGCAATTGACGCAGCATCCGTTTTTCTGTCATCCTTTGGCTAGCCTTACATTTGCTATATGATCACGCTCGTTCATGCAAATGCTTTTAAAACATTCAAGTGCGACAAGACAAAAGAGAACACGCTGCCTGTGAATGTCCTGTCTATGTGACACACACACACACGACACACAGAAAGACGCGCGCCAGTATCGTGCGCAAAGACAGTTCGCTTTAGCGCTTGAACGAACAATAACACACACATTTATGACAAATTTCCGTTTTGTCGAATATCCTCAGTCTTAAAAGAGTTAAATAAAGTCTTAAATGAACGTAAAGAGTTGTGAGAGAATGAAGAGTGTGAGATCCGGGTCTTAAAGGGACAGCGGCCACTAATGCTGCGTGTCATTAAAGTTAATAAAAGAATCTCCCTGCTCTTGACTAAAGAACTTTTATAGCTTTAATAAGGATTAGTCTATATTTAAATTATAATTTATGCAGTTCAGACTGTTTGATAGATTTATTCAATTTCTGTATTGTAATAGCAAATTTAACTTTATTCAATATATGTGAGGATTGTTTGAAGTTCACTTAAATTAAAAGTTGTTATATTTTTTTGAAGACTAATAAAATATGGCTTTCAATAATGTTGAAAGGCTATAATTAAAGTTTAAAATTGTGGGGGGAAATCTTTCACTGAGACATCAGTAGCTGTATTAATATAAGTAATGCTGACCTTCATTCATAAAAAGATCCAGTATTAAACTGTGTTTATGTTGTTTCTACATTAATTTGGAGATTAACTGTGAAATTATTACATTATAAAATATATTAAAAACATATAAACGTGTTTTTAATTGCGATTAATCGTGATTAATCACAGACGAATGTGTGATTAATCGAGTTAATTTTTTTAATCGATTGCCAGCACTTGAATAATGTGATGTGTCGGTTCAGATTCATTCGGTTCAGATTCATGTCTCTGGTTGTATTTTAGCGGTTCTGGAGCTTCGGCTTTCGTCGGTGCGGTCGGCCAGCGAAGAGGCCATGACGGTTCTGGAGGAGGTTCTTATGTTCACCTTCCAGCAGTGTGTCTATTATCTCACCAAGGTCAGGACATCTTCATACTTAAAGAGACAGTTCAACCAAAAATGAAAAATCTGTTTGTGCAAATGTTTTTTTTGTCCATACAATGAAAGTCAATGGGGTCCAATGTTGTTTTGGGTGAACTATCCGTTTTATTTAACATGTTAAAGTCCCCCTGTTGTGAAAATCCAGCTTTTAATGTTGTTTATATGTCTATGTGGTGTTTTTAATATGCTTTAAGACAAACCATGTGTAAATTCATAAGTCGACAGCATTGCTGAGTATTTTCTCCTTAAAACTGCAGTGAACCAAAGACAGTCTCAAAAACACGCTTTGAAATCGCTGGTGTTTCTGACGTCACAAACTACCTTGTAACCAATCAGATCAACGTGTGATCGTCAACCAGTGGATCTCTGAGCTGAGTGAGTGAGTGGAGGCGGGGCTCATTTGCATATTCATAGAACCGCGCATACTAAATGAGGCAAGGGTGTCGAGTTACATGCAAGATTTGCAAGGAAAAAACATTTAAATATGTAATTTTCGTGATCAAAGATGAGTTTTAAAGGATAAAATGATTGACCACAGGGAAACTTTAAGCAGGCTAGACGAATGGAGTCAGATTTTGATTAAATATTATAAGGTAAATTAAAAAAAAAAAAACTTAACATGCGCAGATTAATTGTTTACATTAAGATCTACAATATGCGTTTAGAAACTAGATAGGATGAGTTGTAATTTCATGCAGGTCTCAATAGTCAATGCAGTGAAATGGGGTCACTATCTTTCTTTACACCACAAAAGCGTTTATGTTACATATAACCACCTCGATGGTATTACAGATTGTACATAAGAACAATAATAAGACTCTATCTTTAGGTAAAAGAGCGCTGTAAGCTTGTTTCTGTGTGGCTGTCTGTGATGAATAACTCATTATCAGGAAGTCAGGTTAGCAGGCCTAGAAAAACACTGGCCTTGTGAATGTGGTTGAACGCAGAATCGATCTCAAGCGCTTCCAGATGTCTTGCTCGCATGTGACCTCGATGGACCTTCTTGGCTTGTGGATATGAATGAATCTAGTGTATCATACATGTGTGAGATCTTCATATCTATTTCACTAGTGGTCTCAGACTTTTAGACCCCACTGTATTCACTGTATTATCACAGAAGTACTGGGATAAAAGTTTATTGTTCAGATATAAACACTGACGTCTATGGTAGTGATCAACTTTTGAAAGTAACGTGACACTTCAAATAAAGATTATATCAGTTACACCAGTAGGTGGCGACAAGTGACTGTAAAAAATATGTAATTGAATCATTCATTCAAGTGATTCATTCAAAAACGCTGATTCATCCAGTAATGAAACATTTGATGTCTTTATGAGTTACTGAATCATTCATTCAAGAGATTCATTCAAAAATGCTGATTCATCCAGTAATGAAACATTTGATGTCTTTATGAGTTACTGAATCATTCATTCAAGAGATTCATTCAAAAATGCTGATTCATCCAGTAATGAAACATTTGATGTCTTTATGAGTCATTGAATCATTCATTCAAGAGATTCGTTCAAAAACGCTGATTCATCCAGTAATGAAACATTTGATGTCTTTATGAGTCATTGAATCATTCATTCAAGAGATTCGTTCAAAAACGCTGATTCATCCAGTAATGAAACATTTGATGTCTTTATGAGTTATTGAATCATTTATTCAAGAGATTCGTTCAAAAATGCTGATTTATCCAGTAATGAAAGTCTTTATGAGTGAGTCACAAAACATTCACAAAATATATAGTAAAATATAGCTCTACATATAAATTAATTTTTCGTATTTTTACATTTTCTGTTTTCATTAGAATTTTATTTAAAGTTAAGTGTTTTGTAATTTTTATTATTTTTTATTAAATATATATATCTATACAACTTTTATTACTTTTTTACTTCAGTTTTAGTTAGTTTAGTACATCAATTTAAACTAAATGAAAGTGAAAATAAGTGTTGCCTTGGCTACTATAGCTGGAAAAAAATAAGTTTAGGTTTTTTTAAAAAATATTTATTTTGTTTCAACTAACAAAAGTTTTTTATGTTTTTAGTTTTAGCTTACTAGAACCTTCTCATGACTGTTGGCAGATTCATAGTCAAACCCCAGCAGAATCTGTTGGTTTTGTGTGCATCAGACTGAAACGGCCAGAGTTGCACTGAGTCTGAGTTAAAGCGTTATCAGAGTTTCTCTCCGCTCTGGTGAGGCGAGTGCTGTCCGCTGATAACTCTCTTCCACTGAGGGGAATTATAGAGAGTTTAGCATTTCTTCGGCTGAATGAGTCTGTGCTCTTATTTTGGATCAGTTTGTGCATTCAAATATCAGCTGGAAACAGAGATAAACACAAGTTGTTTTGCACAGTTGGTTTGATATGATGTGCTTTTTTCATTCAGTCAACTCCAACTCCAACTATATATATTAGTTAACAACACTTAAGTATTTTAAAGTCTCCCTGTACTCAATCATTTTATCTCTTAAACTTCATCTTTGATCACCAAACTGACATATTTAAACGTTTTTTCATCTTCATGTCTTAAAATATCTTGAATGTAACTCGACACCCTTGCCTCATTTAGTATGCGCGGTTTTATGAATATGCAAATGAGCCCCGCCTCCATTCACTCACTCAGCTCAGAGATCCACTGGTTGACGATCACACGTTGATCTGATTGGTTACAAGGTAGTTTGTGACGTCAGAAACACCAGCGATTTCAAAGTGTGTTTTTGAGACTGTCTTTGGTTCACTGCAGTTTTAAGGAGAAAATACTCAGCAATGGTGTCGACTTATGAATTTACACATGGTTTGTCTTAAAGCATATTAAAAACACCACATAGACACATAAACAACATTAAAAGCTGGATTTTCACACAGGGGGACTTTAAAGAAATTCATGTGTTGACCCAATTCATATTTATCTGCAAAACTAGATACAATACTGTTCAAAAGCTGTGGGGTCAGTAATATTTTTTACATTTTTGAAAGTAATACTTTTATTCAGCAAGGACACATTAAATTGCTCAAAAAATGATAGTAAGACATTTATAATGTAACATTCATCAAAAAATCCTGAAAAATGAAATGTATCACACAAATATGAAGCAGCACAACGGTTTTCAACACTGATAATAATCATAAATGTTTCTTGATCATCAAATCCTCATATTATACTGATTTCTGAAGGATCATGTGACACTGAAGACTGGAGTAATGATGCTGAAAATTCATCTCACAGGAATAAATTACACTTCATATTCACATAGAAAAGAGATATTTTTTCTATATTTTATCAAATAAATTCAGCCTCAGTGAGCAATTTAAAAATCTTACCCACCCCAAACTCTTAAATGATAGTGTACATATATAAACCCTTTGACCTAAAGCCCTAAAATGATGAAATGCATCCTGGGTTATATTTTACAAGCTGGTTTCTCACAGACTCTCCTTCAATGTTCAGACGTACAGTAATTTGGCAAAGCCCGGATTTAGGATTGATTTGTATTCTGCATGGGAAAATCCTCAAATGTCTCGCCCTTTAGGAAATTATAATTCATCTTTGTTCCAAGAGACTCTTTGAATGGCTGCGATTTGATTTAGTGCAATGCAACGTCCAGCGTTTTGTGCTTTTCTGTGGAAACAGAAAATTGGGTTTATTGGAATGTGAGCCGTACTTCTGGCCAACAGTAAATTGAAACAACAACCTTGACTTTTTTCTTACTTTCTCATGTTTTACATTGTTTGAATATTAAAGGCCAAACCGCATAATGATGCTAATCACAGGAAAATTTGTATTTATTTAGTAAATTAACCTCATCCTTGACTCATTTCTATTCATTATGAAGATAATCACATTTAGCATGCAATAAAGTAAATCCAAAAGTTAGTCGTGGGAATTTTCCTTGAGGAAATTTTTCATCTGTTTTTATTGATGTGCATTGAGAGTGGAAATGATTAAACTGTGGTTTGCACTGGTGGCACGAAGCATCCACTCCTCTGTAAATGACATTTTATACTTTAAAAGCTTGGAAAATGTCCTCTTCTGTGCTTGCACAGTGCCAGGGCTCCATTATGAAGTCAATATTTTCAATAGGAAAATTGAATCAAAAACAAACAGGACGGGTTGGAGAGCAAACTGATGTTTTACGACTACAATAACAGGCTCTGTTTTCTCTGTTGAAGTTGTGTGTGATTGTATCTTGCTGTGAAGGAAACAGCTGCTGGTCGGCTTTAACTTAGAAAAGCATGTTTTGTTGGTGATTCCCAGTGATGGACACTCAATATTCACTTTGTGTTCAGTCTGAAGAGTTGTTGTTAGATGAAGAGAAATGCTTTCAACTGGTTTCAATATATGCATCATATTTTGATAAAAAATCATTGTGAATCAGCTTTACAGAGAATATTGCCAGTCAGCAAGTCACAGATGACAGTGACGAGGAAAGAGATGGAAGAGGCAATACAAATAAAAATGCTTAGAAGTTCAATTAAATATTACATTTAAATTAAAATAAATTTAATTTTTTATTTTCACGTGCCATTGTTTAAACTATTGGATACTTGTCAAACAATTGATAGAAATGGGCCGTTCACACCAGGGACGATAACTATAACAATGTAACGATTT
Source organism: Vimba vimba (assembly GCA_022828995.1). Lineage (NCBI taxonomy): Eukaryota > Metazoa > Chordata > Actinopteri > Cypriniformes > Leuciscidae > Vimba > Vimba vimba. The sequence goes on along the minus strand of CM040831.1, from coordinate 1,435,527 downwards.
AGTTTTAAAAATCTTTCTAAATGTAAAGGAATATCAGAGTCCGTTTAGTTGGAATCATTTGGAATCAAGGACACTGTTTCTGACGTCACAAACTTCCTAACCAATCAGATCAACGTGTGATCGTCAACCAGTGGATCTCTGAGCTGAGTGAGTGAGTGGAGGCGGGGCTCATTTGCATATTCATAGAACTGCATACTAAATGAGGCAAGGGTGTCGAGTTACATTCAAGATATTTTAAGACATGAAGAATTATTTTCAAGGATAAAACATTTAAATATGTCATTTTGGTGATCAAAGATGAGTTTTAATGGATAAAAGTATTGACTACAGGGAGACTAAAGGCAACTGGTTTTGGATTCAGCCATGAAAAATTATATTCAGGGCACCCCTAATAAAAAATAATGAAACATTAGTCTTTTCACTGTAAAAATGTTTTCACAAAGCAGTGTTTTTCTAGTTTTATTAATTTGTTAATATAAATATTAATTGTCAGCGCACTAAGTTTTAAAAAAGGCCATCCGGCCCTCAACCTAAAGTGAGTTTGACAGCAACATGAGTAAACAATGACTTCATTTTCATTTTAAAGTGAACTAATCATTTTGATATGTTGTGAATTGATCAGTGAAGAGACAATATCGCCGTTGAGAACTTTTATAGGTGAACCTCAGTTTTAGTTCCCAGATGAAGCGGGGGAGCAGTCTGGTTGTACGGCTCACTTTTTCCACTTTTTCTCTCTATGGTTTCGGGTGAATACTTTCTAAACTCACTGCCAAAGCTCACAGCGGCTGCCAAGACAGTGTGAGTGTGTGAGACGCGGATCTATACGTATGCCGAGCGCAGACTGGGTTCAGCTGTCTGTCTGCACAACATTACTCTGAACAAAACCAGCATTGTGTTTCTGCGCTGTGTGCCTCATACAGGACTCTTTCAGGGATTCTCCGACTCTATATCACTCCCGCCGCCAGCTGGAGATGAGTTCACACGCTCATTGCTGGAGTTTGAAGCGTTGATAGAAACAGGGATGGCAGAAACATGTGCTTCATCTTCATCCACCCTGGTGGATACAAGACATGCGAAGAATACTTGCAGACACACTATTTCACTATCAAGTGTGTTAACGATTAGCTAACTTGAAGTGTGCCATTTTGGAACAATTAATTTTGTACTATGTATATTTTAGCTGTAATTAAATTGTAGTAAAGCATAACTAAGTGTATTTAGTGTACTTTTGTGTGCAACTTCAAGTATACTTAGTGGGCCCTATTTTAACGATCTGAAACGCAAGTATCAAGCGTGAAACGCAAGTAACTTTGTGGGCGGGTCTCGGGCGCTGTTGCTATTATACCGGCGGGATAAATGACTCTTGCGCCCGACGCAAATCTAAAATGTGTTGGTCTGAAGTCGCTTCATTACTCATAGGTGTGGTTTGGGCGTAACGTGAAATAAACCAATCAGAGCGTCATCTCACATTCCCTTTAAGAGCAGGCGCGCTTGATCCATGGCGGATTGCTATTATAACGGCGGATTTGCCAGGAGCGGTTCACAGCCGAGGAGACCGACGCTCTCGTCAGGGCCGTAAAACACAGAGAAGTGAGATTGGGGATGGAGAAACACACACAGATTAGCTTCGGTTAAACAGGCGTATGATAATTTGGGTAAATGTGTAAGCTAGATTTATGCCTATTTTTCACATCTTCATGGACACAACAATGATTTCCCTCGTGTGGTAATATTGTTCCTTGTAATAATGTATGGTTTTCTAAAAATGTAAACTGCTGCGTGTCTGTGTGTAGATGAGAGAAGCAAAGTGTATGTGTGTTGTGCACACGCTACATTATGGCCAAGCATGCGCCCTTAAAACAGCCTCTGAATAACATGTGTAACATGGTTTAGACGAGGTTTCTCCTGGTCAGTGGTGGAATTGTTTTCTGAAGCTGCAAAATAGCACCAGGGAACGTTTGCGCCAGAACACGCCTCCTCTTTTCCCTGAACCGCCCCCGGGAGCGCAAGTTCATTCCCTAATTTACTGACGTGCGTCTGTGGAGGGAAAAGTCCGCTGTGCGTCGGGAGCAAAATAGGAATGAAACATGCGTCGCTGTAAAAAGTCAATTGCGCTGGGTGTAAGATAGGGCCCACTGTATGTCTGTGTCAGGACTAATTACATGCTTGATTAGTGATATTAAAGTGTACTTTATTTTGTGTTACAAATACATTACATTGTGTTAATTATTTACGAGTGTCTTTGAAACACACAAGCAATATTCCATAAGTATATGAGTAAAAAGTATATGCTCAGTAATACCTTTGTCTTCAATAACAAATGCACATTAATAACAAATAATACTTAGCTATACTTTGTACAATATACTATTGTATACTATAATGTATTTTGAAAGTATACTTTAAATGCATTGTTACAATTATTATTTTCAGCACACAGTTCAAAAATATATTTTTAATAAAGTGCAAATAAACACTTTTAAAAAATAAACAGAATTTTCACTTCAAGTATATTCTTCTAAAATATATTTTTAGACAATATACTAAAGTACAATTATTTTAAAGTGTGTCAAAAGTTGCATTGTGAAAATAGGTAAAATAATATACTTTTAATATATTTAAAGATAGTAACAAATTTTGTTAGTATATTTGCAGTGTACTATTGAAAAAGGGAATATATTTCAAATACAATAAAGCTTCTTTTTTTCACCAGGGCAGACAATCAACATCTTTATTAGAGTCGTTTAGGGTCGTGACAGGATTAGCGGGAAGGAAGGATGCGAGATGAAGAGAAAGAAAGCTTGTGGTTGTTTGGTCTTTCGGTCAGTGACCCTGAACCTCTGATGATGAAGACCAGAGGATGATGAAGAAGCGTAATCAGTGAGATCGTGTCGGACACTGAGCAGAGCTTGTGTTTGTTGGGTTGGAGGAAGTTCTGTTGCCTTCTTTTCTGATAAGAGCTAAATGGATTATCTTGTCTTTAAAGTCCTCATGAAGTTCTTCTCTCGTATATCCGAGTGAAACGCTTCTGGAACGAGAACAAATGTGGGCGTGGCTTGATTGTGTCTGTGGGGAATTGATTGGATGGTTGTGGTTTGCTATTGGCTGATCTCATGTGAGTGACAGGTTGCTCCGCCCACATCATCAGAGAAGAGAAGAGATGCTGCAAGAGGAACTTATTCTGATTCAAGATTATTAACACAATAATGATGCGCACCGATAAATCATTAATGATAATCACTGCAATATTCCATTAGAAAAACAAGAATTGTCGGTAACACTTTATTTTACAGTGACCTTGTTACATGTAGTTACTCTAGTAATAACAGTAAATTATGCATAATTACATGCAACTAAACCTCAACCAAACCCTAATCCTACCCTAACCCTATAGTAAGTACATGTGGTTGCTTAATATTACTCAGTACTTTATGTATAATTACAGTGTAACAATGACACCTTAAAATAAAGTGTAACCGAACTGTCCAATTTGATTTAATGGTGACTTAGAAAGAGCCTTAACAATACATTATTAAATATAGTCAAATCAAATACAGCACAGGTGTTTATAGAATCACATAATACATTAGTAACAGGGTTAGTATCAGTAACAGGGTTTTGATGTTATCATTTCATTACCATTTTTTTAGTGTAGTTAACACACTAAAAAAATGGTAATGAAATGATAACATCAAAATGAACTGGTTTTATTCAAGTCAAAAATATGATTTAGCATCCCTGAATTAATCTAAATGCATTCATTTAGACAAACAAAATGAAAATGTATGGGTTAAATCAAGTAAAAAAAACAACAACAGTTTTTTAAGTGGTACAGTGTAATACTAAAACCATCAAAATAAATATTTACTTAAATAACATAAAATATAAATAAACAAACTTATTTTATTTCAGTTATTTTACTTCTCATTTTCATTGAGTTTAACTTTATGTACTAAAGTAGCAACAACAAAAAATAAATAAATAATAATTCAAGGATCAAATGTGATGTCAAGGACTCCCAAATTAAACATATTTAAACTTAAGAAAATATTAACACAGCTATATATTTCCATGCATGAAATGTGAATTTTTTTTTTTTTGCAATTTACATTAAAGAAAACTAATTAAATAAATTAACTGGCCTTTATTTTGCATTGCATAAAACATTTTAAAATTACTACAAATTATTAAAATATTATGTGACAAAATGTAATTTGAATTCAGTCAACAGAGTATTGTTTAACTCAATATTAGAGCAGTCTATTAGACACACAAACTTGAAGATAAACATTTTTTAATAGTAATTCAAATGTATTTAAATAATTCTTTAACAATAAAAATAATTCCAAACCAGCTTTGCAGAGGTGGACGAAAATTCAATTCAATTCAATTCATAATAATACATACAATAAAATATATATATATATATTTATTATTATTATTATTATTATTATTATTATTATTTATATATATATATATATATATATATATATATATATATATATATATTAAAATCTTTGCCGGCCAGCTTGACATCAACAGGTGTTTGGTGTCATAGCTGTGTCTGTGTTGTGTCCATCATCATTCAGATCTAGTGTTTTCTCCGCTTCATCTCAGTGTGGTTGTGTAATGATGACTGATGAGTATTCCTGTGTGTGTTTGTCAGATGCTGTACCCGCTTCTGCCAGGTTTTCTGGACTGTAATGCGTTCTCGGAGAGCGGGACGCTGCATGTTCCCGAGGACATCAGGCGAGTCCTGCACATCTGCACACAAACACTGCATTCACTCACAGTCTTCCAGGTGCATCCACAGATCCGACAGCAACTCTTCGCCTACATCTTCTTCTTCATCAACGCTCTGCTGTTCAACCTGATGATGGAGAGAGGTGAGACATGAGCTGTGAATTTTGTTTTGTATTAATTGTATCTTAATTTTAATCAGTGTTTCATCAACCAATTGCCTGGATTTAATAAGTAATAAGTATATAACAGACAATAGATAATCATGACATGGAGGCGCCGGCACCTGAACTGGAGCGCGTCTCATAAATGAACCGAAACTCAACATAAGGTAGCCTACTTGCCTCACAGACCTGAGACATACATCTATAGAAAGCTTGAAATATTAAACAGAACAATTCAAAACGAAAGAAAACAGACTGTTCTCTGCTTATGTAATCCGTATGAAATGTGCATTTCTCTCTGGCGTGTTCACTACTGCGAAGATTGCGAGTCAGCATCGTCAACTTCATCTTTGCAGCCGACACTGACACAGAAAACACTTGTTTATTAATAAACAATTAAAATGTCTGCTATATTTGACATATTCATAATCATTACTTTTGCTGGTTTTGCGTGACAGCTTTTAGTTGCTTTATTGGCAGCGCCACCCTTACATGTGTTACATGAACGCGTCACCACCGCACCGCACCCTGCATTTATTTAGATTTGCATCTGAAAATACACTCAAGTCCCGTTAGGACTTGTATATAAAGCCCATGAGAACCATGGCTGAAAATGTGAAGCAGAAACGCTTAATGTCAGATAACGTCCATAATAATTGGGCCTCTCCAGATGCAATTGGTTGATCTCCAAGCAGATGTGGCCCTGAAAGAGCAGTTTGTAAGATCTGACCCTTCCATTTCCTAACCCTGGCTCAAAATGGTCCCTGAGACAGCTTTCCCAGGTCTGAGGAAAGTAGCCCTATACATCTGGACCATGTTTGGCTCCTCATACAGCTGCGAGGCAGCTTTCTCCACAATGAACATTATCAAAACTAAATATCGTTCCAGGCTCACAAATGAGCACTTTCACATGTGTATGAGACTCATTCCTGACTCCATTCAAGCCCAGGTTTAAAATCCTGGCAAGACAAGCTAGAGCTCAATTCTCTCACTGAGCAAAAAAGTGGGGGAGTGGGATATAAGATGGGAGGAAAGTGATACTCTAAAACGGTTCAATTGTTAAGATGTGTTGAGATTTATTATCTGTAAAATTGGTTGAGACTGTTGAGTCAAGATGTGAAACAGAAAAGGGGACATTTTTTCTCCCTTTATTTTATTTTTCTGAAGTTAGAACTTTTTTTTGAACATGCACAATTTTCACATTTTATTTATTTTCTTATTTTGAAATGCAGATATAGTTAATGAGAGAACATTATACATATCTACAGTCATTCATGTATGTTCAGTTCTATGTTATGTGACAATAAATATTGTCAAAAAGTTTTTCAATTTTACTGAATTCATTTGATTTGTCAGTCAGGTATTGATTACATGCAGATGTTGATACAACTAATTGGCTACTTGAATATATATCACACTAAATAGTTAGACATTATGATCTTCCGGACCATTGCTTCAAGAATTTTTCTCTAACTGGACCTCTTTAAATTTTAGTTCAATACCCCTGCTGTATAGTGTATGGCAGGGCTATTCAATTGGTGGCCCCTTTACCCAACAGCCTCAACATTCCCAACTATTGTGAGGTAAACAGTAGAAACATTGTGCTATTAACGAAGTTATGTCCTGGCTCTTCCGAGCTTTATAATGAGAGTGAATGGCTGTATGTCTTTGGAAGTCCATCAAAGTGCATCTGTTCATCATAAAAGTGCATCTTTCCATCATAAAGTGCATCTATCCATCATAAAGTGTATCTGTCCATCATAAAAGTGCATCTGTCCATCATAAAAGTGCATCTGTCCATCATAAAAGTGCATCTATCCATCATAAAAGTGCATCTATCCATCATAAAAGTGCATCTGTCCATCATAAAAGTGCATCTATCCATCATAAAAGTGCATCTGTCCATCATAAAAGTGCATCTATCCATCATAAAAGTGCATCTATCCATCATAAAGTGCATCTGTCCATCATAAAAGTGCATCTATCCATCATAAAAGTGCATCTGTCCATCATAAAAGTGCATCTATCCATCATAAAGTGCATCTCTCCATCATAAAAGTGCACCTGTCCATCATAAAGTGCATCTGTCCATCATAAAGTGCATCTATCCATCATAAAAGTGCATCTATCCATCATAAAGTGCATCTGTCCATCATAAAAGTGCATCTGTCCATCATAAAAGTGCATCTATCCATCATAAAAGTGCATCTGTCCATCATAAAAGTGCATCTCTCCATCATAAAAGTGCATCTATCCATCATAAAGTGCATCTGTCCATCATAAAGTGCATCTGTCCATCATAAAAGTGCATCTGTCCATCATAAAAGTGCATCTGTCCATCATAAAGTTCTCCACAGGCTTCGAGGGGTTAATAAAGGCCTTCTGAAGTGAAACGATGCGTTCGTGTTAGAAAAATATCCATATTTAAAACTTAATCGACTAAAATAACTAGCTTCCGGCAGAAGAGTCACCACAAGCCACAAGAGTCATTTCAAAATAAAAGTTTAAACGGTTGTTGCATTTCTGTCGTACAAAAGTGACCAAATATCAAAGATTAAGTCGACATTTGAATATGTTGTTTGGCCAGTATTAAACTAGGATTCGATCATGCCGTAGTGCAAAACCAACTAACACCAGGCCGTTTGTTATAATACGTAATGTACATAATGTCACGGTGGGTTGCAGGAAGGCAGACGGAACGAGGATATAATTCCACAACGAAGGTTTATTAGTAATTAAACACAGGACGGCAGAACAGGAACAGCAACACACACACTAAATAAGACAGAGATCGGACAAGGACTGACAGAAATACAAACACAGATTACACTGATTAACAGAACACAGGTGAGACATGACGAAGATGACCAAACAGGTGAAACAACTGAACTGATGATGACGGTAACCATAGAAACAAATGAGTGGCGGGAAAACAGAGCAAAGACATGTGACTAATGAAAACTTAGACAGAACACAACTGTGACACATAAGTTATGTTTATATTAGTTTAAATCATTTATTTTACATGGTGTATTTTTACAGCGTTGTTCAATAAAACCCATATGATAACTTACTTTGATACTTTATTTGAACCAATTATTATTGCTTATTATATATTTGTATTTTAAGTCATTTTAAAGGCGTTTGTTCACTTGGATCTATTTTTAATACCACAATTTTTTATCCGATTAATCGATGGAATAATCTTTTGATTATCAATGGAATTAATCTATTGATCTTTGCAACGGAAGAATCGATCAAAACTAACTTTATCTGGACAATAACTTTATTCTAGATCTGCTGTAAAGCCAAACAATCTCTGTTACTGTAATCTCCTGTTATCACTGTAAAGCTGCTGTGAAACATCTATATTGTTAAAGCGCTGTATAAATGAAGGAGACTTGATGTTCAGCAATGCTTCTGCTCATGAGACTCCCGCTCTCGTGTGAAGGGTCCGGCGGGACGTTTTTCCACTGGTCCCGTGGGGTTCAGATCAGGGCTAATCTGGACCTGCTGATGGACTGGGCTCACAGTGCCGGACTCGGGGATCTGGCTCACGGTTACCTTCTCAAGATCTCCTCCGCTGTCAATCTACTGGCCACGCCGAGGGAGAACCTCTTACAGGTGCTCGTTCTGTTCACATTGATTCTATTCATGCAGAAAATATTATTTAAGCTTCATCCTTCCCTCGCGTCCTGTATAAATCCTTCCCTCGCGGGTCAAAATGACACAAAACCCTATATATATTTTTATTATTATTATTATTATTATTATTTATTTTATTTATTTTTTGTCCAGAAAGCTTATTGTATTTCATTTTGATAATATTTTTTTCTATTTTTTAATGCAATTTTTTTGGGAGATTTTTATTACTAGATTTGATCAATAAATAGTCATTTAAGCACACTCATCACATTCTTTCAACTTTAATTCAAAATAACTCACAATTTCATGCATAACCCTTTTAATTCAGCTCAAAATATCTAACATTGGGTGTCTTTGCTGACCTCTTGTGGAAAATAATAATATAACTTGATAAATCATGACTCTATATGTAGCAAATGAGCCGTTCCTCTGGGTCCTAAAGTCAGTTCGCTTCTTTATGCATTCAGATACACATGTAGACATTATAAAATACATTTTTTGGTAAAGTTTTAGCATTGTTAGTTTGAATTTTGAGCATTTTTAGGTTTTTCTATGTGAACTGAAGCATTCCTCGCATTCCATTCATTCCTATAGGGGTCAGATTGACCCGCAACGGAAGGATTTGTTACTTTTTTAAATTTCAACCATAAAACTCCTCGGATCCATTCAAATCTTTTTTGTGTACTTGTGGTTCAAGTCCTTGGACCCTCAGATGAACACTCAATTTTTACATTTAAAAAAAAAAAATTTCCGGGTCAAAATCCGAGGGAAGGATGAAGGTTCAGCTAAAAACTTATATATTGCACTGTGTGAGCATGAAAGGAAGGATTTTGTCTGCATTCCCGTCTTATTACAGATGCATTCCTCTTTCATCACAATCTCGCATTAGTATGTTCCTCAGAAATAATTAACAGGAAGTATTACTCATTAAAGGATAAAGCTTCGTGAGCACAAAGAGATTCTTTCATGGCATTAGATAAAGATGCTGGATAAGACACGTCTGCGTCTGACACGGAACTGATGATCTCGTTCTGCGACACCAAATAGAAGCTATAGTGAGCTGCATTAATGCGAGACGTTTTTTTTTTTTTTAAATAATGAAAATAATAAATGAATACATTATATTAAAATAAATTGATTAAATAGCTAGAAATGTATTTAAATAAAAATAATAAAAATAAATAAATGATACATTAATACATTAAACAAATAAATAAAATAGTATTAAACTAAAAACATAAATTAAATAGAATTACATTAACAAAATAAATACATTTGAAACAAATAAAATATAATTAAAATAAATAAATAAACAATTAATACATTATATTAAAATAAATTGATTAAAATCAATAAATACAACTTTATTTAAATAAAAATATATACTGCACATAAAAATTATTCAAATAAATAAATTATAAATTAATACATTAAATTAAAAAATTATACAATTTTATGTAAATAAAATAAATTTGATTAAACTCAAAACATAAATTAAATAAAATAAGATTAAACTGAAATAAATAAATTTTAATAAAAACAAATAAAAAATAATACATTTATACAATATATTAAAATAATTTGATTAAAATAAATACAATTATATTTAAATAAATAATAAATTAATACATTATATTTAAATTGATTAAAGTAAATAAATAAATAAAATTAAAATAAATTGATTAAAATAAAAAGAGCAATGTGAAAAACATTTTCTCTTGGTTATGTGAACGTTGTATCGTTCTTCACACTTTATGGAAACGTTACATTTGAATGTTTTCTGAACATTCCGAAACAAGTTACATTTAAAAAAAAAACATTAGACAAACATCCAACTAAAACATTTCAGAAAAATGTGTTGTTAAATAATGTTTAAATGCTAACGTTACAAGATTAAAACATTATTTGTTGTCATCAGGCCATAAGGTGAACTAGGATAAATGTCTAAACGTGATTTCGTTCCCTCACCAGGGCACTACTTTTTTATGTTTACATGTCTTTACAAAAAGCGGACACCTTATTAGTCTAAATTCGTTTCATTGCAATAAATACATTATTATTTTGGGCAAGAAAATCAAAGTTCTCCATGTGTAATCCTGCAGTTTATTTTTTTTATTACTGTTTAAAGTCGGAAATAGTTCTTTCCTCGCGTAATCATATTTTGATCATCAGTGGAACAATCGTCACAAAGCCTCATCTCTAATGATCAGAATATGATTCACATGGAGAACTTTGATTTTCTCGCCCAAAAACAATAGATGTTTTTATTGCAATGAAAAGAATTGAGTGCCCCATACATGGGAACGGGATTGAACGTAAAATGTCATTAAACGGGTGTGTAATGTGTGTGAGTGTGTGTGTGTGTGTGTGTGCAGATGTGCTGGAAGGCTCTCCGGATGGAGTTCAGGAGTCTAAACGCTGCTCAGCTTCATCACATGCTGAGAGAGTACGAGCCTCGACACTCGTGTGCCGATACGTGGACGCCTTCCAGTGACGAGACTCTCACGACCGGTGACACACACACACACACACACACACACACACACACACACACACACACACACACACACACACACACACACACACACACACACTCATCATACAAGCCTTCTGAATGATCTTCTCATGCACCTTAACTCACAAAACGGATCCATAAGAGCCTTATTTCAAAGAAACAACATGTCTCTGCCTTATATTTACTCATATGTGACCCTGGATCACAGAACCAGTCTCGAGTCGCACAGGTATATTTAACAATACATGTTATGGGTCAAAATTAGCGATTTTTCTTTAATGCCAGAAATCATTGGGATATTAAATAAAGATCATGTTCCATCAAGATATTTTGTAAATTTCCTACCGTAAATATATAAAACATTTATATCTGTGAGTGAATGCAGCACAATCGAGAACATTAATGCACAACTTTAAAGACGATTTTCTCAATGTTTCGATTTTTTTTGCACCCTCAGATTCCAGATTTACAAATATTGTCCTATCCTAACAAACCAGACATCAATGGAAAGCTTATTTATTCAGCTTCCAGATGATATATACATGTCATTTTCAAAAAGTTAATCCTTATGACTGGATTTGTGGTCCAGGGTCTCATATTAGAATCAGTTGACAGACAATATTGTGTGGAAAAAGGTTTGGCTTATACCTCAATATTTAATTACAAACAAAGTTAAGGAGGTTATCATTCAAAATTATACATTTTAATTGCACTTTTTGCGACAGTTGCCCTGAAACTGTGGTTCATTTATTCCGGCACTGGCCGTTTGTAAGATCATTTTGGCAAAACGTTTGTGATTTTATCACCAAGAACATTGATGGCCAATTTGTGTTTTGGAAACATTTATTATTTGGTCTTTTGGAGAACTATAGTCCACAGTCAGGCTTATATAATACATTTTATTCTTTTAATGACAAAATTCTATGTTCACAAATGCACATTTTCCAGTAAAAAACCCTGTTTTACATCATTTAAGAAAGAAATGAGCTTTATATTGACTCAATTTGATTTTCTATGAAGCAAGAAGCATTTAAAACTGTGTAAATGTTCATAGATCTACATTAATCCCTCTAGTGTGCAACTGTTACATTTGTTGTATTGGTAACACTTTATAATAAAGTTCATTAGTTAACATTAGTTAACTACACTAGTTAGCATTGTAAAGCATTTATTAATCTTTGTTAATGTTAATTTCAACATTTACTAATACATTATTAAAATCTTCTTTACATTAGTTACTGCACTGTGAACAAACATGAACATAAACAGCTGGATTATTATTAACTAACATTAACAAAGATTAACAAATACTGTAACAAATGTATTGCTCATTTTTAGTTCATGTTAATAAATACATCAACTAAGTAAGGGATAATGTAGAGCGAGGCGGTTGTTATAGCGAACACACCCCCGACAGGCTGATCACGACCCGAAGCGGAGCTTGAGTCCTGAAGGGGGTGTATTCCCTATAACCGCCTCGCTCTACATTATCCCGCTTATTACATGGCTACCTACCAAATAAATCAATAATTTGAAAATATTACAAAATATTGATTTAAAAAGGAGTTTATTGATTTAAAAATGACTGTATTGCTTCCGCTAAAGAAAATAGTCCGTTCCGTCTCTACTGTTAGAATCCTGCGTCCATAGCAACGCTCTGTTTATCATGGCAACGGTGTGTTATACCAGAGAGTGTCTAATAAGGGGAGACTCTCACTTCCACTCTCAGGAAACTTCCGGCTTCTGAACTGGTTGCAGTTCCACTCTGGCTCCACATGAGGGCGCTCACAGGACGAGTGCAGAATGAATGGAGGTCTATGGCGCTATACCCCTCAAAATCCACTTTTCTCAGGATATCATTTTTTGTCTAGTGATTTGAATGTTGTATTTGAAAGGAGATGCAAAGAAATTACACATTGCTGGGTGTTATATTTTTTAGTCACTTATTTGCTTTGATTAGTCTTTTAAAATGTCAATGACGTCATACACATCGTACGACCAGAGATACTGCTTTACGGCAATCCTTCAGTCGCTTTGGTGCTTTCGCGCTCTGCACTTTCTTTTCTCTCGAGGCATCGACAACACAGCTGACACAGGTAAACACACAACACAGCTGACACAGGCAAACACACAACACAGCTGACACAGGGAAACACACAACACAGCTGACACAGGCAAACACACAACACAGCTGACACAGGTAATACACACAACACAGCTGACACAGGTAAACACACAACACAGCTGACACAGGTAAACACACAACACAGCTGACACAGGCAAACACACAACACAGCTGACACAGGGAAACACACAACACAGCTGACACAGGGAAACACACAACACAGCTGACACAGGTAAACACACAACACAGCTGACACAGGCAAACACACAACACAGCTGACACAGGTAAACACACAACACAGCTGACACAGGCAAACACACAACACAGCTGACACAGGCAAATACACAACACAGCTGACACAGGGAAACACACAACACAGCTGACACAGGGAAACACACAACACAGCTGACACAGGTAATACACACAACACAGCTGACACAGGTAAACACACAACACAGCTGACACAGGTAAACACACAACACAGCTGACACAGGGAAACACACAACACAGCTGACACAGGGAAACACACAACACAGCTGACACAGGTAAACACACAACACAGCTGACACAGGTAAACACACAACACAGCTGACACAGGCAAACACACAACACAGCTGACACAGGCAAACACACAACACAGCTGACACAGGTAAACACACAACACAGCTGACACAGGCAAACACACAACACAGCTGACACAGGCAAACACACAACACAGCTGACACAGGTAAATACACAACACAGCTGACACAGGGAAATACACAACACAGCTGACACAGGGAAACACACAACACAGCTGACACAGGGAAACACACAACACAGCTGACACAGGGAAACACACAACACAGCTGACACAGGCAAACACACAACACAGCTGACACAGGCAAACACAACACAGCTGACACAGGCAAACACACAACACAGCTGACACAGGCAAACACAGGTAAACACACAACACAGCTGACACAGGCAAACACACAACACAGCTGACACAGGTAAATACACAACACAGCTGACACAGGTAAACACACAACACAGCTGACACAGGGAAACACACAACACAGCTGACACAAGTAAACACACAACACAGCTGACACGGAAACACACAACACAGCTGACACAGGTAAACACACAACACAGCTGACACAGGGAAACACACAACACAGCTGACACAGGTAAACACACAACACAGCTGACACAGGTAAACACACAACACAGCTGACACAACACAGCTGACACAGGTAAACACACAACACAGCTGACACGGGTAAATACACAACACAGCTGACACAGGTAAATACACAACACAGCTGACACAGGGAAACACACAACACAGCTGACACAGGGAAACACACAACACAGCTGACACAGGTAAACACACAACACAGCTGACACAGGTAAACACACAACACAGCTGACACAGGGAAACACACAACACAGCTGACACAGGTAAACACACAACACAGCTGACACAGGCAAACACACAACACAGCTGACACAGGGAAACACACAACACAGCTGACACAGGGAAACACAGCAGACACAGGTAAACACACAACACAGCTGACACAGGGAAACACACAACACAGCTGACACAGGTAAACACACAACACAGCTGACACAGGTAAACACAACACAGCTGACACAGGCAAACACACAACACAGCTGACACAGGTAAACACACAACACAGCTGACACAGGCAAACACACAACACAGCTGACACAGGTAAACACACAACACAGCTGACACAGGGAAATACACAACACAGCTGACACAGGGAAACACACAACACAGCTGACACAGGGAAACACACAACACAGCTGACACAGGTAAACACACAACACAGCGGACACAGGCAAACACAACACAGCTGACACAGGCAAACACACAACACAGCTGACACAGGCAAACACAACACAGCTGACACAGGTAAACACACAACACAGCTGACACAGGTAAACACAACACTGCTGACACAGGCAAACACACAACACAGCTGACACAGGTAAACACACAACACAGCTGACACAGGCAAACACACAACACAGCTGACAGAGGCAAACACACAACACAGCTGACACAGGTAAACACAACACAGCTGACACAGGTAAACACACAACACAGCTGACACAGGTAAACACACAACACAGCTGACACAGGCAAACACACAACACAGCTGACACAGGTAAACACACAACACAGCTGACACAGGCAAACACAACACAGCTGACAGGTAAACACACAACACAGCTGACACAGGCAAACACAACACAGCTGACACAGGCAAACACACAACACAGCTGACACAGGCAAACACACAACACAGCTGACACAGGCAAACACAACACAGCTGACACAGGTAAACACACAACACAGCTGACACAGGCAAACACACAACACAGCTGACACAGGCAAACACACAACACAGCTGACACAGGCAAACACACAACACAGCTGACACAGGCAAACACACAACACACCTGACACAGGCAAACACAACACAGCTGACACAGGTAAACACAGAACACAGCTGACACAGGCAAACACAACACAGCTGACACAGGTAAACACACGTGCTAGAAGAGTTTTTGTTTTGTTTGTTTCTGGTCCCGCTTCAGATGCCACGATGCCATCAAGCGGTATCTCTGGTCGTAATCAGTCCTTCACTGACCAATCAGCGTTCATTAGCAGAATGCTAGCGTGTTATGGGCAACAACAACTCAACCTGTAAGAAATCGAAAGGACATAAGTACTCGTTCATTCAACTTTCGACCTATAACCCATGTTGAACTTCAAATCTGAGATTTCTCAACGGCAATCGGGTGAAAGAGACACATTTAGCCGTCTAGCCCCATAGACTCCCATTCATTCTGCACTCATGGATGATCACCCCCAGTGGAGCCCTGGTGGAACTACAACCACAATTCGGTACAATAGGACTTAATAGGGAGTGGCCAGGCTCTCCGTAGACGGGCTCTGGTTAAACTTAGCAGTGTCTGTTATCAAGAAATAACACACCGCATTATACATTAGAATTCAACCAAGCCATGTAATAATGTTAACTAATTAACCTTATTGTAAAGTGTTACCGTTGTATTTTCTTCTATACTGTACTATATACTGTACTGTACTTTTTTGTTAATAATAAATCTAACGTTTGGTGTGTTTGGTGTGTTTTGTGTGTTTGGTGTGTTTGCAGCCGATATCCTGGAGAGTTTCGACAATCATCCGCCGCTCGTTCTTCCAGCCGACGGTTTCACACTCGAGCTCAAGAGACCAATCAGTGACAGCGATCTCATTAAACAACTACATCACTTCCTGAGCGTCATCAGGGGAATCACAGACCCAGAATCCTCAGAGCCGCCTCAAGTACGCGCCTCCTTCATCTCTATCATATGATATAACTAAATATTAATACTGATTGTATTTCACCAATTAGGTTCTCATTTAGGGCAGTGCTGTTTTAGTGTAATTGAGTTTTTTTTTTTTTTTTTACATAAATTTTAACTTATAATATTTGTGTGTGGGGTTTTAGAATTTGTAGTAGTATTTATTAATATGTCTATGTATTTTTCATATTATTTTATTTCAGTTTTAAATTAAATGATAATTAATATATATATATATATTAATATATATATATATATATATATATATATATATATATATATATATATATATATAATAGATATAAATAATTATAATTTATAGTAAATGAAAATGAGAAATTTTCAGAAACAACTAGCTGAAATAAAAAATATTATTTAAAAATTTTAATTTTATTTTATACAATTATTTTACTAACATTAATTTTATCTTAAGTAACAAAAATGTTTTTAAGAATCCTCAGAACCGCCTCCTTCATCTTTTAGATTTAGTTTTTTACACACACACACACACACACACACACACACACACACACACATGTATGATTAAAGTGTGTGTTCCTCCAGCTGGTGTCTGCAGTGCCGATGGAGGCCAAGCTCCTGAAACTGGAGGTTCATCCTAAAGCTCGCCTCGAGGTCGGTCAGGCGGAGTCGCCGTTTCCTCGCGCGATCGACTCGGGATCATGTGACGCTCTGTTAAACACTAAACTGCAGAGTCTTGATCTTCAGAATAATAGTGTATCAGCGGATCCGTCGTGTTTGCTGACTCCACCGAACACACCGCAGAACCTGGAGCTCACCGACTCGAACCCTCAGACGCCCGGATCCAGCGGCGCCGGCGCTCAGGAGGAAGGTGCGGGACACACACACCTAACATTACTCACACACCAGAGATCACTTCTGATGCTGTTTCACTAGTGTGTGCAGGACACTAATGTTCATTAATGTAAGTGAGGAGAGCAGAATAAAGTAAACTGTGACATATTATACCCAAATATTCTTCATACAGTGAAAATTTATACAAATTTGGGACCAGAAATGATTCGGACACTTTGACCTGATCATGTTTTGCTGAAGTGTGTTTTCTTTAATTGCTAATGCTCTTTTTACACACAGACTGAACAAAATGAAGCATTGCTTGGTGATTGGTTGAGCTAAACTGGTATTATCTAATTGTGTAGTTAAATTTAACAGCTGACAGATATTCAACATCATTCATGTGTGAGACAGTCTAACAGAAGGACGGACAAAACCAGTCAAATATCAACTGAGTTCTGCTCATATTTTATTACCATTTTCTAAACTATAGCGAATAAACTGATGATGTGAGAAATGTTGAAGGTGTCTGAATAAATTTTGGGTACAGTATGTCCAGTCCAAGCAGAATGTTTGAAACACAAAAGCATGTGTGTGTGTGTGTAGATGCGAGTGAAGAGTGTGAGAATGGAGATGAAGATGAAGATGAAGATGAAGATGTGTTTGTGCTGGAGCTGCAGAGATCAGCGTGTGGTTTGGGTCTGATGTTGGTCGACGGACAGGTCAGTGGATCCCTGGGAAATTTGACATCATTATTGTGTAAATAATGTTGAATCAGAATAAGTTCCTCTTACAGCATCTCTTCTCTTCTCTGATGATGTGGGCGGGGCTATAACCTGTCACTCACATGAGATCAGCCAATAGCAAACCACAACCATCCAATCAATTCCCCACAGACACAATCAAGCCCCGCCCACATTTGTTCTGGTTCCTGAAGCGTTTCACTCGATATACGACACAATAGAGGAGAAACGACTAATGCCAGTAAACACGTCATCAGAGAAGAGGAGAGATGAAGAGGGAGGGGAAGTTATTCTGATTCAAGATTAAGAAAACAATAATGATAAATTATTATAATAAACACTGCAATATATATTTAAAAAAAAATTGTCCATTTTGATTTTATGGCGACTTTTAGACAGAAGTCATTTTGTTCAATTTTGTTTTAATCTGCAAAAACAATAAATTTGTTTTTTTTCTGAAACTTTTCTCAGCATTTATTGAAATATGAAGTTAATTGTGATTAATTACAATAATTAGTTGGAATATCATGCAGTTACAGCAAATCCTTTCTATAACAAACATATTAATGTAATATTATAGTTTCCTTACAGCTCAATAGCATCACCATGTGGTTAAAGATGGAATATTCTTAGTTCTCTGATTATTTACACACTGCACACAAAAAGACATTTCTTCCTCAGTGTTTCTGTCTTGTTTTCCAGCACAAATATCTCAACATTCATAAATCAAGAAACATTTACTGGAGAAGCAGAATGACTGAAGATATTAAGTTAAAAATGTGTCATGATGAAGTGAGTTTGTGCTTAAAACATATCTGTCAGTGGAGTCAGAAAAATAATCTTAATTCAAAGGGAAAACTAGATTATTTTTCGGACTCCATTAGATGATATTTGTTCTTGTTTTAAGCACAAACTCACTTCATTATGATACATTTTTAACTTAATATCTTCAGTCATTCTGCTTCTCCAGTAAATGTATCTTGATTTATGAATGTTGAGATATTTGTGCTGGAAAACAAGGTAAAAATACTAAGAAAAAAACAAACCTTTTATTTTTTGGTAAAAGGTGTAGATAAAGGATAAAGTTTGGAATAAAGGTGTTGATGCATTTTCATACAGAATCATGTGAATAAAACACAGAATAAAACATTTTAAAAGATAATTGCGACTTTTTATCTCACAATTCTGACTTTATTTCTCTTTATTGCGGCTTTATATCACGCAATTCTGACTTTTAAACTCCCAATTGTGTGTTATAAAGTCAGAATTGTAACATGCAATTCTGAGAAAAAAGTCAGACTATTAATTGTAACAGCAATTCTGACTATATCTCGCAATTCTGACTTTAAAACTCACAATTGCTACTTTATATCACACAATTGTGAGAAAAAAGTCAGAATTGTGAGATAAAAAGTCGCAATTACCTTTTTTATTTTTCATTCTGTGGTGAACGAAAGCTTCCATAGAATCACGAACACTGTGGAGTCACAATCATTTGTTTTTCGCAGGAAACGCCGTTTCCCGTCAGTGGGATTTACATCCGATCAGTTCTTCCCGATTCTCCGGCTGCTTTATCCCGGAGACTGAGAGAAGGCGATCGGATACTCGCAGTGAACGGACTGAGTCTGGCGGGACTCGACTATCAGACGTGAGCAGGATCACAGCCCATCTGAGCGCATTATGAGAATATCAATATGTTATTATGTTATTAAATTACAGATTCTGTACTTTAGGCGAACAACATTTCTTCTTCTTCTTCCTCTAGTTCCCTGGAACTCATTCAGATGTCAGGAGACAAACCTCGGCTACTGGTTGCCAGATCTCACAGCGCTACATAAGAAACAAGGACAAAACTTCTCACGTAACCCTAAATAGGGGATCTATTTTTGCCCTTTTGTTTTTTCTACTCCACTAGAACAGGTTTTCCTGCTTGAATGTTGATTATTCTCCTCATATTCTCCATTGTTGCGGCTCCTCTCTTCCCAGTCTGTCAGTAACGCTCTGTTTACTTCCTGTCTCTATGAAGCCCCTCCTCCTGAAAAGCACACTGTGCTCTGATTGGTCGGCTGGAGCAGTGTGTTGTGATTGGTCGAGCGCTTCGAGTGTGTTTGGGAAATGTCCCGCCCCATAACCACCAGTTTAACACACTACTAACTAACTCAACCAGGCCCCGCCCCTTTATTCTGCATATGAATTATTATAATGAGGAATATTGTGACGTGTTCGTTCCGGAAGAAACTCAAGACTAATGGAGGCGTTTCAGGAGTTCAGGAACACTGACACTGATATAGAGAAGAGCTGGCGCTGGACTTTGTGAACAAAAACAAGCAAAACAAAATGGCATTTTTTGAACATCTGGTTTTATATGTACAGGTCCCTTTTTATTGTAATCTTAATTGTCTTTGCATTGTCTAATCTTTGCATTTTAATTGAATTTTGTTATCAAAAAAATATGGGAATGATTAGAATAATGAATGTATATGTTATGTGCCTTCAGAACTGACTGCATCTTAATTTATTGCATGATGTATGAAATAAATGGTTGGCTGCTTAGTTTTAGTTTGAGTAACTAAAATGCTATATTGTGTCTCTTGTATACAGCTCTTTATTACAGGCATTAAAAGTCCATATATAAAACATAAAACATGCATTTTTAGCCTTTTTTAACAGCAGAGACAAACAAGTCTATATGCTCACAAAAGACACTGGAAAACCTGAGTTATTTTATAAATTATAGTATCTAGAAGACTTTGTGCTTCTCTGCAACAAACACAGTCAAATCAGAATTTATTCAACATTTCTCACATTATCACAGTTTATTCGCTATAGTTTAGAAAATGGTAATAAAATATGAGCAGAACTCAGTTGATATTTGACTGGTTTTGTCCATCTTCTGTTAGACTGTCTCACACATGAATGATGTTGAATATCTGTCAGCTGTTAAATTTAACTACACAATTAGATGATACCAGTTTAGCTCAACCAATCACCAAGCAATGCTTCATTTTGTTCAGTCTGTGTGTAAAAAGAGCATTAGCAATTAAAGAAGACACACTTCAGCAAAACATGATCAGCTCAAAGTGTCTGAATCATTTTTGGTCCCAAATTTTTATAAATTTTACTGGTAGTCACTGTATGAAGAGTTTAATATGTATAATATGTCACAGTTTACTTTATTTTGCTCTCCTCACTTACATACATGAACTATAGTGTCCTGCACACACTAGTGAAACAATATCAAAAATTACATCTGGTGTCTGATTAATGTTTGGTTTGACTGAAGAATTGCAACGGATAAGAAAACTGTTTGCACAATAGCAGGAAATCAGGAGCATGTTGAACTTATGCACTTATTGCGAAAGAGATGTGTTGATTACACGAAGGTCACGCGGGATGCGTGAGTTCTCGCGGTCTTACAGGATCTACATCAGCTCTCAGCTGTAACTTGTGGTTTATTATTGTTCGTTGGCTTCAGAAAATGACGGAGGCAGAACTGTACTCGGTTTGTAAAGGTGTGTACGTGCCGACGCATTTACACCCTCCTGAAAGCTTGAAATACTATGAGGAGTTCACTTTCCGTCCAGATGACATTCTGATCGTCACTTATCCCAAATCTGGTGAGTTTGCAGAGTTTTACCTTCTTCTTCTTCTTCTTCTTCTTCTTTTTTTTTTTTTTTGCATTAACATAATATACTGCACACTTACAGAGAATCGCAATTGTATTCATGTTGCATTCATAATAGCATTAAAGAAACAACAAAAGAGGGAGATTACTGTAAAAGTGTCACTGATGTCAAATAAAAGAATGAGGTGAAAATGAAAGTTTGCTGCAAAGAACTTGATTATAATTCTCACTGTATATATTTAAAGTCCCCCTGTAGTCAATAATTGGATCCCTTAAACCCCATCTTTGATCACCAAACTGACATATTTAAACATCTTTTCATCTTCATGCCTTAAAATATCTTGAATGTAAATCGACACCCTTGCCTCATTTAGTATGCGCGGTTCTATGAATATGCAAATGAGCCCCGCCTCCACTCACTCGCTCAGCTCAGAGATCCACTGGTTGACGATCACACGTTGATCTGATTGGTTACAAGGTAGTTTGTCAAAGCGTGTTTTTGAGACTGTCTTTGGTTCACTGCAGTTTTAAGGAGAAAATACTCAGCAATGGTGTCGACTTATGAATTTACACATGGTTTGTCTTAAAGCATATTAAAAACACCACATAAACATATAAACAACATTAAAAGCTGGATTTTCAGCACAGCGGGACTTTAAATACATGACATACAAGTTTGAATGTAAAATGACATTAAAGTATATTTCAGTTTATCATAAATGTTGTGTGCATTATGCAGTATTTTTTAACTCTATATTTCGAAGACTTAAGTCCTACTAAGTATATTCTTCTGAAGCATGCCATTCCTGTACTTTTCACAAGTATTTGCTTGCAGAAATGTATACTTGCAAGCTAAATTTTCACTTTTATCAAGTGGGACAATGTCATATAAGAATCAATGATGAATAAACACAAGAAAACATATAGTTTTAAATGCATGTGTGAAATTGTTGGTTGCAAGTGATTTTTAAAGATGTGTATACCATGTGTCAGTGTGTTTGAGTAAACTCAAGTGATTTTGAAAGATGTGTATACCGTGTGTCAGTGTGTTTGAGTAAACTCAGAATCGTGTCACTGACCCGTGGTTTGCTCAATGTTCTCAGGCACCACATGGATGCAGGAGGTCGTGCCCTTGATAGTGAGCGAGGGCGATCTGACGCCGGTGCTGACGGTGCCGAACTGGGACCGAGTGCCGTGGCTGGAGGAACACCGGGCGATGCTGCTCAGTTTAGACCAGAGACCGTCTCCTCGCATCTTTGCTACTCACTTCCATCACGCAATGATGAACGAGTCTTACTTCAAAATAAAGCCCAGGGTAACAACAACAACAACGTTCAGATGCACTTCATAAATCATAAATCATGTGCATCATCTTCTGCATGCTTTGCTCTGTGCTTCAGGTTCTGAATGTCATGCGTAACCCGAAAGACGTGTTCACGTCCTCATATCACTACTATGGAATGGCCTCATACCTGGTGAACCCGGGAACTCAAGACGAGTTCATGGAGAAGTTCCTCAACGGAGACAGTAGGATTTCAGCTCTCTTATCATCCACAGCCTCCATATTTGTGACTATAAAAACTGTAAAAACTGGTCTAGATCTGATGTTCTGTTCCGTCCTCATGTAATTTGACTGGATAGATTATAATGGCAACTTAATATGTCCTAATATTGTAAACTTGCAGTCTTTCTTTATTCCTCTTTGTGCTGTAATACAAGTGTGATTTCTTTTCTCCACAGTCATGTTTGGTTCCTGGTTTGATCATGTGAAAGGTTGGCTTAATGCTGAAGAACAAGAGTCCATAATGTACATTTTCTATGAGGAGATGATCGCTGTAAGTATCTTTTTCATGTCACGGGTTGGTTTAAAGCAGGAGAACACAGGCAACGATCTAAATGCAGCCGTCTTTTATTAAAGTCCTCCTGTAGTCAATCATTTTATCCCTCAAAACTCATCTTTGATCACCAAAATGACATATTTAAACGTTTTTTTTCCTTGAAAAAAAATTAAATTGCCTTTATATATCAATATCTTGAATGTAACTCGACACCCTTGCCTCATTTAGTATGCGCGGTTCTATGAATATGCAAATGAGCCCCGCCTCCACTCACTCACTCAGCTCAGAGATCCACTGGTTGACGATCACACGTTGATCTGATTGGTTACAAGGTAGTTTGTGACGTCAGAAACACCAGCGATTTCAAAGCGTGTTTTTGAGACTGTCTTTGGTTCACTGCAGTTTTAAGGAGAAAATACTCAGCAATGGAGTCGACTTATGAATTTACACATGGTTTGTCTTAAAGCAAATTAAAAACTCCACATAGACACATAAACAACATTAAAAACTTTAACCAAAAACAAAACACTCTGGAAAAGGAGGAACTCAAGAACAACGCAAACCGACTCAGAACAGACAAACTGAACTAAACAGTGGGGTATAAATGCACAGGCTAACAAGAAACAGGTGAACAATGTAATCAGTAACCATAGCAACCAAACAGAAGCTGATCAGAAACTGACACTGCGTCTGAAATCAAATACTTTGCTACTATATAGCACATGAAAAACCGTACGCCAAAGTAAAGTGTCTATCGTATGCACACTTCAGAGTCTCGCCGGACGAAGTTGGTCATCCGGGCGCTTTTTGCTTCTCTGTGAATTCTGACAGACTTCTTTTGTCACATGCTGTTTTCCGCTTACTATATTGTAGGGAAGTATGCGATGTCGGATGCAGCCTAAAGGAAAAAGAAATACATTTTGACTTAAACATACTCAGAGCAGAAGATAGACGAGACACTTCACTCAGCAGGAGTGGATATGCAGGTTGAGTTTATTAGTTTATTTTTATTACACCCGTCAGAGTTCATGGGTCTCTGTAATCGTGAGATAACAGTCGGGTGAAGCTGGTTTGGGCGAGGAACTCCAGAGCCAGACTTGTGATCGGAACACCTTTAATCTTATTATTTATTATTCCCAGGTTAGGTGAAGTAAGTGAAATCTGGGTCCAGAAAAGTCTAATTCTTTTCATATTAATGTAAAGAAGGCAAATAAAACAGACTTCAGTCAAAGGTGTTCACAATTGTAGGAAAGGTATAGGAATCAGTTTTTGAAGCCAGAATAAAGTCATACGTCGTTTATAGGCCACTCAGTTTATTAGGTTATCAGCAGTCGCAATATTGCCAAGTTGTCCAAGGTCTTTTTCAAGGTCTCTCTGGCGTAATCTCTGCTTTCTCATGTCCTTGAACCTCATTGAACTTGGTGGAAATATCCAAAGTAGGTTAAGGTTCTTCACATGTCCGCTTTTCCCATATCTCAAAAAAAAGAGTATAGAACAACAGCATTATTGCTTATTATTCATATTTGGAGTGGATTTTCATTGTTTTTGGTTCAGTAAAACACTGATATCCCTGTGAAAATGCATCATGATTTCCAACATGTGATCATTCAAATCTTCGGTCAGGATTTGAAAGGATCCGTGGAGAAAATCGCACAGTTTCTTGGGAAATCTCTGAGTCCGGACGTGACGGAGAAGATCGCCGACCAATGTGTTTTCAAGAACATGAAGCAAAACAAAATGTCCAACCTTTCTCTGGTTCCAGAGGAATTCATGAACCAGAAGAAATCAGAATTCCTGAGGAAAGGTAACAGATCAATTCTTCTTAAAGTGATAAAAGTGACAATACACTCACTCTTTCATGCTTCAAAAGTTGCAAAAGCTCCAAAAATAGTGTTATAAAAGTGTGTGAAGTCATTTTTGGATGAATTATCCAAAGTTTCACTTGAATATCATTTGACTGTAAGAGCTACTGTAATCTTGTCTTGTTTTATTCATCAGGAATCGCAGGCGACTGGAAGAATCATTTCAACGAGGCTCAAGAGCAGCGATTTGATGCCGTATACAAAGACAAAATGAAAGATGTGAAATTCAAATTTCCGTGGGACTGAAAAAATGCATCTGTTTAATATTTCCTGCTTTTAATAACAACAGACATTTTTCAGATCATTCTTTTTTAAATAAAAGACAATTAAAAATTAACAATAACTATTGTTATTTGTGTGACATTTCCATTTTATTTGAATTTTGTGATTAAAAATATGCTTTTTAATTTATTGCATAATGTATGAAATAAATGATTGGGTTAGTTTTATTTGGTTTATTTGTTAATCTCTCAATCTTCATTGTATTGCATTGCATTATTTGTTTTAAGCTTTGATCATAAACCTAAGAATTTAAATATCAACTTACTAAGACATATTATCGGTAGATATCGATTTTTATATGTATTTTATGTAAGTATCTGCTGTACTGTTATAAAGATCTCATTCATTTGCATCACAAGCATCAGAATTTCAACACTTTTTTTGTCCATTTAAATATCAGCATCTGCAGCATTTTTGCTCAGTTTGAGTCCCTGAATGAAATTGAGCTGTTTTTCCCTCCATATTCTCACAATATCTATATGACTATATGAGCCATAAAAGCCTGATGCATCAAATTATAAACCACATATGCATCAAAACATAAACTTATTTTTGGTAGATAGGCGGATATTATCTCAGTATCCATATACTTTCACTTAAATATAATTTCAGTGCACTTTTTACATCCCTGATTATAGTATTATGTGTATAGAAGCTATTTGAGCTTTGATAAACTAATAAATAACTACAGTAAGGGAATATTTTTCAGGAAGTGTCAAGAGCATGAAGTCTTGCACAATAAAATAAAAAATTGACATGCATTTGCTTCCAAACTCTTGCAAAAAATCCCGGTTACCATGGTTACATGACAGTCCAGTGACTCCTCATCCAAAACAACATACTATGGCAAGCCGTTTAGACTTCTATTCATTTCCAGGATATGACTTCTTCATATCAACAATTCAGTTTTCACTAGTTAAAATGTTAATTCTTGATATCAACAATAACGTCATCACTCATAAAAATACGAATACTTGATATCAAGAATTAAGTAGTAAAAAAATTTATTTATGCGAGTGATGACGTCATTGTTGATATTAATAATTACCATTTTTACTCGTGGAAATGTAATTACCAATATTAAAAAATTGCCATTGTTCCTAGTAAAAATCCAATTTCTGAGATCAAGAATTGAATTTTAACTAGAAAAAAATCGTATTTCTGCAAGCGATGACGTCATTGTTTATATCAAGAATGAACATTTTTACTAGTGAAAATGTAATTCCTTATATATATATAAAAAATCGGCATTGTTACTAGTAAAAATCCAATTTCTGATATCAAGAATTAAATTTTAACTATATATATTTTTTTTATATTATTATTTTCTGCAAGTGTTGCTTTCATTATTAATATCAAGAAAATCCCATTTTTAATAGTGGAAATGTAATTCCTAACATCAAAAATCGCCATTGATACTAGTAAAAATACAATTTCTGATATCAAGAATTATTAACTAGTGAAAATTAAATTGTTAATATGAAAAATCAGTATGAATAAAAGTAAAGCGGCTTGCCATACTGCATCTAGCTGCGGTCTTAGCTCCACATCAGCTCTCAGCTGTAACTTGTGGTTTGTTATTGTTCGTTGGCTTCAGAAAATGACGGAGGCAGAACTGTACTCGGTTTGTAAAGGTGTGTACGTGCCGACGCATTTACACCCTCCTGAAAGCTTGAAATACTATGAGGAGTTCACTTTCCGTCCAGATGACATTCTGATCGTCACTTATCCCAAATCTGGTGAGTTTGCAGAGTTTTACATTTTTATTATTGCATCAACATAATATAATTATCATTCTAAAAGCGTCACTCAGCAGATAGTAGCCCACTGTACACTTGTAATGCCGTGTGTTTGTTGTGTAGTTCGTTAAACCTGCAACAATTCACCATGCAATAACTTTCTAGTTCTTGACTCGGGTATTCATGTTGAAACTTTGTAGTGTACTTTTTTTTTGTCAGGGTCACATCATTAATATCGGGATCACTCATTTAGCCTACTGTTAACACCTGTAGCAAAATCTCTTGCAGAATTTACTACAGGGTTATTCTTTTAAGTTGCAGCAGAAATACAATCGATTTCCCTCATAATGCTGTCTTGGTAGGCAGCTCACTACACACTACACACACACTACACAGTCTGCTTTCTCTTCCATTCACTTTTGTTTCCGGGCAAAACCTGCTCTGGAATGGAATGTTTGTTATGTAGAAACATGACTGTGCATGTTAATTACAAATTTAGCATTTGCAATGTGGATCAATGGCTGGATCTGAAAACACATACTTCCCTACTGTATAGTAGGCAAAAAAGTATGTGACAAAAGAAGAATGTTCAAATTCATGGAGTAGGCAAAAAGTCCCCGGATTATTACCTATTCAAAATAGTAGCTACTCAAGAGAGTCTGTGATTCGGACGCAGCCGCTGTCAAATACAGTAAGAGTCAACTATAAAGTGTAGTTTAAAACGCATGGGCCAAGATGTACTCTTTGTTGGTTTCGAAAAAATGTTTACACCATACACTCTTAATAATAAAGGTTCCAAAATGTAATGAGTGCATAAAGACGAATACAGAAGTACAAAATAAACAGGCGTTCAATAAATCCAACAGGCATACATGGGAAAAGTTGGGAGTTAGAATCCACAACCACACACAACACTGACGGAACACTGAACAAAAGAAACCCAGGACTACACACACACACAATCACTCACTCACTCACTCATACACTTACACACTTAACACACTCACTCACACAAACAAACAAAGTGAGCTAAATGAAAAACAGGTGAAACTAATCAGTAGCTATAGAAACAAACTGGCACACACTAGGAAACTAGGCCAATTAAAGTGATAGTTCACCCAAAAATGTAAATTCAGTCATTAATGACTCTCCCTCATGTTGTTCCAAACCCGTAAGACTAGCTCTTTTTCAAAACACAAATGAAGATCTGTTTGATTAAACCTGAGAGCTTTCTGATCCCTCCATTGACAGTCTACGCACTTTCAAGCCCTAGAAAGGCAGTTGTAAGACTGGAAAAACTGGAAGAACTGGAAGAGAGAGCTGCTCTCTGAGACAACAAAGGAAATTAACATTTGAACTCACCGTTTGAGACGCGAAGTCTCACCTCAGAATACATCTCTCCCCCTCTCCCCCACTCCCCCCCTCTCATGCTGAAACCACATGAAAATTACCCCAAAATATGGTTTGATGTGAATAATTATCATCGAGTACTATTCATGTTTGGTATCATTTGAAATGTCTCAGTGCAACTGGTACAAATGTCTCATTTCCAAATAAGTAAAACAAAAGGTAATAATGTTTTAAGAGTTTAGAGATAACTGGCACACAGAGGAAGGTGGTCTCCTGGCAAATGGTCTCCTACCCCGAAAAAGTGTAACCTCTGAATGCAAATTTCCATTGTTAGCACATGTTTCCATGTGAAAGAAGTTACTGTCTGTATAATGAAATGCAACGAGAAGATCGGGGCCTTTCTGTACCTCAGATCAGCCCGTGAGAGAGTGAGATTCTCAGCTTCATTTATAATGTCGGGTTCGCATCTCTTCTTTTTATTCCAGAGCATTTGATGTTTTGTATCGATTATCTTTGAATTGATTATGAAATTGGCATGATACATTTACCTGACATAATAAATTGTTACATTTGATTATTCTAACTGACTTTGACTGTTGGACACAGTACAGAATCAGCCCTTTTAAGGGTTGTTAATGATCTTTTTTTAATTACAGATGCGGGTAATCATGCAGCATTAATTTTATTAGATTTGTCAGCAGCCTTCGACACCATTGACCACCAGATCCTTCTGACTCGCTTAAGGCAGTTTGTTGGTATTCAGAGAATGGTCCTAAAATGGTTTGCTTCTTATCTGGAATGTAGATCCTTTTTAGTGAAGATTGGGAATAACTACTCTGCTCCATCACCTATTTCCTGTGGGGTCCCACAAGGGTCGGTCCCATCCTCTTTTCCTTGTATATGCTCCCGTTGGGAATGATTTTTAAGAAGTATGGTATTTCTTTCCATCTGTATGCAGATGACACTCAAGTTTACTTGCCGTTGAGATTCGGTAGTAAGGATTCTAATGCCATACTCCTTAGGTGTCTGGGGGAAGTAAAGCTGTGGATGGCTGAAAATCTCATTCAATTGAATGAAAATAAAACTGAAATTATTATTTTTGGTTGCCAAACGGTAGTCGATCACTTAGACCCATGGAAGGTGTACCTACAGGAACAAGTATAGAACTTGGGAGTCATTTTTGACTCTTCAATCATTTTTGATCAACAGATAAAGTCAGTGGTTCGTAATTGCTTCTTTTATTTAAGAGCAATAGCTAAATTGAAAGCAATGCTCTCAGCCAGCGACCTGGAAAAAGTTGTCCATGCCTATATTTTTTCCCGTCTAGACTACTGTAGTGCACTTTATGTTGGGACATGTCAAACACACATTACAGTACAGAATGCTGCCGCAAGGTTGTTGATGAATGGTGGGAAAACGGACCATGTTACTCCCTTCTTATCTTCTTTAGGTTGGCTACCAATACATTTTAGGATACAGTATAAGATTTTGATATATGTTTTTATAGCACTTCACGGAATGGCGCCAGAATATTTAACTGAGCTTATTAAGCCCTACAGTGCAGGCGTAAGACTAAGATCAGCAAACAAGTTTCTTTTAACTGTTCCCTGTGCACGTCTCAAAATGAAAGGTGATCGTGCTTTCTCTGTCGCTGGTCCTAGATTGTGGAATAATCTGTCGTTGGATGTTAGATCTTCCATAAATCTAAATGTTTTTAAGGACCGCTTAAAATCGTATCTGTACTCTGGCATTTTAGTACATTAGTACATGGATGTTTTTGTGTTTTGTCTTGTTGTTCTGTTTCTTTTTTTACTGTATTGTACAGCACTTTGGGGAACTACGGTAGTAGTCTGTAAGGTGCTATATAAATAAATAAATAAATGAACGAACGAACGACATTATTTTCATTAAAGAGTTAAAAAGAACAGTCAAACATTCGCTCACATTTAATGATGCACAGATATCATTAAAACCTTTTCATTTATGGAGTCAGATGAAATAACGAGAGAATACATTTTCAAATGTATTGCATTTAATCAAAAAATACTTTGCCACGAGAAAAGACAGTAACACGTAGAGACCTTCCGCGCTGGTCGGATGCGGGACTTTGGGCCGATCGAGTGCGAGTTTACACAGTAAAGACGTCATTACAGCAATCCATGTGATTCCAGTGGGTTAACATACACTCACCTAAAGGATTATTAGGAACACCTGTTCAATTTCTCATTAATGCAATTATCTAATCAACCAATCACATGGCAGTTGCTTCAATGCATTTAGGGGTGTGGTCCTGGTCAAGACAATCTCCTGAACTCCAATCTGAATGTCAGAATGGGAAAGAAAGGTGATTTAAGCAATTTTGAGCGTGGCATGGTTGTTGGTGCCAGACGGGCCGGTCTGAGTATTTCACAATCTGCTCAGTTACTGGGATTTTCACGCACAACCATTTCTAGGGTTTACAAAGAATGGTGTGAAAAGGGAAAAACATCCAGTATGCGGCAGTCCTGTGGGCGAAAATGCCTTGTTGATGCTAGAGGTCAGAGGAGAATGGGCCGACTGATTCAAGCTGATAGAAGAGCAACTTTGACTGAAATAACCACTCGTTACAACCGAGGTATGCAGCAAAGCATTTGTGAAGCCACAACACGCACAACCTTGAGGCGGATGGGCTACAACAGCAGAAGACCCCACCGGGTACCACTCATCTCCGCTACAAATAGGAAAAAGAGGCTACAATTTGCACAAGCTCACCAAAGTTGGACAGTTGAAGACTGGAAAAATGTTGCCTGGTCTGATGAGTCTCGATTTCTGTTGAGACATTCAGATGGTAGAGTCAGAATTTGGCGTAAACAGAATGAGAACATGGATCCATCATGCCTTGTTACCACTGTGCAGGCTGGTGGTGGTGGTGTAATGGTGTGGGGGATGTTTTCTTGGCACACTTTAGGCCCCTTAGTGCCAATTGGGCATCGTTTAAATGCCACGGCCTACCTGAGCATTGTTTCTGACCATGTCCATCCCTTTATGACCACCATGTACCCATCCTCTGATGGCTACTTCCAGCAGGATAATGCACCATGTCACAAAGCTCGAATCATTTCAGATTGGTTTCTTGAACATGACAATGAGTTCACTGTACTAAAATGGCCCCCACAGTCACCAGATCTCAACCCAATAGAGCATCTTTGGGATGTGGTGGAACGGGAGCTTCGTGCCCTGGATGTGCATCCCACAAATCTCCATCAACTGCAAGATGCTATCCTATCAATATGGGCCAACATTTCTAAAGAATGCTTTCAGCACCTTGTTGAATCAATGCCACGTACAATTAAGGCAGTTCTGAAGGCGAAAGGGGGTCAAACACAGTATTAGTATGGAGTTCCTAATAATCCTTTAGGTGAGTGTACTTTTTATGAAGCGACGCAAAAAAACACAATTTACCACTTTATTTTAAAATAAAAAATGAAGGTTATTGGCATGTATGCCACCAAAATAATAATCTACAACGCACGTTCACAAGAGCACGCGTGTTGTGTTAACATGAGAGCGGATGTTGTTCAGTGAACACGTCGGAGATTAATATTTTGGAGGCATCAATGACAATAACCTTCATTTTTAATTCAATTCAATTCACATTTATTTGTATAGCGCTTTTCACAATACACATCATTTCAAAGCAACTTTACAGAGAATCATGAGTCCACATTACAGTTTAGAGTGATCTGTTATCAGAGGCAACTGTCTAAGTTATGTATTTCAGAAATGTACGAATACAAAATTGCAGTTAGCTAAAAATGTATTAATTTAAACAATGTGATAATTTAAAGAGTGTATTTTTAAGAGTGTATCACTGTGTTTGAGTAAACTCAAGTGATTTTGAAAGATGTGTATACCGTGTGTCAGTGTGTTTGAGTAAACTCAGAATCGTGTCACTGACCCGTGGTTTGCTCAATGTCCTCAGGCACCACATGGATGCAGGAGGTCGTGCCCTTGATAGTGAGCGAGGGCGATCTGACGCCGGTGCTGACGGTGCCGAACTGGGACCGAGTGCCGTGGCTGGAGGAACACCGGGCGATGCTGCTCAGTTTAGACCAGAGACCGTCTCCTCGCATCTTTGCTACTCACTTCCATCACGCAATGATGAACGAGTCTTACTTCAAAATAAAGCCCAGGGTAACAACAACAACAACAACATTCAGATGCACTTCATAAATCATAAATCATGTGCATCATCTTCTGCATGCTTTGCTCTGTGCTTCAGGTTCTGAATGTCATGCGTAACCCGAAAGACGTGTTCACGTCCTCATATCACTACTATGGAATGGCCTCATACCTGGTGAACCCGGGAACTCAAGACGAGTTCATGGAGAAGTTCCTCAACGGAGACAGTAGGATTTCAGCTCTCTTATCATCCACAGCCTCCATATTTGAGATGCAAGAGCTAAAGCAGTGTATAATTTAACATGTGTTCAGATCAGATTTGGAAGCTTGTTTGCGCCACAGAATAAAACATTTTAAAAGTTAATTGCGACTTTTGATCTCGCAATTTTGAGTTTATATCTCGCAATTCTGACATTTTTTCTTAAAAGTTCAATTCTAAGGAAAAAAAGGCCAGAATTGTAACTTTATTTCTCACAATTCTGACTTTATAACTTGCAATTGTGACTTTATATCACACAGTTCTAAGATAAAAATATATTTTCCAAGAATCAGCTCTGGCCTCTTGGTATTACATTTTGCAAGCGTGGCTAAACATTGTGGTTTTGACACTTACAATCATTTTTAACATGTCTAGAACTTCTGCAAATACTGCAGCATCTTAGACGACCAACACATGCGGAATCTGATATTAAACAAGATTGCACACATATTACACAGGAAAGCACACTGAGCAGAAGAAGGAAATACAATAAATAGCATGCGTTCGGGGAAGTAGCCACAAAAATAAAGATGTTTTCAGAGTAGAGGTGAAGCAGATCTGAATCGAACACATGGATATTAGTATTGATAAAAAGACATAAAAAGCATTAATGTATAAATACAAGAATAATATGTTTGGAATAATTAATCATAGAAATAACCATAAAAGAGGGCTTTTCAAAGGACGTTTTTGAACATTCAGAGTTTTAATTAATTCAGAGATTAATCGCATCCAAAATAAAAGTTTGTGTTTACATAATATATGTGTGTGTAGTGTACTGTGTATAATTATTTTGCGTATATAAATACACATGCATGTATATATTTAAGAAAAATGTGTTACTTGTATATAAAATGTTGAATAAATATATATACAGTATATACATGCAGATATTTCTGAAATAGACAACATGCATGTGTGTGTATTATATACAAAGTAATTATACACAGTACACACACATATTATGTAAACACAAACTTTTATTTTGGATGCGATTAATCATTTCACAGCCCTAATTCAGAGAACGCTTTCGTTAATTAATGTCAGCAAAACGTTCTGTGTTTGTTAGCTGGGATGTTCTTACTAGAGCAAACAAACCAAAGGTTCAGATACTGAAGTACAAATCGATTCTCCTGCCTATAGATTCCAAACAGCAGCACATAAGTTTGCATATGCAACTTTTTTGCAATACTACATGTGGTAATATAGTTTTCTCTTTGTCCTGTAATGGAATTATTACAGCTTTTGTGTGATTCAAGTGTGATTTCTTTTCTCCACAGTCATGTTTGGTTCCTGGTTTGATCATGTGAAAGGTTGGCTTAATGCTGAAGAACAAGAGTCCATACTGTACATCTTCTATGAGGAGATGATCGCTGTAAGTTGGAGTGAATATGGAGCTTGAGTTTATGGCTATCTTTACTACACCTGAGTTCCCCGATAATCTAGAGATAACAGATACTGTAGTAAAGCCTGAGAGCGAGACGTTCTAAACTTCAGCGTTTCCCAACCTTTTTATCCTTGAACTTTCCAGCGTACTTGCATAAGTAAATATCAATCCCTCCATGCGGTTTTCTTTCCTGTTTTTTTTGGCAATGCTAGTTAAAACTTCAGTTAAGATTAAGATTTATTATTTTACAAAGCATGAAGAGCCTGTTAACATTACAAAATATTCATATTGAGACTTTATTTACAGAACATTTACACTCCTTTAGCTTGTTTTCATCATGCTGTCGTTACCACTGATGATATAAGCTTGTCTTTATTCAAATCTTCGGTCAGGATTTGAAAGGATCCGTGGAGAAAATCGCCCGGTTTCTTGGGAAATCTCTGAGTCCGGACGTGACGGAGAAGATCGCCGAACACTGCGTTTTCAAGAACATGAAGCAAAACAAAATGTCCAACTTTTCTCTGGTTCCAGAGGAATTCATGGACCAGAAGAAATCAGAATTCCTGAGGAAAGGTAACAGATCAATTCTTCTTAAAGTGATTGCCAGAAATTGAGAAAAAAGTGCCAATATACTCACTCTTCAAAAGTTGCAAAAGCTCCAAAAATAGTGTTATAAAAGTGTGTGAAGTCATTTCTGGGTGAATTATCCAAAGCGTTTCACTTGAATATCATTTGACTGTAAGAGCTACTGTAATCTTGTCTTGTTTTATTCATCAGGAATCGCAGGCGACTGGAAGAATCATTTCAACGAGGCTCAAGAGCAGCGATTTGATGCCGTATACAAAGACAAAATGAAAGATGTGAAATTCAAATTTCCGTGGGACTGAAA